>ML782967.1:371569-408651 GCA_009831015.1 Picea engelmannii | reverse complement strand
TTTCCCTGTGATACCTCTTAACTCAATTTCTTTTCCTTCCAATGAAAATTTCATGAAAAGTTCTTGAAAATTAAAAGCCACTATTCCTAATGATTGTAACCATTGGATTCCTATTACAACATCTGCACCACCCATGGGTATAGAAATCATTGGGATATTCATTACATATTCCCCCATAGTAAGATTGATCTTATTGCATTTTCCTGAGAAATTGATAGCTCCTCCATCTACAATTATTACTTGAAACTCTAGCGCTGGATATACAAAGCAATTGAGATCTTTGGCTAATTTATAGTGAATGAAATTATGAGTACTACCAGAATCAATTAGGACTATTACCTTTTTCTTTTTGATGTATCCTTATATCTTGAGAGTTTGAGGAGTGCTAATTCTAGCCAATGCATTACATGATATCGTGGGAGTCAACTCTTCAGATGAAACTGCTTCTACGTTTTCATCTTGAGATGGTTCTAGTTCTTCTTCTTCCTCTTCACAATCTATGTAGAATAATTTCTTCTTACCACACTTGTGTCCCTTACTGTACTTGTTGTCACAATTAAATCATAAACCTTTTGGTTTTATTTCCTCGAATTGTTGAGGTGTCAACCTTGTAGGTTGAGGTGTTTTAGAAGAAGGAGCATTGTTCTCTCTATAGATGTTAGGATTGGTCCTTCTAGTAGCCATAGCCATATTTTTACTTTCAACATTTCTTGCCACCTTAAATGCATTCTCCAATGATTTGGGTTCCCAAAGGAGAACATCATGTTGAATGTTATTCTTTAAAGTTCATATGAATACATAAATCAAGTGCTCATCTGGAATATCAGTTACCTTTATATTCAATCTTTGGAAGTTCTCAATGTGCTCGGTAACTGAACCCTTTTGCTTGATATTTATCAATTGGCTAAAGAAGGTGTTTCTCCTTGTATCCTCATAGTGTGCTATCATTTCTTCCATGAAAATTGTCCAAGTGACGAGTGATTTATGAGAACAAAGCCATCAATACCATACAAATTGATTAGGTTCTAAATATAAAGAAGCAATTCGTACCTTTTGCATATGTGGCACATTATGGAGATCAAATAATTTCTCCATCTAAAGTATCCATGTGATTGGGTCCTTGCCATAAAACTTCCTCATATCAATCTTAGGAACGTGGTTGGTCTTCAAACCAAAGTTGGAGTTTCTCCATTATTGATTCACCTTCCTTGTGTTCTCATCATGAATTTCATGGGATGCATTTTCACTTTCAGGTGTCTTCTCTGGTATGAAATTTTTCAATACTTCCATGATCTCCCCTTTTAAACCATCCATCTTAGTATCCAACATAGCTTCCATTGAATCCATATTCTTTTGTAGTTCATTTATGTCCCTCCGCATTTCTTCACCTTCATCAAGAGTCCAAGTAGGATTTTCTGGAGGCTTATTTGGTGTAGAAGTTCCCTTTTTTAGTGGCATGTTGGCCAAGTATCACTTTTGAACCTTCATTTTGAGGTGGTTTTGCTAGACAATATTTCTTATGTTGTATATCCCACGTTTTGGCCCTTCTGGGTATGAAACTTTCTTTTATGTAGTTCTCTGATCATTCTTCTCTGCAATTCCATAGGTCCGATCAAAATTGGATGTGCCAAGTGGAATTTACGGTAACTTCCCCACAACTTGTCGATTTTTGGCCTTTCCAATAGATCTCACTTGTATAGCATGCCCTGCAAAAAATGATTGATATAAAATTATGAAACTCACACCAGAAATACTACAGACTTTCCACGATCCAATGAAACTAGTCCCACTCAATTTGGATAATCTAGGAAGAATTTATGATTGTTTTACCTGGAACACCTTCTTGAGACTAGTCAGATACCCTATCTTACACAGGGTGTATCTACAAATTTATGATGACCCAGAAGATGAAATTTTTACCACAGATACCTTACTAATTTTTGTAAATAGCATCCATATTTTAGGGTATGAAACATTACAAAAAATATTTTATAGCAAAAATTTTGCAATGACTCATTTCAGGATGATTCCAGAACCCTATCTTGTACAGGCTATATCTACGAAAGTATAAGGTCTCAGGAGCTTAATTTTGAAACCAGTGTACCTTGATCTGTATGATAAATATATTCCAAGCCGTTCCATTTGAAACGTTGTAGAAAAAAAGTTATAGTGAAAATTCCAAGGTGTCTTAGATGTAGCAGCGAAACCCCAAGACCTTGAGCTCTGATACCATATGTTAAGAACCAAATATCAATATAGCATAAAAAAACCTTAGAAAAAGTACTCAATGCCTTGAAAAAGGGATAATTTCATATAATAAGCCTCTTCGAGGGGACAACCTCCTTTTACCCCACTTAAAATGTTCAAGTATAAGATTATTCAAAATGAAAATGTCTCCTTGGTATATATAGGAGACTAGGAGGTATAATTACAACTAATGGTCTGAAGACGACATAAATAAAATACAATTACTAATATAATATTCCCCAATTAAGGGGTAATGAGCCAATATTAGGGCTTCACAAATCCTTATATACCCCAATTGGGAAATTGAATTCCGTGTACATGTGGATGCATCGAGTGTTGCGCTAGGAGCCATATTAGCGCAACCAAGGGAAGGGAATATTGATCACCATATATATTTTTCCAGCATAAAACTGTCTTAAGATGAAAAAAAATACACAACAACCGAAAGAGAAGGTTTGTCTAAGATTTATGCATTGCAAAAATTTCAACACTATTTACTAGGTTCTCATTTTAAGTTTTTCACTGACCATTCTACGTTGAAGTACCTTGTAAATAATCTTGTTCTTGAGGGAAGGATTTGCAGGTGGCTCTTACTCTTTCAAGAGTTTTCCTTTGAGGTAACTATCAAACCTGGAAGATGTAACATAGGACCATATCACCTGTCAAGACTGGAATAAGGGGAAAGTGGAGGAGTAGTGGACGGACAACTCTTGAATGAAGAATTGTTCCGGATTGAAGTCATTCCAGAATAACTCAAAGAGATTGTTGATTTCCTTAGTACAAGGTGCCCAAGGAATTATTTTTCAACCCAGAAGAGGCACATGGTAGTCTTCACAACAAATTACAAACTTATTGCAGGCCAACTCTATAATATGTGTCTGGATAAAATTATCATACGGTGTCTCCTAAATCATGAAATAAAAAATATCCTATGGGAATGCCATAGTGGAGTTGCAGGAGGAAACGTCAGAGGTAAAGCAACATCAAAAAAGGTTCTCCAAGATGGATTATGGTGGTGCATGTTATTCAAATATGCTAAATTCTATACTAGCTCTTGCAGTGTTTGTCAATGAGTAGGGAAGACATCACGTAGGGACATATGACCTCCTCAGCCAATTAGGGAGCTACAAGCCTTTGATAAGTGGGTTGTTAACTTTATTGGACCAATTAAATTGACCGAATTACATTCTAAGGACATATATATCATTACCACAATAGACTATATTAGACGGTGGGTTGAAGCAGAAGCAGTACATGATTGTTCAATAGATACAACAACTAGATTTATATTTGAAAATATTATTTCTTGGTTTGGATGTCCTAGGAGCCCGACTAGTGATCACGAGAGCCACTTCATTAGCAACACAATCGCAACATTGACGACACAATTTATTATTCAACACCATAAAAGTAGTTCTTATCATCCATGAGATAATGGTACAATAGAAGAATTCAATAATATTTTGGAGAGAGAGATGACGAAGGTGTGCTACACAAATAGGGAAGACTGGGATGATAGAGTTCCAACAGTTTTATGGTCTTATAGGAATACCACAAAAAAATTGCACAAATACAATTCATTTCAGTTGGTCTATGGGAAGGAAGTTGTGGTACCTGTTGAGTTTATTACCCCTAGTATCTATATAGCTCAGGCTAAATATATGATGGATGGCACATTGGTTGCGCAAAGGATTGTAGAATTGCATGAACTTGAGGAAGTAAGGTTCCTATATGATTTTCATTAGACAATCGAAAAATATAGGAAAAAGGCTTGGCATGATTGATACATTAAGACTAAGAGGTTTTCACGAGGAGATAAGGTACTCCTTTATGAAACTTGATATTAGAAACATCCAACCAATATGTGCATGCATTGGTTAGGGCCATTCCTGGTGATTGAGATCAAATAGTATGGTGTGGCTAATATAGCACAACTGGATGGTGTCCTTCGACCAGGGTGGGTGAATGGTGTATGCTTGAAACCCTATGCTACACACACTTAACATGAACCATGGTTTCTCCAATCTAAGGGAGCATTCACAATAGGTATAAATTTATTTTCTGTTGAAGTTTGTAGCAATGTTGAATTTTTTTTTATGTAATAACGTCAGTGTGTTCTTATGAGTGCCACAACATATCCGCCTCATTTTCTTTGTTAGTTGTTTTTTGTAATATACCCACACAAAAATGCATTATCCAAAGAATCTTCAATACACTAAACCATACAAGTACATCCATCGGGAAAACCTTTGTGTTTGGGGGAGAATCGAATCTAAACTTTATTAACAACTAAGTCTCGGTGACGTCATTTCTAGTTGTAGCTTTTAAGGTAACTACCGAGAACTGTCAACATGTCCTGCCAAGTCTTAAAAGTTCTTGTCCACATAGATCATGCCAATATGATTTCCATGATTCTGAACTGTTAAAATGGTAAGACCCTCATGCTGACCATGTGTTGAGTAAGAGACCCATTAAAGTCATAATCCCGCTTGAATATTTTACCCCGTTACCAGTCTCGCCGCACATTCATGGCATAGATTGCACTCCTAGCATAATTAATCATTCATTGATGATCCATTAATGGTATATCCCACTATATTAGCTATAATAATATGTAATATTGTAGGAACTCCATTCTATTCACCTTGTTTTCTTCCTCTTTTGAGTCTTTGCATCCTAGTGCATTTTACGAAGTTAGTCACCAACCAGTTCTTGAGCCAGTGTCACTACTATCAATCTAGAGTAAAAATGTCAAGATTATCAGGAGGAAAAGGCTTCGCATCGAAGGAATAAGTTGTGGATGAGCCCTATGATCTCAGGATTGAGGTCTTGAGTGATGTCAAAGGAAAATCTGAGGAAACAAAATCCTCAACTTGGATCTCACATACACTACATTGTTCCCCCAAATGTACATCGATGTGTTCTAGGAGATGGAATCTGGGTTGAATGGGGAGGTGTAGTTCCTCCTGAAAGATGAGTTTCTGAATCTGTTCCACTCAAAAACTATGCACCTCCAGAACCTCCCAGTGTTCGGAACCACTAGCGAAGTTGTGTGATGCACTAAGTTCTTGATCAACAGACTGCATGATCACAGTTTATGGATTGAAATCCGATATCCCATTCATGATGAATATATTCACCAACTAACATGAACATATTTGGAGGGAATATATGTCTCCAAAGTATTTCAAGGAGAAAGAAAACATGGAAAGAAGAAGGGTGATATTAGCCTATATGAGTGCTTCCATACATAGAGGGAAGTCCTCACAAAAAATATCAAACCAATACTCCCTGAGAGGGTCAAAATGGCATGCTATATGATCTATAGAAAGGTCATGCTCTCTTACTATAAGGGTGAATGTAGAATGGATGCCCTATTAGTGGATGACTTTTGTGCAAATGGTGCAGTTTTCAATTGGTGTATTTACTTGTTGGAAGAACTCCTCGTAACTTGTGAGGATGTTTAAGAGAAGGGAGGCACCTTCACATATGGATATCGACTTCTATATTTTATGATGATGAATTGGAGGCCACCCATGGAAAGACAGTTAGAACCTACCGACAAAGGTTTCCTCACCAATATTTTTGAGCCTTGACATGCAAGGGAAGACTAAGAAAACATAGAGTTCAACAACGTTGCATTCCTAAAGTGGTACAATTAGTTGAGTCACGCCACCCAAAGGATGTGTATACCATAGGATCTTATAAATTTGTATAGGAGGAACATCTCATTTTCTATGAACCACCATTATACATTCGTCTGGACAAGGCATGAAAACCCTTCAAAATTTCATACAAGGCCCCTACCATTCTATTTGGATGAGGATATACTAGACAAGGAAATCATTTCTTGTCGAGGAGTTAAACGCACCCTGCGCAAGTCAGGTTTCCACTATTTATTTCCACCATAATTGTTAAATAAGAAGAATCCAACAGAAGAATCAAGGTTGAGCTCTCAAAAATTAAAACAACCCCAAAAGTCAGCAATGGCCTCAGAATCAAAGGAGGAGAAAGAACACCAGTTGCAGAGGACAAAGATGCCTTTGCTAGGATGTCTCAAGCTTCCAGATGAAGTCATCTTCTTAGGTAAAACCATTAATGAAATATTATTTTCTACATTTATACAGGAGGTTATGGCCAAGAAGCCCAGAATTGGTGTGTCCACAGTAGTCAACCCGGCTAAAATCATCAACCCCCGACCCATATCAATTATGTTTCCTCACACCCAAGTATCCACTCACGTAGCTCAAAATATTTTCCATATTATCGATGACCCTGGGTATAACCCCAATATACCTTTCACCATAGTCATTGAGTAACAAATATCGTCACCAATTGTAGATACAACAGTCCCACTACCACCCAATTCCTGAGAACCTATGTAGCTTGATATTCCAGAAATGGTTCCTTTTCAAGAGAGTCAACCATCCATAGTATTAGTACTTACACAACTCCCACATGTCCCCCTCCTATTTACATAGTCTCCGAGGATAGAGAGCGACACATAAGTCACAAAGGATTAGAGTGAAACCCCTGAAGTTCCACCCATAACGAAACTCATGACACAAAAGGAGGAAGAGTATCAAGCACCACATGAGACGTATTTAGGGAAAAGAGCAATCTCACTAAAAGAACTATTGGAACCCATCCTGCAAGATCCACAACAATGTTTAGAACTATTATAGCTCTGCCTAGCGCAGGTGGAAGATGTCATTTTTCTTCCTCTATCCATGAAGACTAAATTATCCCAAAAGTGGTGAGTATCACTCTAGGGAGAAGAGAAAGTTGAGACACCATCTGAAAAATCCATGGCTATTGCGATTTTGATCCAAATCAGAGTCTCGTTGGAGGCCACAATTACATCTAGAGAGCTCGCTCAATTTTTGACACCCCAAATGGTAGGGTTGATCATAGCTTCAACCAATCACCTATAGAAATAGGTTCAACAATATCAAACATAAGCTGAGTATTGGATATAGGAAGAAATTTTGGAACAAATGAAAAGAACAAAGGAAGAATACTTGAAAATACAGGTAGAATAGAAAGTGGAGAAAATGAAGGGAAAGCTCGTAGAGATCTGACTAACTTTCAAAAAAGCAGTCCCTTAGATTCCAAAATATAGAGCCATTGTAGAGCCAGAGGGATAACTCAGATTGGTTCAGAAAGCATGGGAGGTACTAACAGATCGCGCAGAGGACCTTAAAACACAGTTGGAGGGAAGGAATTTCAAGGCTGAGGCACAACCTAAAGAACTTAAACAACAACTATAAAGAGCTTTTGTGAAAGGAAACAATGCTAGAGCCTTTCTACACAAAAATACTGGTGAATGTACCACCATATTCAGCAAATTCAACGAATGGATGGGTTTTATAACCTTCCACAACTAGGTATTGGAATACTTTTGCACTAGAATCTGGACACTCAATGAAGAAGAAGCTAAAACACATGATCCTCTAGAGAAACAAGTAAAATTCGATGAAATGCAACAAGCAGACAATTCTCTGAACGCTCTTTTTGAAGCTCAAACAATAGCAAAGAAGGAACTAAGACCCTTCAGGCCTATTGTTCAAACTGCATGCCTATAAATGCATCAGGTTGATACATGATCATATGCAGAATGGAATTCTCCCACTGCATCCAAGCCGAAGGAATTCAACCTCAATGCAACACAACAATTTGTTGCAAAAGCTTCATTGCTTTCCAGAAAATGGCAAGATAAACTTGAATAGTTCCAGCAGGTCAAAGACAAAGTGCTTGAGCTAGTTCCAGAGTTCAGTCCTTCATTTGAAGCAGCCAAGGAGGAAGAAAGAAAAACCTCAAAGGACAATAGGATGAATCAAGGGACACAAAAGAACCAAAGACTTGACTTGGGGAAAGTCAAGGATTGTGGTCAGGGCCTGTTGGGCCCTTCATTTTGATAAAAGAGGTTGCACAAATCATCAAAGAGACAACCAAAAAAGTGAAGAAGGCTGAAAAAGGAAACTGGAAACATAAATACAATGAAACATAATATAATCTGAAGCCATTACAGAATAATTTTTGAGCAAATACAATTATAACAAAATCAAGAAGAGAAGAGGGTCTATGGGTTCTCAAGAAGAAGGAAAGAACTGATTGTAAGGATGATTCTCTTGATGATGATTCTCTTGGTGGGTGACTCTTTTGTATGTTATCTTTAATATTGTACTGTATTGTAATGGGTGAGGGAGATATAGGGAGATGCAATAACTGGATCTATACTCCATATATAGATTGTAAATAGGAAGGGAAGATCCTAGACTTAGTGTGATCAACTATAGTATTGTAATGAGATGTACCTACTGGCCTATTATACTGAGTAGGGTGGATGTATAATGTAAATATGTGAATTATTATTTTCCAAAGACTTCTAATATAATAGAAATATAATGGAGATCAAATTTTGAAAATGTTCTTGGTTCATCTTACTTTATGTATCTCTGAAATTTCATTATTCACTATCTTTTATGAATTACATGTCGTTATCCCTTATTAATGTTTTGTATAGTCTTGTTCTTCTGTATTAGTGTATGATGTGATAAGGACCTGAAATGAGTATCTATATTGCATTAGAATGGTAGCAATATCTATGGGTTATAGATATGTATAACATTGTTCTTACCTTTCCCTTAGCTCTTTTGTCTTGGTTGCGCTTCGGGTGAGACTTCTTTCCTTTAGGAAAGATGAAAATGCCAATGCACTAGACTACTTTGGTACCCTTTTGTTGGTAACCTGTAGAGGACCCTGGTCTAACGAATTTATGCCAACATGACCACACTAAATTTGGTTTTCCCATCATCTCCCATGTCTTCTTAGGTAGCATGTTCACATCGGACCCTAAATCTAATATCACATTGTCTATGTTGTATTCTCCAATCTGTGTGTTGAACCTGAATGTTTTGGTTCTTTTCTTGAGTAGTAGCTGGTTCGCTACTTTGTTTTCAACGGGTATTTCCTTTCCTTGAGCATAGTGATTGATCATAGAGCATAATATACGCAATTCCTTTTCTTCTTCGACCAAATCTAGGAATTGTTTCAAAAATTTTCCTAAGGTGCCTACCTTCTCAGATGATCCTTTGGTAATGGATTGATCATCGATGGGATGCCTATTTAGAGTATATTTTATAGACGATGTTGATGATTCCCTCTTATATCAACAATTCCTCCATCATCCTTTTATAGGTTTCTTTTTCATATTATGGATCGAATGTTGGTATAGGTACTACTGACTTCTTTACCCATTGCTCATCATGTTTCCCTTCATTGGTTTAGTTTGTCCTTGTTTTGGTTTCTCCACATGTAATAACTTATATTTTGGGTCCCTCATCCCTTATCTTGGCTAATATGTTTTGAATGTTTAGTTTTTTTTTTTAGTGCCTCTCGCTTGCCATTTTGCCAAAAATCGTGGATAGTCTTCTGTTGCATGTTCTAATGCCTGAAAATAAGTGCATGTCATGTAGGGATTCTAGAAATACCATGCTATGTGTCCCATTTGGTTATAATTATATCATATTATGGGGAATATTCCTCCTTTTATGAATTTTTCTCTACCTTGACCCCTACTGAATCCTCCTTTGTTTCCTTGATTAAACCCTCTTGGATTATTATACTTCCCTCCTCCTTCTGCTGCAACATTCTCTTCCTGAATTATGTACATGTATGATGTGCACTCCCTCATTAGATAAAATGCATGAAAATCCTTATCTTCATGTCCCATTGATTTGCAAAAGATACAAAATAATATTCTTGGGGTAATCTGATATTTATTTAAGAGCTAGCACTCATTTTATGTCCCCATTTCTTGCATATCTCACAGTATCCTCCTCCTAGTAGTGGGTTTGGCGTTGTAGTTGATAAGTACTGTGAAAAGGATGTACATTAATCTTTGTGGTGGCCTTAAGTCTTGCATTTGGGGCACCATACCTGTTCTCACTTCTGTTTCCCCTCTGTGATTTCTTCCAATTCAATTGTTAATGCAAATAATTGGTTATGTATATGTGCCATTCCATTGTTGTATTTGACTGGAGAGGCTTCCAATTTCATAGAAATTTCCAACTCCTCAGACTGCAATGTAACCTTTTTTGTATTAAAGGGCTACAAATTGAGGTAGAAAGCTTGCAATGAACCACTCTCTATGTTGTTTATCATGTATTTGGAATGTTAACCTCCCCATCACATCTTTGAATCTTTGATCGAACTCCCATACTAACTCATTCTGTACTTTCTTGATCTCCTTGAGATCAGTAATGTACTGTGACTCAGACTTTGGTTTCTTAAATTATTTTAATAATGCTTGTGTAATCTATGATAATGTCCTTGTTTTGCCTAGTATTTTGGTACTTTGGAGGTTCATGTATCAAACTAGCACGCACACTCTAAAGGTTGTTTCCAATTTCACAATCTTTGCACCATCATCATGAACAATATTTACATTCCAAATGGTTTCACATATGAAAAAATGTTGTTATGGGTCTTTTGATCCAATTCCTTTGAACTCTGGTAATCTTAGGGTATTATCTTCTCCTTCCATATTATTATGTGTAGGACCCCTTCCTGGTGATACTAGTGGATTTTGATTAATTGTATTGCTACTATTTCTCTCTTTACTACTTCTCTGACTTCCTCTATTGATTGAAAGTACTCTAGAAAGGTATTTGAATTTTTTCTCAGATTCAGGTGATGCACACGAGGTGGTGGTTTTGACCCAGGACTAGGATAAGAAAGGACTTACCCATTCTTCTATAACTATACTGAACTGTATATATTCCTCTTCTCCCTCTATCTATTGTACTTCTATGATATATATGTCTGCATGATGTTCTAGGTAGTCACAATGCTTCTCTCTCTCTTTAGTCTCACTTCTCAACTTCTTGTACCTCCTCCCATTGCACAAAACTCCAAATTCATCTTCTTCTTCTTCTTCTTATATCACTTCCTATTTCTCCTGCATTCTCATTCTTCCTTTCCTTTGTCCATTTTTCCTACCCTCAGATCATCTCCTGGCCAACAACCCCAATCCCTTTTTTAGGTGCAAAATTATTTAGTTGTCTAACTCCATCATCATAACTTCCTTGTCACATAGAAACATGTTTATCCTGGTAGCTAATGATTGTAGGAATATTCCTCACAGGTGCTTAAAGAAGTCACTTTATGCAATACTATAAGCCTTGGTACATTCTATGGGAAATTATGTTATGTATACCCCCAATATACTATCCAGCCAAAAATGAATTGCACGCGAAGTTCTGTTGTTCACTAAGTTTACTCGTACCACTAGTTTAGGATTCAAATTCCTTGGTGTAGTTGGTCTATTTCTACCATTCGTTTCCAAAAATATTTCCATCCATTATGCTAAAATATTAGGAAATTCACCAAAAAATATCTCATGCAATTTTATGTACACATACCTTTGCAGCCATTGCTTATTCTTTAAGCATGTTTTTTTATTCTCCTTCTAATAAAATTATTGTTCTTTTTGTTACATCCATTTAGTTATCTCCTTCCTTGTCTATATCCAAAACATTCCCTCACTTCCAAATTCTAGGTCCCAACAATGAAACCATTTTTTATCACTCGTGTATGGATAGGTTCAAGACCCTGGGTTCAAGTTGATTATTCCAACAGAACCCTACATATACCATCCCTTTCGGCATCACCCACAATAATGATAAGTATCACCCAAGGTATCTATATGGGGACTATAGGAACCTTTTAAATTTAGATCTTCTATTAAGTTCTTTTCGATTTACTAGACAATAATAGCATAAGAAGGATCATTGAAAGATACACAATCACAACATCAACAACATAATCATAAAACACATGAGGCTAGAGAAATAACATAATCATAGCATGATATTGGAGCAACAACATCATCACAACACGAGTCTGGAAAAACAACATCATTGTTGGTATAGGGGCAGAACCAGGGTTCAATGCTTCAACAACGCACCAAAAAAACCCTAACTACTGGCCCTTTCGGAAACACCTATGAATCAGATGAATTCTCACCTGAGGTAGAGGCAGGCGGGGGGGGGTGTAGGACTCAAGTGTCTACAACCTAGCTGGGACACAGATCTGTGATCACAATACTTAACAACGCACTTAGCAATTAACATTCATTGGTCTTTTAACTCTTATTCACATCGTAGGTTAAACCTTTATTACAAAACAACGCAGTATTAACCAAGACCTAATACTTTCATTCACTTATCACCTAACATTAAATTAGATATAGAATTCATTCACATTATTAAGAACTAAGCTACTATATCATATGCATTCATCAATCAACACTAAGAAAATAGAAGCATAAACACCATGAACACATTGCACAAAGAATGATAACACAGGATATACGTGGTTCACCCCAGTGTGGGGCTACGTCCACCAACTCTTCTTCTCTTATTTATTAGTCTCTTCCAATATTCTTACATGCACCAAGATACAAAGCCAAATCATTACACAGTTCGTGCACAAAGCCTCTTACACAACACTTTCACATAGCTTTACAAACCTTAATACATTTATGCACAAATCCAACTAGCCATGCACTAAGTCGATCAATGATTAGTAACTACTAGGCCTCCTTCTTAAATTGCCTATATACTTATTTATACATTACAAAAAGGGGTCTAAACATGGGTAAGACCCATGGGCTGACATCCCACACCCGTTACATAAACCCTAAAACCCAAAAATCACACAAAAAGGGTGAGATCCCATGATCTTCGCTTCGCCTGGGCGCTCCATCTTTGACTAGCCTGTCGAAGTCCCAAAAATGGTCAAACACGACCAACGTTTCCTCAAAACTTGGTCGAGGGCCAATAGGCCCCCAACACTCAGTTGTGACTCATCCTGAGTCACTCTGATCTAGCCAACACTGCTTTGAAGGCTTTGATCTTAGCTCGAGCTACCTCGACTTGTTGCTTTTCCAGAGCCTCCTGCTTGACAAACTCCTGGATTGATTTCTCAGTGATAGGCCCTTCCAGGTGATATTCCATTGTGGATACCACCTATTTCAATTATGATGCTTTTCCCTCGATCTCTTCAAAGATGGTACATGATTCATCCTGCATTAGTTGGATTCGTTGTGTCACCTCTATCATTCAACTCTGGATGGAAGTGACTTGTTGCTGAACTGCGTGCTTCTCCTGTGACCTTTTCATATTCTCCACTACCGTAAGTAGATTCAACTATGATTTCACTTTCGATGACTCCTGCTTCGCTTCCTGGAGATGTGCCTCCAATATCCTCAGCTATGGGTCTTCTGCAAGGTGCTTATAGTTCTACGCACTTCAGTTACTGAGTTTCTTGCATTCTATAGCCAATGCCTTGATTCTTTCTACTATGCTCCTGCCAGTTTCTTCCCTCTGATATCTCACTTTTTGCGGAGTGCTTGACACTTCTTACAGTTCTAACTCAGCTACTCTTGCTTGAAGTTGTTGAATGGATTCAATGAGCTTCCCTACTTGTCTCTCATATGTCTCCTCTTCCATCTGAGCCAATCCTGGCATAAAGAGAAGTGCTCTATCCACTACCTCCTTGATAACAGTCTGCTCCACAAGAACCTAGTATTTTTTTCTCTGGATATGCTATCCTTCCTCCTCAAACTTTTCTTGGAGGTCATATTTTTCTTGCTGTGCAACCCAAAGTTTCTCTAGGCCTTCCTCCTTTGCTTGCTTCAAGGCCTCTATGGCCTGCTCTTTTTCTTCCTGTACTCGACAAAGGTGAGACTTTCTAGAATTTTATATCCTTCGCAATTGGGTGGGCTCATCCCCCAATGCTTCACCTTTTGATGATGATAGCATAGTAGACACTGCGTGGCTCAAATAGAGAGCTTCATGTACCCCTTTTATCTCCGCCTCGATTATGTCATACATCATTTCCTACTTTTCTTCGTTTCGCTGAAAAATATCCTCCAAAGTATCTTCTACAACTGCGATGATGAGGTCAATATCATCCACTGTGAGCACATTCTATGACTGAGGCTTATTGGATCGTGACTTCTTCTACCCTGAGGGTCTCTTTAGAAAAACCTTCATTTTCTTCAGTGTCTCAACCTCTGTAAGGGGATCCTTCAACGGTGTCACTTCACTCTTATCTTTCTTGTCTTCTTCCCCTTCCTCTTCTTGGTTTACTTCGTCGTCTCCTCCTCCTCCAAGTGAATCAGGCGCAGTTTCTTTCGATGTGTTGTTTATCTCCTGCACTTCTTCCTTTTTCTTCTTCTTCTTAGTGTTACTCAGTCCATCACACTCTTCTCGAGTGACCACAGGACTTATGATGAGGTTGGGGTCGGATATTTCTGTTTGCTCGACTGGTACAAGGATTTTAGCTGGCCATTCCTTGGTTATCTCCTCCATATATTCCTTAGTCAATTTGTAATAGGACTGCATCTCCTCCTTTCTTTCGTCCCTATGCACGGTGATATATATGAAGTGTCGGTTTGCATGAAACTTCGTGAGTGGCCTAAATCTATGGAATTCATTCAACATCATTCGGGGGGAAGATTCAATGGCCCGCGTGAGATGTAGGTAGTAGGTGTGGAAGATAGCGTTCGACTGCCACTGCTTCACAATATCTCTTGAATACCACATGGTGATGAACCTCGCGGTCATTGGTTTTGATGGCTCAAATTTTGAGAATTTCCCTCCCTCCGATATCTCCCAAGTGACAAATCCTATGAGGATCAATAACCAGCTAAAGTGGAATTCATAGCCTTGGTCCTATGCTTCACGACAATCCTTCTCCAACTCGTTGATGAGGTAGCTCACCCAGTTCATCTAAATGCCTTCAATGCACTTCCCTGGGAGGTCGACGATGAACCCCATGAATTGCATTGGTCTGTTCTTCCTAACGATATTGCTTGCTATCAACTAAAAATCTAGGCGCATTGCACCATCTTGGATGGAAAATACCTTGTAGCGTCACTTTTTCTTCTCCACATTGCCATAGGTTTCCTTTATACACTGCGCCAGGGTGCAATTTGCAGCCTTCCTTGGATATAATTGGTGAGAGTCTAGCCCTTGCATGCTCAATCTAGTGATCATGTGGATCAACCCTGGATCCACAGTCATGCACATGTCTAACCATAGGTACCCACCATGGAAGCACGTCAGGAGGATTTTAACTCACGTGTTAACTTCCTGGTGTCTGCCGAAGTTGGGTATATTCATGATGTTGAGGATGGTGGACCTTACAATATCCTTGATCCATGGCTGGGGAACTATCTTCAACTTATTCTCAGTCGTCTTCGTCAGGTAGCGATGTGGTGCAAACATCACATAATTCTTTCTATCTCCCAGGTTGAAATCATTTATCTTAAGATCAGGGATCAATCCTAGCTGTGGTTCGACTACGCGTATCCCCTTCGGGAGGTACGCAGTGATGAGTGTGTACTCGAAATATCTCAGGATGTTTTCACAACTAACTACACCAGTCATAGGCAGGATGTAGTCGGGAAAGACCAACATGATGAGCTTCACATTCACTAGGTCATCGCAGTGCTTTCTTCTCTTCTCCATTGTGGTTCGGGATGGCCTAGATCGACGTCCATTCGATGGGGATGCTTACAATCATCTCATCGATGAATCCTGTACTCCTACGGACATGACCTTCTCAGCCATAAGTTCTATCAAAATCTCTTCTATGGATTTCTCTACTATGCTAAGGTCGCCCGACATGCACGCTCATGATCAAATGTCTTGAGTAGGTGACTGGACACTCAAGGTAAGTAAAATAGGAAGCGAGGTCTCAAAAGGACAACATGATAGAAATCAGTTCTTTGTGGGCTCGAATATCTCAGTTTGAAAAAGTTCCCTCGATGAGGCATTCGACAGATTAAATAAACAACATCGTAACGGACTCCTCTAGTGGGCATTAATGCCTCAATCAATACGATTCCATCCATTGTGGTGTAGTCCCAACGGTCCAATGGCAATATTTCTGGAAAATAGCTTCATTTATAACCATTCCAGAGATTCGTTCTAATAGTCGGGACACCTCCAATGGTCATATAGCTTTTCCAATTTCAAGATCTCTGTGTTGTTCTTCTATTTCGTCGATGTTCAATTTCTGCAAGCCTGATTCCTGTGAAGTCTTCACTGGAACCTCCTACAATATTTCTAACTTATCTTTCTTCTTACTGAGATTTCTAGCATTCTTCCCTGTGACATGAGTTTTTGGATTTCTCTTTTTATTTTTATTCTTATCTTCTTTTAGCATAGTAACTTCACACTGCTGATGTTCTCTCAAAATTTTCGCATGCAGTATCTCTTCTCTTACTACTTCTTGGGTAGGTTCTCTTCTCTCCTACATGGATAGGTTCTTTAATCCTTCTTGTGTTTTCTCAACCTCAACATCCTTCTGTTGCTTCAACTTGTCCTTTTGTTCTTCTATTAAGGGCGTTATTCTTCTAGCCATGAAATCCCTTAATTCTTTCTTTTTCTGTTATGTGGCTTCTTCCTCTTATTTCCTCCGGATCTGTTCTTTCTCAATCCAAGTCTTTCCTAAAAAAAGTGCAAAATGAGCATTGTTCTCAACAAACTTAATGACCTCAAAGTCTTCTTCAATCGATTCTCCATGAGCAATAATAGGCACATGAGTAAGTCTTCCACATAGGGTTATCATATTTCCTTTAAACAATCATATTCTTCCCAATGAAGGAATCATAGCAGGATTTCCCAAAATTTCCCAAGTTATTTCTATCATAATAGTCACATGTATTTCCTCATCCAAGACATGGTCTATGTCGAATTCTTCTATTCTTGTTTCTATGCACTCCTTCTCTTTTAATATCTCTGATAAACTAATGTCTCTATGATAATTCAATGTTTCTTTCATATGCAATAATATAGTCTTTGATTCTTTATGGTGCTCTAGCATATTCTTAGTCTCTTGACCTTCTTCATGGTCTGCCTGTCTCAAGTTCATCCTTTCAAATTTAGAAATCATTATAGGGAAATCCAAAACCTCATGATCAATATCTTTACAAGAAAGACAAGTAGGACCTCTACTAGGGCATTCCTTAACAAGATGTCTCGGTCTTATGAAACTATAACAAAGTGTTAGTCCTCTCTTTCTCTTAAATGATCCCCAACCTTTCTTGTACTGCGTACTAGGATCATAGTGATGGACCTACAATCTACAAAAATTCTTTCTAGGTTCCTTCATCCACTTGTTAGTCCAATTGTTTTTTCTATTCATAGGAATAACATATCTTCCACTATCTTTATCAGATATATTCATATCAAAACTTATTTCTTCTAGCTATGCCCTAGTTTTGAGACTAGGAATAAATCTATCAACCATACCTAGATCCATACTTTTGAAAAAAAAAATTCCACTTATCTTACCTTTACCATTGCACGAATCTTTAATATCTTACCTCTTTCTTCAGATCAGGATTCCATCTCTTAGCACAGAGCTTCGCAAGTCAAATAGGATACTGCGCACTACATCAAAAGATATATGCACAGATCTTTCTCTTTGCTTCAATTCCTAGCAATCACAGTTTTAGTTCCTGGCAACAGAACCATTTGTTGGCATAGGGGCAGACCCAAGGTTCAATGCTTCAACAACGCACCAACAAAACCCTAACTATTGGCCCTTTTGGCAACACCTGCAAAGTAGATGAAGTCTCACCTGAGATAGAGACAGGGGGGGGTTGCAGTACTCAAGTGTATACAACCTAGCTGGGACACAGATATGTGATCGCAATTGTTGCACCCTTTTCATCAGCTTGGTGAGCAAATAAGAGGTGCTTACATGCCCAGTTGGGTCATGTTGAGCATGACAGCTGTAGAGGAAAGAGTTAGAGAAAGAAAAACAAAACTATAAGGAAGAATTAAACTAATAAAAACAAAAATCATAAGCATAGGGACATAGAGATAACAAACACAAATAGAAAGGGGACTATGAGTCCCTTCTTTCTCCAAGGGAAGGCTCTTAGACCCTCACAAGCTTGCTCTCCTTACAACAAGAAAATGAAAATGGCGATGAAAGAACTCCTTGAACATCCACTCAATGAAGAGGTGGATTGCTCAATGAAATGATGCCAATGTGTCTTTGTCAAGGATGGAGTCCTTAAAACAATCTAGGTAGCATAACATTACATGAAATTCCTTGAGAAAATGAGGTGCATTCATGGCTTTTTATAGCATTTCTTTGGGCTTTTGTGTAACTACCTTGTAGTGTGAAAAGAGGCCATTTAGGGCATTATTAGCTCTTTGACAAGCCTACCATGCGGATTCAGCTCATATTTGAGGGTCAAATCAACTTGGGAACTGATCCATAAGTGTTTGGGAGGCCGACCACTTCAATAAATGTGTTGTTTAGCAGGTGCACAGATTTTTGCGCTAACAGCTGTGCATCGTGTGCGTATGCGCGCATGGTATGTTTTTGTTCCATGCATGTGTGCATGTGCCCAACTTCTGTAAAGCGCTCTTCAATTTTTCACTACTTTGTATAGTTTCTTTGCCCTTTTTGAATGTTGTGGGATTAATTCATGGCTGTAAATGACTTCATTACTGTTTTGACGACGCTGAGTTCTTGTAACCATGTGCTGACGAAATTTCAGTGATAACAGATGCCCCCTGATGGATGAGGTTAGGAGCATACTTATAGCCGAAATCCATCAATGTTTCATCTACTGAGAATGTTGTTGTAAGATAGAGTAATAGTGGGATCGTTCAGAGAAATCCTTTGGAGGAGAAAGGAACTGGTAGGACCCGACCTTCCATAAGGTGCATAAAAATATACAACTGTGTACAAACAAGGTGGGCATGCCCCATGCTCGTGTGATGTAACTCTGGAAAAAGATGACAGAAGTGTTGGTGTAGACAACTGCAATGCCCTCAGGGGCGGTTGTCATAAAGGCAAAAGAACATTCTGTAAGTGAACATACTTGGAACCATAGGCAGTGATCGCGGTAATAAGTAGCAACGATTATGTGGGCATTGATAGCCCAACCAAGTTCAGATGTCTTAAGAAAATGAGAGAAATAACTGCAATAGTCACAAAGTAAGACCCACCATAACATGAGAAAGTGTTGGCGTCAAATGTTATGGGGGCCAACGATAGCAGGGAGCAATGGTGTTTCACCCTGTGTCGTCCGAGATCTCTCATTGAATGGAGAATGATAATAAAGATACTATCGCCCTTCCAGAAAATTGTGTTGATGTCGACAAAAGGGGGACACGACTCCCAGAAGCAAAGGGCTTCATGGAATCTACTAAAGTGAGGAAGTGGCAGAGGTACATGGACGAAGTCAAGAAGTGGGAAGACTCAAGACTGCCCTGGGTTGGAGGATGTATGAGATAAAGAGTGGTCGAAATCGTGTAACAAGGTCGAGTGTCAAGGGGACGACAAGACTTGGTGATAAGTTGTGCCAGACGCGGGACAAGGTGAACAAATTCATAGGGTAGAGGTAAGTGACCTGTGAAGTACTCTGAAGATATGGACGATGCTGGCAAGGGTAGATGATAAGTAATGCTCCAACGAAGGGTGACATGGGTTGCGTGTGGCCAAAAGGAAGAAATTCGCCAACGGTGACGACAAAAGAAAATGTAATGACTGGAAATAAAGGCGCTTGTACAATAAATAACGAATAATTGAGGAGAAATGTACAAATACAGAAACGGGTGCCCCAGTGTGAGATGGGTGGCCCAAGGAGGGCATAATGTGCTTGGAAGACTGATGAAGGGTGGGGGCCCCATTGGTGAGTTTCTGTATGAGGTAGGTGAAATGAAGGTAGGTTCGCAGATGGGCAAACTGATTGTGGATGAAATGAAGGGTTCATGATACTGCAGAGGTGCAGGTAAAAAATAGAACCATAAAGAGATAATCTGGGAGTCCATGTGGGAAAGATAGAAAAATGAGGAGAAGGAGTATGTGGCTGATTTACGACATGATGAAAGACTATCAGGACTCCCATCCCTAAAGGGTAATGAAGAACAACATGAGTGTCAAAAGTGCCAAAAGGTGCTATGAATGGGACAACTCATGTGGGTAAGAATGCTACCGGGTAGCAATACCGAAGATGCAAATGGAGGTGTGGGTATTGCAGAGCCGGGAATGAGGATCCTAAAGGCCAATATCAGAGGGTGTGACTGGAACTGTAAATGAAATACAGTGGGAAAGACTACATTCCAGTGTTGAGTATATACCTGAAGGGATGATGTCGATGAATGATGAGCAAGTACCTGCACACATAACAACCAAATACCCAAAGTGAACAATATCTGAAGAGAATCAAAGATATGAGCATGTATTTGATAAATGTGACTATGTGCATGCGTACCAGACCATGATATGAAAAAAAGGTGCCCCGAGGGCTCAGGATAAAAAGCGACCCAAGGACTGTTGTGATGTAGGTGACGGGATGTTGATCCCATGGCTGAAGACAGTTTGAAAAATGGACACCTTGGGCTCCCAGAATGGTGAGTGGAAGTTTGGCAAAAGGCCTATATATAGTTGTAGGGCCACATTGCCACCTCATTTGTACCTGCTGCAATAGTGAGTGGATAAGAAGTTTCCAGAGGAGATTTGTAGATTTGGGGAGGACGAGGCAGCTGATTGAGGATTTGCGAGTATCGGGTTAGTGGTCTAATCATCCTGCATAAAAATAGGTTTTCAAATTTTGGACAGGGTTGGTACGGGGGGCTGTACAGGGGTATTTAGGGGATGTGGGCCCCCCATGCGCGGGAAAATCGGTGAGATCCGTGCATGCATGCATGCCTGTGCACCAATTATACATGCATGGGTGCATGATAGGAGGAATTTAAGGCGTTCCCTAGGGGCACGCCTATGAGTTGAACAGGCGTGCATCAGTGCGTGCCTGTAGGTTTGACAGGCGCGCACTAGTGCGTGTCTGTATGGTGAATAGGCACGCGTAAGGGCACGCCTGTGAATCAAACAGGTGCACACCGATGTGCACCTATTCAGTGTAAAACCGTGCATATATGCGTGCCTATGCAATGAACAGGCGCGCATGTGTGTACACCTGTGGGAACAAAAACCACGCCTAGGAGGCAAGGTTGAAGGGTAAAAAACGAGTCTTTTTGATGTTGTTGATGGTTGCATGAGCTGATATAGGACTCTGTGTTGTCTACAGGTGGACCACGGTAACGATGCCAATGCGGTGGAGAGAGCGAGACTGGGCCCAGTTGCGAGATGTCGTGGCCATTGAGGGGCCTGGCGTGCGTGCGACTTTGGCAACCTATGGGTTGCTAAAGTTCTTTGAGTGCCCGTTGATACGGGCACAGGAGTATTTATTGCAGTTCCTGATCCAGATGTGGAGTCCGGAGCTGCATTGCTTCCTCGTGCGAGGAGAGCAGATCCCCTTCACTGCAGTGGAGGATATTTATTTTTTGACTGGCCTCCCCTTTTGGGGAATGCCCCTACCGGTAGAGTCGGTGCTACCTAGGGATACATCCCTTGTCACGATTGTCTAGAGATACTACTCAGGTTGGGACTTTATGTCTGGGACTGTAGTGAGCATCAATTCTATAGACTCCCTAGCACATCGTTGTATAGCGACGATGATTGTTCATATATATGGGTCACTTGCGACCCAGCAGATTAGTGGTGGCCAGTTGTTGGTGTTGGAGAGAGTGGTGGCCGATGAGAAGTTCGCATCGGGACTGACGCTACATGCGCGGATGGTTGCGCAGTTGGATCACTGTCAGTCCACAGGTGCAAGAGAGTTTGCATTTGGGTCGATCCTAGTGGCATGGTTGTTAGAGAGGGTGTCGATGTTGTGCCCGAGGGTGTTACTGGAGATGTCGGGGGTGCGAGAGCCGCGATTGAGGCGGTGGTTGACCATTTTTCTTCGTCACGGTGGTGGCGAAGGTGGCCACTTCTTTTCAGTGGAGGCGATAGGGATATGGTGGCAAATGCTGCAGGTTATACTTCGGTACCCCTATGCTGGGGTGGACTTCCGGGGGGACCCGGACATGGTGCTACTTCCAGGGGAGGATTTTCACCATCGAGGTATGTTTAGTATTGGTGTGCATGTTTTGATGTATATTGTTTTGTGAGATAGCAGTCCATATGTATATGATATAGATGTTGATACTATCTTTTGTTGTTGTTTTTTGCATGTGCATATGTGGCACCTCGAGGGCGCGAGGTGGAGATGCAAAGAGCGTCGGCTCATCGAGAGCTGGAGAGACTGCCACATGGAGAGAGACGTCGATGGGAGGATGCCATGGGGCGACCAGTAGAGCCCGAGAGGGCAGCGAGGAGGCATCGGTTCGATGACCCTGGTGCGGGGCCATCACACGCTCCTCCGGTGGCGACCGGAATGGATTTTGATGACATACGCCGTCATCTAGAGACGGTGTTGCAGGATGTGCCTAAGGGAATTTGGACACATATCCAAGATGAGATCTTCCTAGAGCAGTGTGTGGGGGTGCCTCCACCATGGCAGTCCATAGTGTGGTGAGCAACAGTGCTTGCGGCGATGACGAGTGGACGCATGCCGCCGGGGCAGGATGGTCTTGTGGGTGGTCCACCACTACTTGGGGTAGGTGGTGGTGGGCCACCACCTCCTCCTGAGGGAGGAGCAGGTGGTGGTGCGATAGAGGCACCCTGAGTGGTGTATGATGTACATCTCTTTTTTTGTTGTATATAGGCTGGTGAGCCCATTTTTTGTACCGAGGTGCTTCATTGACCTTTGGATACATGTATTTTTGTATGTAAACATTCGGATGGCCTGATGGGCCTTTATATATATATGAGTATACATGTTTTGAGATCCTGATGTTGTCTACATCTTTTTTTTGTTGATGATTTTGATGATGTCTATTCTATATATATGCTGTGATATGATTTGTGAGATGTTTATGTATGTGTAGCTTGATGTGATATATGCCAATCTAACACCATGTTAGCTATTTGATATGTTGTTTGATTCAATTGTCTTGGAATATGTGTAAATGTAATGGAATCAAAATGTCAAGATAAAAGCCTAACCTGCAGGTATTTGCGAAAGAGGCACAGATCGCGTACACGGTAAACATTGTTGAGCTGGAGAATGACTAGTTGAGAGTCGAGGAAGATGCTAAGGTGATGAATATGATGACGTTGGGCATCGGCCAGGAGGCCAATGACTGCAGTGTATTCATCTTGGTTGTTGGTTGATGGCCCCAAACATATGTCGCTTGAATGTAGCATTTCATGTGAGGGGGTGTAGAGAGCCCAAGCAGCCGAAGCGAGAATTTGCGTCCAACGGCTAAAGCTGTCAGCATAACCAATGTGGTAGGCTAGTGGAGGAAGCATCTGTCAATATCACAAGGGATAGTTTAGACGAGAGGGGAGGAAAAAAATATTAAAAACACTAGAAAATAAATAACCTAAATTAGAATGACTACTTTTAAGAATAAAATTTCTTGAGATACAACCCGTTGACGGGTTCTTTAAGAGACAGGCCTTCGGGAGAGGCCATGATATATGCGCCTTTGGTGAGGCAATGTTGTATAATGTAAGGGCCATGCCATAGTGATTCAAATTTTCCATGGCCAAAGGTATCATGAGCGATATCATAAGCTAGGACAAGGTCAGCTTCGCAGAATGATCGAAGGTTGACATGGTGATCAAAGGTAGCCTTGGATCATTTTTTAGCTGCCTCGTTGTTCTGTAAGGAAGATCAATGATCTTCATCTAGAGACTCCAAGTTGAGCAAGCGCTGCTCCATTGGAGCAGTGTCAGGTAATAGATCAATTTCGGTGCGTAAGGTGGGGATCTTGCACTTGATGGGAAGAGTTTCCTCGATCCCATGGACTAAATGGAATGGCATGAACCCAGTAGCGGTATTCACTACCGTTCGATAAGCCCATAGCGTAGAAAATAACATATGATGCCAATTGGTTTAATGTTTGTTGACCGTGCGCTGTAACATGGTCTTGAGGACTTTGTTAACTGCCTCAGCCTGGCCGTTTGACTGAGGGTAATATGGTGAGGCAAACTCATGAGAGAAGCCTAACCGAGATGAGAGTTCGACGAAGATCTCATTCTAGAAGTGTTTCCCATGGTCAGAAATGAGTTGGAGTGGTACTCCAAAATGGGATATGACATGGTTAAAGAAAAAACGCACTACAATGTCAGTGGTGTTGTTGAAAGTGGGCATAGCTTCAGCCCATTTGGTGAAGTAATCAATGGAGACAACAATGTATTTGTGACCATTTCTAGAGGGGGGATTACAAGTCATTAAGTCGATGCCCCATTTACAAAAAGGGTCGGAACTAATGACAGGGTGAAGAAGAGCGAGGGGAGCTCGGGCTTTGTTGGCATAGAGCTGACATTGCTCACATCATTTCACGACATGAATGCAATCATGAAACAGGGTAGGCCAAAAGTAACCAACTCGGATAATATTTTGAGCAGTGGATATACCCGAAAGATGGCCCCCACATGCGCCACTGTGGCAGTCGTTTAAGACTCTGTCGGCCTCGTCAATAGTCAGGAAATGATGAAGAATGGTGTCAACGCCCCGCCGGTATAGGATGTCTCCGATGAGGATATAGCGGGGGGCCTGATGGCAAATACATCATCGATCATCTTGTGAAAGGTGGTTACCGAACTTTTGAGTTCGGAGGTAGACGAGGAGGTCATCGTACCAAGGATCATCCCAAGTGATATAAAAGAGATGTTTGTCGGGAAAGTCGGTATTGACGGGGGCACTGGTGGTGTTAGAGGGCAGGGCCGTGACAAGTTCGGCGAGAACGAGGGCCTTCTTACTCTTAGGTGTTGAGAACTCGAGGTCGTACTCCTGAAGGATAACGATCCATCGAGCGAATTTTCCATTAACTTGGCGACGGCTGAGCAAGTACTGCATAGGGTTGGAATCTGCGACGACCTTGGTGGTGCGAAGAAAAATGTAATACATCAACTTGCTCTTGCAGTTGATGCTAATACGTAGAGGATGTAGTCACGATTATAGTCAGGTGCACTAATTAAAGGTGCATTTGAAAGTGATGGTTTAATATAGTCAAATGACTATTGGGCATAGTCGTCCCAGTGAAAATGGATGTCGTGACGTAGTAAGTGGAGGAAACCGTGTGCGCGTATGGCATAATCGGGAACAAAGCATCTAAGAAAGTTAGCTTTGCCCTGAAGACTCTGAAGTTTCCGCAAATTCTGAGGAGGTGGAATTTCAGTGATAGTTTGGACTTTAAGGGGGTCTACAATAATACCGCTTTGGGAAACAATAAAAACGAGGAGGCACCCTGCGGTGACGCAGAACACACACTTGACAGGATTCAAGCGGATGTTGTACTGGTGACACCATTGAAAGATGATTCATAAATCATCGAGATGCTGGGTGCATTTTTTGGATCGAGCTGTGAGGTTGTCCAAGTAGGCGAGGATGATTTCAGCCAGATCATGAAAGATGTATGTCATCGCCCGCTGGAAAGTTGCGCTGGCATTTTTTAAGCCGAAAGGCATGACACGATATGAAAAAGTACCCCACGGGGTAATGAATGCAGTTTTATACTGATCGGCTGGGTGGATTTGAATTTGGTTATAGCCAGAGAATCTGTCCATAAAGGAGAGAGCCTCGTGGCCGGCGCAATCGTCAATAATTTGATCGATGAAAGGCGTTGGAAAATTGTCTTTTGGACATGCGTTATTGAGATCGCGAAAGTCGGTGCAAACGTGGATAGTGCCCTATTTTTTGTCGATGGGTACAGGGTTGGAAACCCATGAAGTATAAGCGATGGGGTAAATAAACCCGGCCGTACATAATTTGTCAATTTCGTCTTTGATAGCCATGGCTTTAGATGGGTGTAGCGGTCGCTGTTTCTGGTGAACTGGTGTGATGTCAGGCCAAGTGTCGATGTGATGCTCGACAATAGAGGGATCAAGGCCAGGGATTTCTGTGTATGACCAGAAGAAAATATCCCTATATTCCTGGAAGAGGGCTTTATATGTGGCGATTTCCTGAGGAGTGCAAGCAGCTCCAATGATTATTTCTTCGACGATGCCATTTTTAATGGAAATGTCGATTTTTATGGTGGGGGGAATGTTGGCCATATTACATTCTTCAAAAGCATCAGGGGCGGGAATGGGATTGTTGAACCAATCTATAGGCTTGGACGGGATAAAATATTTTTTTTCGACCGCGTAAATGGGGTTTTTGTTAGGATGCATGAGGGCTTCCTGTGGCGAGAAGAGTGCACGGTGATGTAGCACATCCCAGAGAGAGTCTGGGTGATTTAACTCTTCAAGTATTTCCTCATCGTAGTGAAAAAATAGGGAATACAAGGGGTCGTGAGGAGTAATCTCGATGACAATGTGGTTGCCCCCTGATGGAGAAGCAGAGGGAGAAATGCAAGGGGATGGTGAGGGTTCACTTGACATAAACCATATATTGAAGTACTGAGGGGTACCCATGGTGGTTGGGTGGAGAGTGTCCATAGGGGAATGTTCAGGAGAGTTGGGGGGGTTGTGGGGTAAATCCTCAGAAACGTCATTTAAGAACCATGGAGGCGTTGGGAGTGCCTCGGGCTCAGGAGAAATGACATGAAGATCCTCTAGTGATGAGGTAAGGTCAATGATTGCATTTGCGGGTTGGTGAAGCAGGGCCAATTGATGTTGCCTGTATTCAAGGATCATAGGACACTAGTATGTAAAATGAGTTAATGAATTGTAGAGAGAGCAAGGGAATCTCGTACGTTCATTGACTGAAGTGGTGACATAGTGAATGTCAGTGATATTTGAAGAGGACGTATCAGGGCATGGGTTGTTCTGGAAGTTCTGGCGTACAACCGTTAATGTTTGTCAAAAGAACGACAGTGCTGGGAAATGATGGGTGTAATGGCCATACTCTGAACATATAGCACAAGGATATTTGGTCCTCAACCCTTTACTACTGGAAGGGTTGGTGGTAGTAGTGGTACTAGCAGTAGTGACAGGTGTTGTGGGAGTTTGATTGGGGGGGATCAAATTCCGTAATTCAGGTAGTGATGGACAGTTGTTGGTTTGGTGGCCCTCTTTTTCACATAGTGCGCAAGGTGGTGGGATGCATGGAGGAAGTGGAGCGGTGGGCTCCTTATTCTTCCTCCTACCCCCAGCTGTAGCAGGGGGGCTAGTGAGTATGGGGGTAGTGGGGGTAAGGACAGGAATCGTCATGGGGATTCCTTCTTGTGGGGGAAGGGATGGTCGAGGGACCATCTCTGGTGGGTGTAAGTACCAAACAGGGATTGCTAACACCATATTGGGTAGTGTGAGCGTGGAGGCTACCTGAAAAGATTCTATACCTGGTGGAGGGTAAAAGAAGGGAATTTGAGTGAGGGGTTGGGGAATTGTCTCCCAAACGGGACTATGCCCTTGAGGGGATGTGGATTCGTGGACTGTTGGGGTCGACGAGTGCGCAGGAGGCTCCAGCGGGAGTGGTTCTGTGACTATTGGGACGTTAGGGATGACTGAAGCCTCCTGCGGGGGAATAACATCCTCTCTGTGAGTTCCGTTATATGAGATGACGCATACTTGATTAGTAGTATGAAGGAGTGGTGGTGCTCCATGGTATGTTCCTAATAAGGATGGATCTTTAAAAATCCCAGGACCCATCTCGACGAGTGGATATGCATCTTGGTTTGTGTGGATGAGGGGAAGAATGTTATCGAGGTTGGTATATGGGTTAGGCTCATAATGTGAGACTTGGTCGATGGTCACGATCTTCCCATTGTGAGGGAACATCATTGTCTGAAAGACGGAAGATGCCACTGACTTCATAGCGTACATGTAGCTACGACCGAACAGGATATTATAGTCGAGTGGGGCGTTGATAACTTCGATGTTGATGAGAATAGTCTTACCCCCGAGTTCAACGGGGACGTTTTGGAAGAGCCCTTCGGGAGAGGATGGTCATCCATCATAATCTCGTAATGTGATGGCAGAGGGTATGAGTTCTGGGGAACCAAGTTTTTTCCATACTGTTTTGGACATGTTGCACATAGATGCACCTTCATCGATGATACACCGATGAAATGTGATGTTCCGTATTTTCACTAGGATTTGAAAAGCGATCAAGGTGGGAAGACAGGGTTCTCTGCTATCAAGATCAAAGGTGATGAGCCAAGTATCTTCAGGGTTGACTTCCCCCAAGGTGGAAAGTAATGATTTCCGCTGAGTGGGACAAGTCTAGAGGACTTCCAAAATTGACATGGCAGCTGGGGATTGTGCTAAGTCATCTACCAAACTATAGATGTGAGCTACCCTAGCCTGTGGGTTGTGGAAATTCCTGCGCAAGGGGATGCAGGGATGCGAAGTGGTAGTTCGACGGAAGGGCGAGGGATCACCAACGGGGGTCCCGTTGGTGTAGGGTTTGTCTCAGGAGAGATGGGAGTAGGCTCAGTGGGGGTATGATACTGACGGTTACGGGTTTGTAGAAGGATTTCTTCCTCACTGGTGAGAAGAATTGTTCGCTCTGCTGGATTGTTGGGTTGTGGTATTGGCCCCCTTGAGGTGGGGGATGTTGTGTGTCCTGTTGGGTGTTTATCACACCTTGATGTGGAATAGGATTTTGCAGCACGACGGGAGGGGGTTGTTGCACGTATTGTTGTGGTGCCTGCTAAGGGGTAGGTTGTGCAGGAGAATGGGGAAGGGTACTCGAGTCTTTCAACCATTTGAAATAAATGATATGGGGGAAATGATGAGTGTAATGGCCGAACTCACCACAAAGGGCACAAGGGAAGATGGTTTTAACATTATTTCTCCCTTGGCATTTGTTATTATTTCCCCCTTGGGGGTTTGGCTTCCCTTGGTTCTGGTTGCCCCCAGTTGGTTGGTGTTGTGGGGGTTGATTCCCACCTTGACCTGGGTTATTGTTAGTCTTGTTCCGTCCTTTATTCTTTCCATTGTTTGATGGATGAGTTGGATTGGCTGTGTTCAATTGTTCAAAATTTTGGTATTGTTGAGCAGCAGAAGGTTGAACAAAATTTACCCCTGCATGTGGATGTGGGGGAGCCATGGGTTGTGGAGGACCAGGAAACAGGAAGTATGGATTTTTTGGTGGTACCGATCCATAAGGTACATAAGAAGGCGTATTTCTTTCACTAGTACTATAAGCTGATGTTGAGGGAGTGCAACTGTTTGTGGGAATAGGTGGATGTATGGGAGGTGCCGGTGGTGGTCCACTGATGGGTGGAGGTATAGAAACAGGGTATGGTTGTTGATAAGGGGGTGGGGGGTAATAAGAAGTGCCCCCATATTCCGGTGGGTATTGAGGTGTTCCATACATAGGTGGTGGTTGGGGTTGTGGACCATGGTGTGTGGTGGCACCTATTAGTCCATCTGCTGAGTGAGACATCCCAGGTTTGTCTTGGCCAAATGGCACAGGTTTTGGAAGATCAGGAAGTACCATGTACAAGTACCCTGATTGTGCATAGATGAGGTCATACTATTGGGCCTTACTGATGGATTCCTCTTTGGATTGAGGGAAGGTGGAAGCTACATCCTTTCCAAGGAGACAAACAAGTGATCTAAGAAACCAGTCAAGACATTGTTGCTTGGTGGTTTCCTCTTTGCACAAACTACGTCGCCTACACCACTCATGAATGTGGTCAGCGATGTGTGTGGCTGAGGTTTGTTTGAAGTTAGAAAGTAGTTCTAGACCATTGTCATGGCGGATGGGTAATTGGAAGAAGGTCAAGAATGCTTTGGCCAATGACTCAAAGGTTGCATGGGAGCCTGCTTTTTCTTCGACATACCATTTGGTTGATGGGCCAGTGAGTGTGCGTTGAAATAATCACAGTCTTATGGAATCATCTATAATTCTATTGGAAGAACACCATAGATGAAAGGTCATGACATGGTTGGCGGGGTCATCCCCTGCCTTTCCTTCAAACTTTGGTATGTCTGAAATAATTTTTGTTTGCATTGCAGGCCATGTGGCGTCATGCAATATAGGATCATTGGTGAGTTTGGTGAGATCAGGTATGTTGAGAGAGGCCAAATATGGCATCTGTAGTGGGGGGGGAGGGTTAGCTCTGGCCATGGTGTGTTGTGAACCTGACCCTTGATGAGGACTAGGTGGGTTTGTGCTCCCTCCTTGAGAGGAAGTGGGTCTCCCACTTCCTTGTAAAGGAGAGCGAGTGAACGGATGACCTTGGGAAGTTAACCCAAGTAATGTAGAACCAAGAAAAGTTGATCCTAAGATAGTAGCACTCACAGGAGTGTGTGAAGGAGGTGTCGATGAGAGGGCATGACCAAATACTCCCCCTAAGATAGGAGGGAGGTTGAGAAAACGTCGTGAACGACGGGGGTTCTGTGGTTCCCCTATGATGTTAGACTAGCTTTGTGAATATGTGCAACAAGTGGTGAGAGAAATATAAAAACAAGAGCCTTTGCGTTGAATGTTCACACAATATATATATATATCCAAATCAAACTGTAATCAAATGTTCATCATACATAAAATGAGAAAGAAACATATATGTTGGTAAGTGGGTTTTGTCCGCGTGGGGGAATCAAAAGAAAGCAAATCCTCATGTCCTAGAAGACGTAACGTCCTTCCTCTCAAATAGCACTGGACCTTCCAATAGTACTCAACAGTGGGGTTTGAAGTCACCGGAAGAGATACTAGTGAAGGATGGAATAATTGGTTATAATGAGGGGTAGAGGGGGCATATCCCAAAAGAGCTGGTGATATTTCCCAATAGCCACACAAAATCCAATCAAGGTGCAATTGCAGCCCACAATTGCCACCTGGGTAGATGTCCTAAAGTTGGTGACTAGGTACCTCGGTAAAAGTGCGGCATTTAGATTTTCAGCCTAAGAAATGGGTCACGGGATGGATCCCGTCCAAGAGGTGGGTGCCTCAAGGGGGGATGCACAGAACAACCAGACCTCGGCCTTCAACCCTTCATGGGTATCTCCCTTCCTTATGGTGATTGGAACACTTGACTTGGAGGATTTTTAAGTTCCCTATTTGACAACCTCTATGTTTTATCAATGTGAGAACCAAATGACGGGGAGTTATTTGGATGCCTATCCCCGAAATCCTACTTAGACTAAAAAATTTCTTTTGGCACCTCCTGTGGAGGAAAACTTAGTGAGTTTTTAGAAAGATTTTAGATGTAGTTTTTTTGGGAGTTTGGGGGTGAAAACCAACCTTGTTGATTAAAAAAGGGGAGTGGATAGTCTTGTCAAGAAAAGATGGGGTATTTTCGGAATCCCTTTGGAGGAAACTTACTTTGACCTCCACGTTTCAAGAAGAAGCTATGTGAGTGATAAGTGACTTTTGTGTGTGAGTGAAAGTGTGCCAATTTTTAGTTAATTAGATGTCACCTTGCTGCATGTGGACTTCGCTTGGTCCTTACAAGAGTTTGATTACCTAATTAGCTAGATGTCTTTGGTACAACCTTGCGTAATTCAAAATCCCTAGGAAGCTATCATGTGGACATGTGGGTCCATTACTATCCTTTAACTCCCTATGGTGATGTAATCTAGAAAATATTGAAACTATCCTAGATTGAACATGTGAGCATGTATGAGCCCATTAAAAACCTTTAAACTTTCCTAGTGTTTTGATCTAAGAAAGAACAATTCCAAACACTATCCTATCTTTGTAGCATGTGGGCATGTATGGGCCCGTTATAATATTAAGATACATTTGAAAAATAAAACTAAGAGGGGTCCCAAGAAGGGTCGTTGTCCTCTCCTAAAGGTTTTAAAGTTTGTTTTAAGGGATATGAAATTGGTTTGCAATCTTGTTCTGATTCTCAAGGTCGCTTGAATGCGCGAGAGAAGAGCATACTAAGCGATTGTAATTTCAAATTCTAGTCCCAATGTCAGTTTATATGTGATTAAAATTGATGTTCACCTTATATTGTAAGTCAAAACAAGCCATCCACGTGGCAAAAAGAAAATAAGGGAAATTGATTTTTATCCTCCTAAGTGCCTATGTGTGTTTGACCAACCCCTTTATATGATGAGGGGACTAAGTGTAGTGCAGTGTTTAGAGCATGATTAACATCATTTTTAAGAAGTAAAATGGCCTTCCCCACATCCCAACAATTTACAATGTGAAATTTAGCTTAGATGTGCGGCCCCTAGTGTAGACAGAGGTGCACAGAGCGCAGGCGCGCGAACATAGATAGGTACGAAAGAGCATGCAGGCAGAGAATGGATGTCATCTAAGCGCATGCACGCACGATGCTCGTCTGTGGGGTAGAATACCCACACACCTATGAAAAACGGCCGAGAAAGAAAAATCCGGATGGATTTCTCTCAATTCTCCTCTGAATTGGATGGTTGACAGGTCGGCCTAGGCCGGTTTGTGCACCTGCAAGTTAATCAAACTAAAAGAAGAGAAAAATAAACCCAAATGAGGTAGGAATTTGATACCTTTCCCCAGTGGAGTCGCCAATCTGTTGCACCCTTTTCGTCACCTTGGTGAGCAAATAAGAGGTGCTTACATGCCCAGTTGGGTCCTGCTGAGCATGACAGCTATAGAGGAAAGAGTAAGAGAAAGAAAAACAAAACTATAAGCAAGAATTAAACTAATAAAAACAAAAATCATAAGCATAGGGACATAGAGATAACAAACACAAATAGACCCATGTCACCAATGTTTTTAGGCTGATCTATTGATGAAATCAAATAACCAAGAAGAAAGGGGACTATGATTCCCTTCTTCCTCCAAGGGAAGGCTCTTGGACCCTCACAAGCTTGCTCTCCTTACAACAAGAAAATGAAAATGGTGATGAAAGAACTCCTTTCACATCCACTCAATGGAGAGGTGGATTGCTCAATGAAATGATGCCAATGTGTCTTTTTCAAGGATGGAGTCCTTAAAACAACCTAGGCAGCATAACATTACATGAAATCCCTTGAGAAAATGAGGTGCATTCATGGATTTTTATAGCATTTCTTTGGGCTTTTGTGTAACTGCCTTGTAGTGTGAAAAGAGGCCATTTAGGGAATTATTAGGTCTTTGAACAGCCTACCATGCGGATTCAGCTCATATTTGAGGGTCAAATTGGCTTGGGAGCTGATCCATAAGTGGTTGGGAGGCCGACCACTTCAATAAATGCACCGTTTAGCAAGTGCACGTATTTTTGCGCTAACAGCCACGCATCGTGCACGTGTGCACGCAAGGTACGTTTTTGTTCCATGCATGTGCGCGCGTGCCCAACTTCTGTAAAGCGCTCTTCAATTTTTCACTACTTTGTATAGTTTTTTTGCCCTTTTTGAATGCTGTGGGATTAATTCATGGCCGTAAATGACTTCATTATTGTTTTGACGATGCTGAGTTCTTGTAACCATGTGCTGACGAAATTTCAGTGATAACAACAATACTTAACAAAGCACTTAGTAATTAACATTCATTAATATTTTAACCCTTATTCACATCCCAGGTTAAACCCTTATTATAGAACAATGCAGTATTAACCAAGACCTAATAATTTCATTCACTTATCACATAACATTAACTCAGATCTAGCATTTATTCACATTATTAAGCACTAAGCTACTATGTAATATGCATTCATCAATCAACACTAAGAAAATAGAATCATAAACACCATGAACACATTGCACAAAGAACAATAACATAGGATATGTGTGGTTCACCCCAGTGTGGGGCTACATCCACCAACTCTTTTTCTTTTCTTTATTAGTCTCTTCCAATATTCTTACATGCACCAAGCTACAAAGCCAACTCCGCATAGGACAGGAGATCTGCATGCACCTCGCCATATCCTCCTTCCCCGAGTTAGGTCACAACACAAAGCCTAACATAGTTCATGCACAAAGCCTCTTACAGAACACTTTCACTTAGCTCTGCAAACCTTAATACGTTTGTGCACAAAGCCACCTAACCATTCACTAAGTCGATCAATGATTAGTAAATACTAGGTATATTTCCTACATTTCCTAGATACTTATTTATACATTACAAAAATGGGCCTAAACATGGGTAAGACCCATGGGCCGACATCCCATACCCATTACATAAAACCTAAAACCCAAAAATCCCACAAAAAGGGCGAGATCCTGCGATCTCCGCTTCGCCTGGGCGCTCCATCTTCGACCAACCTGTTGAAGTCCCAAAAATGGTCAAACACGACCAACATTTCCACAAAACTTGGTCAAGGGACAATAATCATCAACATATGGAAACAAAATGAGGCAGGTGTAACAACAACATTCTGTGGTTCTCTGACAATCCCTAGGTATCTTCCAAGGAATCATAAGATTCCCTAGGATATAAAATCCTAACAGAGATACCACATGGTACTCTGACAAACCATCCTTACCGGACCTTTAGGATCTTCCAAAGAATCATAATATTCCCTGAGATTATAAAAATCCTAATGGAGCTACCACTGTTGAACACAATTGGCATATACATGAATAGGTACTCTAACAAGATGTCCTTACTGGACCTTTAGGATATGTACATGGATGATCAATATCCTAGGATATAAAATCCTAACTGAGCTACCTATTGTTGGTCAGGATACCATAGTATCATCAACATCACTCCCCCTTTTGAGGGAGGTCCTTTCAGACTATACCAAGCTTGTTTCGAAAGTTATCAAACTTTACACGATATAGAGGCTTGGTAAACAAATATGCAACTTGCTCATGTGTGCCAACATATTGAGCTTTATAGCTCCCCTATGCACCATATCATGAATGAAGTGATACCAAATTTCTATTTTCTTTGATTTGTCATGGAACACAGGGTTCTCTGTAATATTTATGAAACTCTGGTTATCACATAGAATCATGGTTTCTTCCATATCCAGATCAAATAGACCTGTCAACAACTTATGAATCCATATGGCTTCACAACTAGAAGAACGTGCAATAATGTATTCCACTTCTTCTATGCTGAGAGAAATATTGGATTGATTTATGCTTTGGCATGAAGTCATGGTTGACCCTATATTGAAATAACATCCTGAAGTGCTCTTTTTGTTACAAACACTTCCATCCCAATTTGAATCGGTATAACAAATTAGTCTGAAGTCATGATATTCATTATAATAGAGAACAAATTCCAACGTAGCCTTAAGGTATCTCATCACATGTTTTGCAACAACAAGGTGAATGCATCTAGGCTCTACCATATATTGATTCAAGGTGCTCACAACAAAACATATATCGGGCCTGGTATTCGTCAGATACATCTATGATCCAATTATATATCTGTATAGTGTAGCATCAACCAATTCTGACGAAATATCTGTTAGCACTAAGAGTCACCCTCATAATTCTATAGGATAAGCCCAGTACCCATCAAATAGGTTTGTAATGGTAATTTTATGATAGAGTGTCAAATGGACAAAACTCAACATAGCAATGTTCAAACACATAAATTTCTAGGCAATAATTCATAAGCAGGTGAGGTCTTGGCTGACTTCAATCAGTGATTAAAATATAAGTGTGGGTAGATGGAATAATTTAATGATAAGGATGAATTAGTTTACTATTAGCATCATGCCTTACTAGCAGACAAAAGAAGAAAAATCTTAGACATAAGAACTTCTTGATCTAAACTTTAAAAAACTGATAAAAATTACAACAACATCACAATAAAGCATACATTGTAACAAAACTATAATATCTCAATTGAATCATTCAATGATGAGAAAATCAAAGTAAGAAAGAGTTAATATTATGGAAAATAAAATATGAATTCTATTAGAAAAAAATGTCTCAGGTCTCATACATAAAAACCAGAGTCTGGCTCTGTTACATCAAAACATTACATACGAGAGTGTATGCTCAACCATTCGAACCTTAAAATGTCATTTTAATGTTGTATTTATATCCCAAATAATGAGTGAAATCATACAATTCGATTTGGATCCTCTTACATAGGACTCTCCCACTAAAAACTAAAAATCTTACATTTGTACAAGTGGAAAAAAAAACCTGCTAAAAACAGGGAAAATGTTGGCAACAACCCTAACACCATAATATTTGCATAGTGATATGTTCCTTTAGTGCATCTCCTTCATTTCCATGTGTCCACCAACTCCAAATAATCTCCAAGAATCTGTGCTAAGATCCATTTTCCACCTCGTGACCATTGATTCTCTCAAAACCCATCAAAACTGGAATTGGCATTGAACCCTAAAGTGGTCACTATATCATCCAGTTCGTAGCGGATTTCGCAACAAATTCTGTAGAGAATTTGCAGTGCTCGCCTGTGTAGAGTATTTCACAGCAAATTCTATAGTAAGACTGCATTTCTATCTATCTAGGTCATTTCACAGTGAATTTGTAGCTTCTTCATGTGTAAATGATTTCGCAACACATTCCATAGTGAACCTGCAACTTGTGTCTGTGTAGATCATTTCACAGTGCCAAGCGCTACGAAATTTCCTGTAGCTTTCTATGTTATAGTTTGAGCCAAAAATACCCAAAATCCTTAGCAAAAGGTGTATAAACCTATACATTCCTCCTAAGAAGGTATAATCATGATACTTCCCACAAAAAATTCAAAATGCAAAGATGATCATCATCAAAATTAAGGGTCTCGCATCTACTCCATCTCATCTCCTTAGTCTCGTACTTCTCCTGGTTGCAACTTGAGCTAGCACATTAATATTTCTTTGAACTAACTCATCTTTGAAGGGATGTAACTCCATATTGAGATTTCTGATCTGAGATTGTAAGTGTTTGTTATGCCTATATAGATGTAATGATCCCAAACCAAATTCTTTCTTGGAATCACTAACTACTACTGATTTATTGAGTTATTAAGTGCATACAAGATTCATCAACACATGGAGATCACAATATATTCAAGATGTAGAAGCACAAGCAAAGATATGACCTTTTATTATGAGCAATGT
>ML782967.1:357591-371469 GCA_009831015.1 Picea engelmannii | reverse complement strand
TCTCTAAGAGGTGGGGGACATTACAGTCTCCCCTACTTGAAATTGCTTGTCCTCAAGCAATTCCAAACCTGCTTCTCTAACCATGTGCTCCTGCTCCCAAGTGGCATCCTCAATGGGTAAATCCTTCCACCTGATCAGATACTATTTGATGCTTCGGTTTCGGAGCCTCTTCTCTCGAACTTATAACACCTCCTCTGGAATCAAAACAAGTTGTCCCTCCTCATCCATGGGAGGTAATGCCTCAATAGGCCTGACATGTTGACCGAGGGATTTCTTAAGGCATGAGACATGGAAGACGTTGTGAATTTTTCTACCCCGTGGAAGCTCCAGCTCATACGCTACTGCCCCTATCCTCCTGCTGACTCTATAAGGTCCAAAGAAATGTGGCTGCAGTTTCTCCGCTCCGCTTCTTTTAATGGAGGGAATTTCTTCTAGTTCTGGAGCAGGTTGGGGTGAAAATTCCTTGTGTGGAGAGTGATGATCTCCTTCTCCTTATTCTTATTATTCCTTAGGATCCTCATCATCTTTAGCAATGTGTTTTCCCTTTCTCTTTTTTCTTGTCTCTGTGTGGAAAACACTATTAGCTTGCAAAGGGCTCTGCAACTTATATTGAGGAGTGGGAGATACATTTAACTATAGCTATGCAGAGGCAATGAATTGGTCCCAAGCTATGTTTATTTTCTTCAACTCCTCCATCAGAAGAATCCTAATCAACCCTGAGTGGAAAACACTTATGTCCACAACCTTGGACTTGGCTTGGACCATATCAAACATTTTCCCCATACTCCTAAACAAATAGAAAGGGATGTTCATTAGGTCTTTTCCTGTGAAGTGCAAAAAAAGTCTAATGTGATATTGGTAAATCATATTTAATCCTCCCTCACAGGTAAATAATGTTGGGATCACCTTTAACATATTTTCAAATCCCTCAACCAAGTGGCTCCTAGGAACTCCCTTTGATAGGTTATCTCCTTGATGTTCTGGTTTGATGAAATCTTTAGAGAAGGTTGCATTAAGATTCATGGTTTTAAACCATATTTCACTAGTGTTGGGTATCTCAGTGGCTGAAGCAATGGTGTCTTTAGATACCTCCATTTCAAGGGTTCCCACCTTGGTTTTAGTGCCATCAAAATTTAAGGAAAATTCTCTAGCTACCTCAGGGTTTCTCCTCTGCATATTCTGACAAAAATTTATATAACCAACCTGCTGGAAGACCTCTCTAATCAGAGGTTCAACATCGAACTACTTCATATCACAAGGCTCTATCCTGACTACACTCCCACTTTTGGGAGACTTCTTTTTCTAAGGTGTATCCATTTTCTGTTATAGGAGGAAAAATAATATAGTAATCTGAGAGAAATGTGAGGAAAAGCAAAGAACAAAGGTCTTAGGTTTTGGAATGATGGTCTTTTTAAAGATGAATTATTCTAAGGCTTCAGAGTTTTCCTGTCTGTTTGAATGATGATATTATGAAAGGGAAACTAAGGGTTAATAAATGGAAGAAAACTCTTCAGGAAAAAAGATATGCAAGGAGGAAGTAACTACCAAAGTTTTGAGCTTAACAATTAACCATCATTTGCAAGATCATCACCATTTTAATCAACAAGGCTCTTAAACTTTTCAATGTAGATAGACTTTATATTTGAATTAACAATTGAAACTCTAAAGGAAAAGAGATGATGCAGGTTATATGATCAAAGGATAATGATGTTGAGTTTGATGCACAAGTTCGCAACACTAGAACAGGGGATCCACAACATATTTTGTAGAATATTTTGTAGCATAAACAACAAGGGCCAAGAAAAAGATAGGCACGACCACTTTGATGGCAAGATTTGATCAATTGTAGTAACAAAGGCTGAAAATACTACAACTAGTTGAGAATTGGTGATAGAAAACATTACAGGGGCAGGTTGGTGATGTGGATCCTTAATTCGTAGCACCCAAGAAGAGAAACATAGGCACATATTTAATTTGATATTCAATGTAGCTCAAAAAATGCAATGAGTACCTGGACACCATGGATTGAATGTATATATGCTTCATATAGCATGAAACCTCTGTCAACCACTCTAACCTTTAATTCCCCTTTCTTAACCAGTATGTAGCAAAATCAACAGTGCCTGTCTGAACTTAGGAGTTTCTACAATGCTGAAGTAGGAGAAAAATTCAAATCTTTGAGAAAATAGTTAGACATCCTCAAATGACTAAATCCCAACTTATTTCCTTTAAATTATGGATGTTGAAAATAATGAGATCGATTGACACAACCCTCATAAGTGCAATAATGATAAAGAGGGAAGATGTTTTCAATATGCACTACAAAAACTCCTGATGAGATGGCAACATACTAAAATGACTTGATTTTACCTTCTAACAGGTAGAGGGATGGGGTGGAGGGGGTTAAGCACAGAATGGAGGTAGTGACATGTCAGACTAGTGGTGGCATAAGGGTGATGGTGATGGATTTCTAATCATGTGAAGAGAAGAAGGTATAAACCAAAGTTATGAACCAATAGTATGGGCCAACATTCAAACTTACATTTATTTTGTGCTAATACCTAAGAAAACCATAAGGAGAAAATAAAAAGTAAATCTTAAACAAGACTAAGGATAAAATTTGAAAACCCAAAGATGAAATTGACCCATAACAACTTCATGTGATAAAAATATCAACCAAGAGCTTCAACTTTGTTTCCATGGGTGTGTTCATGGATTTACATTCCAATATATCAAACCTCTTCAGTATTTCAACTGCATAATTCCCTTGTTTAAGGAATATCTTCGCTGGGATCTGCTAAAATTTGAGACCTAGGAAATAATGCATCAGGCCTAGGTATTTCATCTCAAATTCTGCAACTAGCTTCTTCTTACAATCAGTGATGATATTTTCTTCTCTAGTTAAGAATATTTCATTGACATACAACAACAATATAACTATGCCATCATTCATAACCTTGGAGTAAAGGTTATAATTATCTTTACTCTTAGTAAATCCCAAGCTCGCTAGAAAACTGGAAATTCATCCATACCAAGATCTACAAGCTTCATTCAATCCGTAGACAACCTTCTTCACCATGTATACATGAGTCTTTCGATATTCAAATTCAAACCCTTGAGGTTGTTCTATATACACTTTTTCTTCAATGAGTCCATTTAAGAAGGTTTTTTTCACATCCATCTGGTGTAACTTCCACTTCATCTTGGCTGCAAGAGATATGAATAGAAGTGTATATGGATACATGAGAAAACATATATTCATAATCAATGCCTTCCTTTTGAGAAAATCCATGAGCTATAAACCTTGCTTTAGGTTTTTCAATACTTCCATCAACAACATGTTTTATCTTGTATAGCCATTTGGAAGATACCACATATTTGTCCTTTGATCTGGGAACTATTTCCCATACATCATTCTTTATAATGGATTGGTATTCTTCTTTCATGGTATCTTCCCATTCTTTCTTCCAAATGGATTCTTCAAATAAAGTAGGCTACTTTTCTATGATATCACACATCAAAGCCATATAACTGGAGAATGGCTTAGGTTTCTTGACTTGTCTCATGGTTCCTTCTAGGGAACCATACTTCTCTCCATGTTGAATAAGTTCCCTTGCCCAAGTTGGATTTCTCTTGTGAGAGATAATCATTTGAGGAGGTTCTTGAGATTCTATCCTATCGTGATCTTCTTGAATATCATAATCAGGGGAAACTATGACTTCCCTCACTAGTTCTGCAACTCTGGGAGCTACAGGTTCTTCTTCATATACTTATTCAAGCTAGAATCTCCTTGATTTCTTGAGTGTTGCCTCTTTATCAAAGGTTACATCTCTTCCCATCTCAATATGATGGTAACTGGGTATATAAATTATAAAAGCCTTTGAGACATTAGAGTATCCAATAAATATTCCCTTTTTTCCTGAAGGGTCCAACTTGGTTCTTATTTCTTTCAAAATGTTTACAAACACTAGAAAAACAAATATCTTGAGATAGATTTATTCTGGCTTCTTTCTGGAGAACATTTATTCAGAGGTTTTGAACCCAATTGCACTATGCAATAATCTATTTTGAACATACACTATTGTTATTGTTGATTCTACCCATAAGTTGATCCAGATTTTATGAGTAGAACAAAATGAATACATATTATTAAAAGATGCTTAACACAAAATAATAGAGATACAATAAAACTGGTTTTCTATTCAATAAGGAAATAAGTTGAAACTATAATATGCAGCGGAAAACAAGCTTGCTGGAATGGTGGCGAATTATCTCTAAGAAGAGATGTGACGATTGCGCTCATTCGCAAGAATATGGTTACAATGAGGCTCTAAAGGCATTTTAAAATAAACAGGAATTTCAAAAACCCTAGACATCAAAAAACCTAACCCTAGGAGGTGAAGTGCTAAAAGTCATGTGGGCATCATTTGGGTAAGTTAGTACATCAACTCTCCAGGGTCATAACTTTTTCATACGATCTATGTTTTAGGTGCACGATAGACGTTGGAAAGGTCTAACCGAGAAGAACAATTTTTGACTGGCCCAAGTTAGTCCTTTCAACAATCATTTGGGCTCCAAATCCCCAAAAAACGTCGTTTAGGGCCTCAAAATGACCCTAGAAGTTTGGAACCTGAAAAACTATCGAAAAACTGCCAAGGTGGAAAACTATTTTTCGAGCCAGTGGAATAGGTGGGTGGCTACTAATATCCACCTAGATCAATCCTCCCTCCTTAGGAAGCAGTGGTCTCCATTGCATTGAGTTCCCCCATCAGATGATGAAATTTTGTTTGAATTTGGCCCCTGGCGAGCCACTTTCCTTGGTGCAAGAGCTTCCCTCATTTGACGACTCGATAAAGTTGGATCCTTTGTTGTTGAGTTCCCTTGATCTATGTGTCCACAATATGATCACTGGATTCCTATTACATGCAGTCAAGGTTGAGCTCTGTTGGTGTCAAATTCTTTGTTATCTCTGAGGTGTCCAATAATGGTTGGAAATATGGCCGAAGGAGAGCCACATTGAAAACTTTATGAATACCAAGGAAAGGGGGAATGTTGAGCTCAAAATCATTGTCACCCACAACCTTGGTGATGGTGTATGGCCAATAACAAAGTAGGAGAAGATTCTGATGGGACCCTGTAAGGCATTCTTTCTGCAAATGAAACCAAACGTTGTTTCCCACCTGAAACTTATGTGGAACCCTATGTTGATCATGTCATTGTTTGTACTTGGCATTAGACTTTTGTATATTTCCTGAACCTATTGGTGGATGTGATGGATCTTCTCAATGAACTGAGTGTCTGTGTCAGCTTTTGGTGGAGCAGGGGACTAATCGATCGAGGTGGTCGCCATGGGTAGTGCAACATCCATGGGGCCCAATGGTTGGAATCCCAACCCCACCTGAAATGGGTTGTGGCCAATTGAGCTATGAAGGTCTCGGTTGTAGCTATGTTGGACATAGGGAATACTCTCATCCCATCTGTAGGGGTGTTTTGAATTGTACATGCACAAGATATGTACAACCATCTGATTGACAACCTTCGTTTGGCCATCTATCTGGGGGTGGAAGGAAGTGGATTTGGTGAGCTTGGTATCTAACAGTGACCAGAGGCTCGACTGAAATGAGCTAAGGAACCGATTGTCACAGTCTGATATAATGGTTTTTGGGATCCCAAAATGTACCCACACTCGTTCAAATAAGATATTTGCAGTGGATTTTGCTGTGATGTTCTTCTTTTAGGCGGCTAGAATCACCATCTTGGAAAAGCGATCAACAACCACAAAAGTAGAGTCATTTCCCCTCTTGGTGGATGAGAGGCCCGATATGTAGTCCATTGAGATGGATTCCCATAGCCTATTAGGAGTAGGAAGAGGGGTGTATAGGCCTTATTTCTTAGTGGTCAATTTGGAAATATTGCAGGTGGTAGAGGAACTGATATACTTTCCGACATCCCGTTGAAGTTTCGGCTAGTAGAAATGTTTCTGCAGCATTGCCACTGTCTTTTCGATGCCAAAGTGTCCTGCCACCCAAATATACTGAGCTTCCCAAATCATATTTGTGTGCTCACTTGATGGAACACAGAGATGTTACAGACGACACAACAACTCATCCTGAAGATAGAAATTAGCGACCACTAAGTTGGCGCCCAACATTTGGTAGGTGGTGGAGAAGTCAGGGTCTATCTCATAGAGGTGGGGCCATCCAAAGGTCTTGCGGCTACAATATCTAGCACTATGGTGAGTGTCACGACTGGAGGTCGGCTAGGGAATTCAACAACTCAGTTGGTACTTCTTGTTTTATACTTGATATTGAGGTGTAAATATTGTAAGTATGTTGACCACTTCTGATGGTAGCCATTCTACATTTTTCCTTGGGTCTACATGAACTGTAGTGGCTTGTGATCAGTGTGGATGATTGTCTCCTTCCTAAGAATTTAATGTCTCCATTAGCAGTAGGCTTGCACAATGGAGTACATTTCTTTTTCATAAGTATAATAATTACGGACAACATAATATAGTGTCTCACTATAATATTCCATGGGGTGGCCATGTTGAGTGAGAACATGTTGACCACAACATATTATGAAGCATATGTATCGATCTCAAAGGGATGTTGCAGGTTCGATAATGAAACTTACGAGGATGAGCACAAACACTTCTTCAAGTCATTGAAGGATTGTTGTTGGGACAGGACCCACACAAATGTTTCCTTACCGCCACCCCTGGTTACTTGGTTGAGGGCCCATGCGATATGAGAGAATCCCAGCACAAACCTGAGACGGAAATTGGTGAGGCCCAAGAAAATCCGAAGTTCAATGAGTGCGTTTGTGGCTAGCCAGTCATAGATAAACTGGATCTTGGTTGGATCCACATGCACACCATACTTATCAATGATGTAGCCTAAGTAATGGACCCTTTCCATACCGAAGGATAATTTTTCCAAGTCTGCATATAATTTGTGTTACCTCATGGTGTGCAGAACCTGCTGAATATGCTGCAAGTGTTCCACCCAAGTCTTGTTGTATGAGGATGTCATCCAGATACACCACCACAAAAGTATTGGTGAAATTTCATAGGATATTGTCTATCATACTCATAAAATTTGTTGGATCATTTTTCAAACCAAAGGGCATGACCAACCATTCAAAAAGACCTTCTTTTGACTTGAAGTAAGTCTTCCATACATCTATCCATTCTATTGGGAGCTAGTGGTCGCCAGACTTTAGATCAATCTTACTGAAGTATTTGGCCCTCGTGAGTTGATCAAGGAGGTATTCAATTTGGGGAACAGTGTACTTGTTTCAGACTTTGATTTTATTGAGGGCCCAATAATCAATGCAGAGTCACTAGGTCCCATATTTCTTCTGCAGTAGCACGATTGGGCTCCCACAAGGCAATGATATGGGTTGAATGTTCCCCTTGTGGATTAGTTCTTGGATATATCTCTTGATCTCCTCATTTTCTAATGGAAAGCGGTGGTAGACTGACCCATTGGGTAGCGGTGCACCTGGGGTGAGATCAATGGGATGATTGACCTAATAGTGTAGAGGCACCCTGGTAGGAGACGAGAAGATATATGGGTATTATTCCACAACCTTATCCATTTGATTATGTTGTGTGGAGAGATCGGTCATGGAGGCCCTCTATGTGGCTATGATATTTCACTCACTCTGAGAGTGAATCACGAAGAAGAAAAATTTCCCATTCTGAGAGATGAACTTCCTGCATTTCTTGGCAGAGATCAAGGAAATAGCACTAGGAGGGATTGCCTCGGGTATCCTGTACAATTTCCTATTCAAAGTAATAATAACACTACAATGCATAGACTCATATACAACATGACCTTTCCATAAATAAGGTTGGCCTAAAAGAACATTACAAACTTTGAGAGGAGAAACATCACACAATACCTTGTCTTTGAAGGGATTGATGTCGTATGACAGTCGGAATTATTGGCTGACACGAATATCACTTCCTTGGCAGAGCCATCTAATGATGTAGGGTTGTGGGTGTGGAATTGTTGGTAGGGCCAACTGCTTGATGACCTCTATTGAGATGAGGTTCTTTTGGCTACTGCTATCAATGATGAAGTGAAACGAGGTGCCTTTTACCCACATTTGTGAATGGAAGAGGCACACTCCTTATTCTAGCTCGTTTGGTTCATTAGGCTAGAGATTGGTGGTAGAAATGGTGGAAATGGGTTCTGCATCAATGATCCATCTTCCCCTTTCTAGTTCTGACTCAGAGTCAGAACCTGCATCTAATTTAGAGGCTTTCACTTTGGCCACCAATGATTTCTTTGAGTGGCAGTCAACAATGTTATGCCAAGGGATCTTATAGAAGTCCCACCACTTCTCGGTATCTTTATTTTTTTTCCTGGTGTCCTTCTTATCTTGTGGCTTGGAATGGTAGTCCTGATACTGCCCATATTTTCTCTGTCCTTTTTTCTATGGGTTGGGGCCACCCTTTCTTGTCTTTTTCTGTGAGGGATTCCCAGCCCAAATTGTCGCGTCTTTTGTTTGAGCTTTTGCTCGATTTTGATGGCATATCGGTAGGCCATGCCCAAGAAAGAGATGTCTAGCAATTCCATTTCAGCCTAGATATATCTATGCAAAGCACTACAATACTTGAGCACCATATGTCACACTGAATATTTGATACCCATCTTCATGCGCAAGGTATGGAAGATATTTGTGAATTGTGGAACTACTTGGTCTCTTTCTTGCTGTAGTGTGGTCCATTTGGTATACAAGTTGTTATAACTTCCGAAAATGTAGTATTGTTCCTTAATAGGATCCCTGAAGGATTCCCAGGTGGTTTTGACTATAAATAATGAGGTTTCCTCTATTTCCTTTTTCTCACAAAAAAGTTTCCCACCAATATTTTACATGGGAAACGACTTTGAGGAGTGAAAAAGAAATCTTTTATTTATTCGAAAAGTTATGGACAGAAAAATACCCTTCTAGTAGATTCAACCACTTGTCTACAACATTTGTGTCTATCTGACCTTAAAATATAGGAATATCGAAGTTGATTTGTACCTTGAAGGGGGAAATGCCTGCGCTCGAGGAAGATGCGTCGCCTGTTGGTAGCCACTGAAGGATTTGTGTGAAACTATCCATTAACTTGTTCCTCTATTGTGTGAGGGCTTCCTCAAGAAACATTTTGAAAGGATATCCTATCCCGTCATATTTTTTTTCTCTTTCCATGAGAGGTCTCTTGGGAATGCAAGAGATTTTGTACTCAATAGAAACAAGCCCAAGACCCAATTCTTTATACCTTGACCTTGTTAGGGACATGCATTAAGATGACAAGGAGAAGACCTCTATGATACCACTGATATGGATTTTATGCGTAGAACGAAATGAGTATTGATTATTAAAATATTCTTAACACAAAATAATAGAGATACGATAAAACTAGTTTTCTATTCAATAAGGAGATAAGGTGAAATTGTAAAATGTAGCGGAAAATAAGCTTGTTGGAATGGTGGCATCTTATCTCTGAGAAAAGATGTGATGACTGCGCTCATTCGCAAGAAGATGGTTACAATGAAGCTCTGAAGGATTTTTACAATAAACAGGAATGTCAAAAACCCTAGACATCCAAAAACATAACCCTAGGAGGTGAAGCGCCAAAAGTCATGTGGGCCCCATTTGGGTAAGTTAGTACATCAACTTCCCAGGGTCGTAACTTTTGCATGCGATCTTCGTTTTAGGTGCAAAATAACCTGTTGGAAAGGTCTAGCTGAGAAGACCCTGTTAGAAAGGTCTAACCGAGAAGAACAATTTTCAACTGGCCCAGGTCAAATCCTATGGCAATCACTTGGGCCCCAAATCCCCAAAAAATATCATTTAGGGCCTCAAAACAACCCCAGAAGTTTGGAACCTGAAAAACTGTCGAAAAACTATGAAGGTGGAAAACTGTTTTTTGAGCTAGTGGAATAGGTGGGTGGCCACTGATATCCACCTAGATCATAAGTGCATTAGAATATCTTGATCATGGATCATAGTATTCACAACTTCCATTATTGTTCTATTATTTCTTTATGCTACACCATTTTGTTGAGTATTCTAGGGAGTGGTGAGCTCCCTCTTAATCCCAGAATATTTGAAAAAACTTACAAAATATTTTGAGGTGTATTATTCTCCATTATCTGGCCTGGGTATATTTATTTTTATTTCAGAGAGATTCTCTATCAAGGATTTGAATTCCTTGAATTTTCTGAACACTTCATCTTCTAATTTCAAGAAGTAAACCCAAGACTTGTGAGAATAGTCATCAATAAATGAAACATAGTATACATACCCACTAAGAGAGGTTGATGGAATTGGACCACATACATATGAGTGTATGAGCTCCAAAATTCCTTATGCTTTACTATCGCTCTTCAGGAAAGGATTCTTATTGTTCTTTCCTTGTGCACATCCCTTGTACACACCCTCATGATCAACCTTGAATTTTGGTAGACCTGTAACTACCTTACTCACATATGGTAAGTCTTTGTAGTTGATGTGATATAGTCTTGTATGCCAAAGTTCACATGGAATCTCAGTGGAGTGAGTCAAGGATGCATTTGAGTGACCTTTTAAATTATACAGACCACCTTCTTATGTTCTAATTATACAATTACATCTTCTATGGTTTTTACTTTAGGCTACATAAGGACTTCACCATATATGAATGCAACCTTGAAAATTGTCTTATCTAAAGCTGAGATAGAAATTAAATTATTTGTCAATCTTGGTACACATAGTACATCCTTCATCTTCATTGGGGTCCCTGAATCAAGTTTGTAAGTGGATTCTCCCACTCCTTTAATAGGGTACTAGTAATCATCTCCAAGTGTAACATTCTGGGGAAAGTTCTTCTTTGTAATGCTAGAGAGAATGTCTCTCTGAAGTATCATGTGCTTAGAAGAACCACTATCTATGAGCCAAATTTCCTCTCCAGGTGATATAGACCTTGAGAGGGTAGAGAATAAGACATAGTCTTCAATTTGTTTCTTTAATCATGTTTGTGGGTGTCTCATCATCTTCAACTGCATGGGCATGGTGTATTTTTTCATTTTTTTTCTTTTATTCTTCTCTTCTAGCTGGAAAATGCTTAGCAATATGTCTCATATTGTCACAATGGTAACATTGATAAGAGGAGAAATCATTTTCTCTTCTTTGACCTTTCTGAAACTTTTGGAATCTCCTTGGTGGGTGAGATTCTTTATGGGAGTGGGTGAATCTCTTTGGGGAGTTATATTCCTTGTGTAGGTGGGTATCCTTCTTAAAGTGAGACCTTTTATTTCCTCCTTTAGCATGAGCATCTTGAGATTGATATTCATCGATTGAAAGACCTTCTTGGTTAGCTACTCTTCCTTCTTCTTGGACACATTCTTCCCAGAGACTATCAAATTGTAGTTTCTCTTTTCTAGCACAAATAGTTTGGATGAAGGAATCCCAAGGTCTTGTGAGACCATTAAGAGATATAATTATGAGTTCATATTCATCTAGGTTGTCTACAATTACTTCTAGTTTCTCCTTGAATTGAGAGATCCTATAGAAATAGTCATGAATTGTTTCTCCTTTCTTCATCTTTGTATTATTGAGTTGGGTTCTCAATTTCATCTTCTGGTTAATGTTATTTCCTTCATACATTATGGTTAGGGAATAAAACATCTATTTTGGAGTTTTCTTATAAGCCACTTGAGGGATAAAGTGATATTTAATAGAGTCTACCATGATTCTTTTGGCCCTAACCATATCCTTCTGGTATTTTTCTTTAGTTGCAACATCTGCGAGTTCTAGTACATTTTACTTGATGAATTGTGCAAGATCATTCTCTTAAAGAATGAGTGAAATCCTATACTTCCAGGAATGGAATTTATCCACACCTTCTAACTTGTCAACAATCTTGGCTCTTATAGACATCTTGACCTGACGCTAGGAAAATGACCAAAAATTTAAAGTGCTTAGAATTTAAATCTAATCTTGTAATATTCCAGATATAAAATAGTATACAGAACAAAAATAATTATCTAGAAATGGAATATGAACAAGAATATAACCATAACAACACCACAATAATACCAAAATGATACCAGAATAACACCAGAAAGAGCACTTGATTACTGAGAGCAATGTTCACTTTCCTCTTAGAGGGAGAAAACTCCAGCAGAGCATAGCTCAATTAAAATAATATCCAAGACAAAATTTCTCATACCTCGACTCCTATTTATACTAAATATGTCTATCAAAAGAACCATCTAGAGGAAGATCCTTGTAGAAGTGGAAGATTCTATTAGGTGTTATTACATTGGACTTATTCTTCCTTATTGCTAGGCCTTATTAATATTGAACTTTATTACATGGAAATATCTTATTCTACATACATGAGGGGTTAGGTCCCTAAAATGTTCCCCCCCTTAAAAACAACCTTGTCCTTAAGGCTTGAGATGAGGAAATTGCTACAGAATGGTAACTAGTTCCCAAGTGGTGTTGACATAGGGGAAGACCTAAGTTTCAATGCTACAAAAACGCACCAACAAAACCCTAACTACCGTCCCTTTCGAAAACACCTGCGAAGCAGATGAAGTCTCACCCGAGGTAGAGGCAAGGGTGGTTGTGAGACTGAGGTGTCTGCAAACTTAGCTAGGACATAGATCTGTGATTATGATACTTAATAGAGAAATTAGTACCGTCAGATTCTCAATATGAAATCAATATCTACTTCACTGAAAAAACAAAGCTTCACAACATTCACATTGATCTAATGTAATTATTAACTTAGCACAAATAGATGGATCGGATCTAGCAGAAGCAAGAACTAACCAAATTCATAGAAGTCAGATCTAACATTCATAGAAAAAAGAATAAGAAGATCTATCTATCTATATCAAATCACTTAGCAAGAGAAGTTATAAACATAGTGTTTATGTGGTTCACCCCCACCCTAGGGCTACGTCCACCAACTCTTCTTCTTTATTGTATTGAGTCAATTGGTTACAAGAACAGAGCCTCAAAACCCTACTTCGCCTAGGATAGGATATTTGTGCACCTCACTAGATCCTCCTTCCTTGCGTTACAACATAAAGCACTCACAGCATGTTACAATACCTTGCACCTAGCTCTGCAAGTCTCTTACAGTATGCACAGAGCATCTACACACCATACTTGCACGTAACACTTAGCTATATTGCATACACCACATAGATGCACCGCCACTTCTATCTAGCCTAAGTATCTATTTATTTATTACAAAATAGGTCTAAACATGGGTAAACCCATGGGACGACATCCCAATCTCATTACATAATCCCAAAAAACCAAAAAGGACCCAAAAAGGGGCCGAGATCCCATGATATTCACTTCATCTTGCACTCCTCCTTCGATAGTCTCTCAAAGTCCAAAATAGGTCAACATGACCAAGAATCTCCCAAAGCTTGGTCAACGGCCAATAGGCCCCCAACACTCACCCATGACTCGTCCCGAGTCACTCTGGTCTGACTAGCTCTGCTTCAAATTCCACGAGCTTGGCTCAAGCTTCTTCGACCTATTGTTGTGCTACGGACTCTTGCTCGACGAACTCCCAGATTACTACGTCATTCACTAGCCCTTTTAGGCATTGTTCTACTTCATTAACAACCTGCTCTAGCTCTTCTCCTCGGCTCTTGACCTCTGTGAACAACTGATAGGCCTTATCTTACACAGATTGGAGTCGTTGAGTTACTTCCATAACTTTTCTTTGAATCTGTAAATTCTAACCTTGTACAATATCTACTGCAAACTGATATTCAGAAAAGAACAGAAAAGATACAATGGAAAATACAAACATTACACAGAGATTTTTCACCTGGAAACCCAAACCGGGAAAACCAGCATATATTATAT
>ML782967.1:331991-352251 GCA_009831015.1 Picea engelmannii | reverse complement strand
TCAGAAAAGAACAGAAAAGATACAATGGCAAATACAAACATTACACAGAGATTTTTCACCTGGAAACCCAAACCGGGAAAACCAGCATATATTATATTGATACATTGTGTTACATTGTTTACAATACAATATACATATAGGAGTCAGTGGCATCCAAAACCCTAACCCAATGACCTCGATTAGTCCAAAACCCTAATTCCTTAACCGGAAATAGAAAACCATCGGCAAAAACCATGTGCCGAAAAACCACCTAATATCATGTGGTCCCGGAAATATGTCGTCCCGGAAATATGTCGGCCTGGCGAAAATATGTCAGCCCAAAACCGGCGAAAATATGTCGGCCCAATTTTTTTTTTTCGGGGGTACTGCCCCCGAACCCCCGCACGGGGGGCTCCGCCCCCCTGTACCCCCCCTCTTACCCACCTGCGCGCTCAGACACTACTACTCGTGCAAAGAATATAACACATACCCAACAGAATCATATGGATTTGTTGTTGGATGGTGCACTACTCTTGAGACTGCTTCATTCTTTCTATAGCTGACAGGGCCTTCAATTGCGCCTATAGAATTTCTGCATGTTTCTTTTCTTCCTAGAGTTGCAACTCCAGTGCCCGCAATTCCGTATTCTCATCGATATTCTCATATGTTTGGGCACTATGGTTACTCAACTGCTTGCACTCCCTGGCAAGATCCTTCTTGAGGGGTCTCGAGTAGTGCGCGTAGCTCCAAATCTGCTATGAGTTGTTGTATCTGCTAGATTACTTCATCAAGTTGCACTACTTGATGTGGAATTCTCTCTTTAGCCTTTACTTCTACGAATTTCACAGAGATAAGATCTTTGTTGACCATTTATTTTACTTCAAGTTGCTCCGTGATCAACTGTTCCTTTTCTTTCTGCAGTTGGGCTTTTTATTCGTTGAACTTTTCCCAGAGAGAAAGATTCTCTCATTATGCAATACTGCGTTTCTCTACAAGGACTCCTTGTACTTGTGTCAAAGCCTGGGTGGCTTGTGTTGTTTCTTCTTGCACTCATCGAAGGCAAGCTTCGACTTTATCATCTATTCAGTGGAGTTGAGATGGCTCATCTCCCAGTTCTAGTGTTCCTAATGGCAGAGGCGCAGTGGAGACTACGCGGCTGAACTATAGTGCTTGTTGTACTCCTTGGAGCTCAATATCATTTCTCTTGTACATTTCTTCCTTCTTAGCCTCTTGTTTCTCTGCTATCTCCAACAAAGAATCATTCAAGGCCGCTATAATGAAATCAAAGTCATCTAAGGCGAGGATAGTATTCATTTTGGTCATAGAAGATTTTGATTTTTTTCAGGAGGAAGGCTTCCGGGGGAAACCGTCCTTTTCTTCGAGGGTTCCTCATCTCTAGGTGGTGTAACCTCACTCTTCATTTTTTAAACTTCTACACCATCTATCTCTTCGCTATCACCTCCTTGCTCTGGTGATATGGAAGAAGTCTTCATGGATGCACTGTCTAGATCCGAAACCTCTTCAATTTTTTGTGTCCTGCTAGGTCCGGGTGTATCCTGCACAGTTTCTGGACAGTCTATATTAGATATCTCCGCAGGGTCTGTTGGAATGAGGAGGTCCATTGACTATTCCTTGGTGATGTCCTCCAAGTCCTCCTCTATTAGCTTGTAGTAGGACTGAATTTGCTTCTTGTGCTCGTTGGCACGTGCTGTGATATAAATGAAATGGCGGTCCGTGTTGAATTTCATCAAAGGCCAGAACCTGTATAAAGTATTCAGAGTTATGCGAGGCGTGGACTATATGGATACCTTCAACTGGTTGTATTATGTGTGAAATAAAACATTGGACTTCCACTGTTTATTAATTTCTCTTAAATACCACAGTGTGTTGAACTTCGCAGCCAATGATTCAAAGGGATCGATGTCTAGGAAGCTCGCACCTTCCAACATCTCCCAGGCAATGAAAGCGATCGTGATCAATAGCCAGTTGAAGTAAAATTCATACCCTTGATCTCGAGCTTCTCTGTAGTCAATTTCTAATTGGTTCACCAGGTACTTCGCCCAATTCATTTGTAGTCCCTCCGTGAACTTCCCTGCAAGGTCGAATACAAAACCAGTGACTTGGGTGGGTTGGTTCTTTTGTACTAAATTTCCTGTGATCAATTGACAGGCAAGGTGCACTGCGTCTCTCTGGATAGAATCTACCTTGTAGCCTCGCATTTCCTTCTCAACATCGTCATAAGTGTTACACATGATTTTGGTCACCTTGGTTATGTATTAACAACAGTGTATTCAGGTTCCCAACAAGGAATTTTTGCCTGAGAAAAGTGGATCTTGTCTCCTTCCAAAAACATATTTTCAAAGTGAGTTCGTAGGATGCATATGGCCTAGGGTGTGAGAATGCCTCATTCTCATAGGCCACCTTCATCTAGGGTGAAAAATTCTCACAGTTTTTTCCATACACAGGGTGCGAACCTATTTTCAAGCTTGGAAAAGAGAAGAGGTCTCGAGGGTTCTAGAAGGGAATCTTCTAGAAAATGAGTTGGCATTCATATAGTTTTCATTTTACTGACTTATTAGATTTTATGGGATCATCCTCATCCATGTTACCATCTCTCCTTCTCTTATATATTGAAAGGTTTCTCATGGAACAGATTAAGCAAGATTAATTGAATATTTGGTGAAGGAATTGTGTGAAGAACCCTGGTTAGACAGAAGCTTGGAGACTCTAGTTGGTCTATTAAGAGGAATTGTATCTTCTTCATGTAAATATAGAGCAAGTGTGTGTGTTGGGACCAAGGGTCACTGAAAGGAATCTTGCGACATCAAGGTGATCAGGTTGTATCTTCTACTTTCAATTAATATGATACAACGACATGTCCCTTTCCCATAAAGTCATTCTTACTTTATTGTGTAATTCCTTGATCATATGCATGAGTTGATATTGAATATATTATGCTATATTCACTTTGTTTGGTTTATGTTGTCTTGGTCTTGACCTCACGAGAGAACCGGAGTGAAGAGAGGGCAATAGAGACTTAAGGAAGAGATACAAAGGTATGTCACTCATTCCTCCTTACTAGCAGATTCAATGATTGCAACTTAGGGAAAGAGTTGTGTCTTGTCCTAGTTTTTTCTAGATCCAGGTGGATCTAGGGAGATCTGTTAGTGTCCGCACCTACCGATTAGTCCAATAACAAAATTGGTGACTCCACTGGGGATGCAACCCATTTTTTAGTGGTTTTTGGTGTTTTTCCTTGGCCATTTACTCTTGCCTTACCCTTTTTCATTTTTATCAATCTTTGAGTCTTTAGGAGACCCTGACAGACTCTCTGGGTCCAGAAGTCCCTTCAAATTTTTATTTTATTTTTCAAATTTTGCCTAGTTTTAGTCATTCTCACACTGAACCCTTCTTTTTCCTACGAGAAATACTGGATTTTGCACCCTACTGTGAATTCCACTGTGAGCCTCTCGCACTCTGCTTGTGGCTAGCCTACAAGAATGCTCCATTCTCGCACTATACACTATTGCTTGCCTGCGAACCCATTTTGCAAAATTTTGAGATTAAGGATTTTGTATGCTCAGACACGGAGATTTGTATGTGTGTCTGAAGAGAACTTCTTGGGCCACTGATTGATTGTTTCTTGACTTCAGATTTTGTGAATGATTAGTCTTTGGAAATCGAAAGCACTTCTTGTTCATTTTTCTCAACTGTCATCTCTTGACCCTTTTTTAGCAAGGGTATAATCTCTGATCTTGGAATCTGAGTGCTTGTTTGGTTGGGAGCTGGTGATCGGTTTAAAAGGTTGGTATTTATTGTCTTTCTCAAATGCCCATTGCTTGGAAAATTGTTGCCCTCATGCATTTGAAAAGACTAGCCTTGTATGCTTGTCATTTTTGTCTTCATTGAAAGATTGGTTTGGGTTTTTGTGTGTTGATTTTCATTAGTTATTGGTTTTCCCTAGTTCCACCACCATTGCGTGGCTCTTTTTGAAAAGTAAAAAACATTTTTCTTTTCAAAATTATTTTTATTTTGAAGATATTGGAATTTAATTGTTGAAATAGAACAAATAGAGAATTGGCATTGATTCGTGACTTGTTGATATTGCATTTCAAAGAAGATTGTATATCCTAGTTCAAGATTGTTCATAAAACTTCTCTTTCCCTCCTGTAAATAGGATTCATCGAACAATAATTGATATTTTTCATTCCTATCTATGCATTGTTGGGTCAGAGTCTCACACAACATCAGTTTCATTTCCGTCACCTTTGAGTAACAACAACCTTTAATAATATTGCGCAATTTTTAAAATTTAACTAGTAACTTTTGCTAGGACTCTATTACACCAACATTAGCTAGGCTAGAGCTTTGGAATAGGCAGAGAGATACACTCTCCAAAGAAAAAAACACACAATAGTGTCTTGTGGTAAGGAGTGTCAAATTCCATTTGCAACGTTTTGTCCTGGGAAGCCCTTCTCACACAAGGGTCAAACCTGAGGTCGCATTGGTATTGACATAGTTACTCACTTGGATTTGTTGATATCGGTGTAGAGACTGTACGTATTACGGGGGTCACTTGAAGGTATACCCACAATTATGAGTGGAAGCCTCTCAAGTTGATTTCGGGCTTGATACCCTGCCCTTGCATGTGGATCGAACTGTCGACTGTCCCCCGAGGATTTATTGTTTTTTGTGGTAACCTTAGTGGCCTATCTTCTTAGGGTCTTACACAAGGTGACTATGAAGGGGAAAGTCTTCACGGTACCTGGAATCGACGTTGGCCAAACTCACTTGGGATCCTTGGAGGGTATACCCACGATTATGTGTGAGAGCTTGCACTAGGGTGTAAGTTCGTTAAGCAGGTCGTCAACGTAACTTTTCCACACTACCCCAGCCCCTTCTCTTCCCGTTGTTGCGAAGTTGGATTTCATCACCAACTAGTGACTTCGGAATTAGAAGGTCTTGTTTGCTTGGTTTTTTTCCATAGATTTTTTACTCATGCATATTGTTTGTTTACCCAAGTTGACCATAGAATTTTCTTCGTAAGTTTTTAACTCGTTCACAATTGACCATCCACGTCGTTCACGTAGAATGCAGAGCTTACCCCCAGAAAATATGGAAGGTTCTCAACCCTTGCCTACCAAATAACCAGAGGGATCTCCTCAATAGAGTGAAGTCCAAGACGTCACCACTCCCCAAGTGGAAAGAACTGACTCTCTAGAACGATTCCCAATTTCCAATTCTCGAGAGGAATTTCGACTTCATCACGACTCTGAGAGACATATTATGTGAGTGAATTATTTCAGAGACTTAGTTGTTTTTTCTTCTGGATCACCGACTGGACATTTTCCAGGACTTGAGGGCCAAGATCCTTTTTGAGCTACTGGAATTTTAGACGGGATCTCTTTGGTTCAGGAGAGGGTGTTGATATCACCATCTCACCTACGTTCCCTGAAACATCTGATCCAGACGCAGTACCTTTTACTACTGCTTATTATTTTCCTAGTAAAGAAGCTCCCCGAGCCGACCACATCTTGACTCTGCCTTTGCAAACAGTCCATTACAAAGATACTATGAGTCTTCACACTGGGATTACCATAGTTATCCAAGACCCTATTGGCACACCGTTTTCACCCAGAGTCACCCCAACACTTCCACCCAGGTACCGTGCATTGAATGCCTCTATTTTGTTCCTACGCAAATCACATACGGAACCCCTGGTGGTCCTTCTTCTTCTGGGCACTCTCCTCCCAGTTTCATCCTGACACTTCCTCCACCCCCTTTCAAAGGACCTTCTCCATCCTCTATTGGTGACACTAATCCTAGTGGCACCATTCTATCATTCACACCAAATTACCAGATTCCTATTGGTGGAAAATTTCACCAAGGAGGCTTGACTCAACCCCCCTTGTAGGGAAAATCCCAATGGGAACTCAAATCCCAATTTGAACACAACCCTCGATTGGAACACAACCCCCGATTGGAGGAAAACCCCCACCGACCCCACCCTATGGACAAAACATACCTCCATCCTTGGACCAGTATTGGAATCATCTGATACAACATAACCCTCAATCGACTGGGGGGAAACAACCTCCATCTACATTCGTTATACCTCCTAGTATAGGCCAACCATATCTAGGTATGTCCAATCCTATTTTGGGCTCGAATGCTCAACCCTACACCCCCATTCAAGGGTACAACCCTATGAGTTACTTGCCTCCACAACAACCATCGAATCTGCCTGGATATTCGCATTATATGAAGACTACTTATGGTCCCACTGGTTTGTCGACGGGACTCCCTCCCTAAAGCCACCAATACCTTCATGTGAATATACAATTATCTTTCTTATCCACCCTGGACCTCCCATATTTGTCGAGGATTTTAAATGATCCGATCCATCACTCTCCCCAATGTCCCTCTATACCGGCCAAGCTACCGTCTAACATTCCTAAATTTGAGGGAAAAGCAGGAGAGGACCCGAACAATCACATCATGACTTTTCACCTTTGGTTCTCATCCAATTCCTTGATGGATGACTCTATTCGTTTACGCCTTTTTCAATGAACTCTCACAGGTTCTGCCGCGAAGTGGTATATAGAATTACCACGAGGTTTCTTCACCGACTTCAACACCTTCACTATGGATTTCCTCACCCACTACCAGTTACCAATATTCTATGAGATAGGGACTAAGATTTTGAGCTCTTTTAAGAAAACCAAAGCCACTCATATCTCTGATCACATTCATGAGTGGCAACGACGATGAGGTCTCATCAAACTTGAACTTCCCGATCAGCTGTTGGCAGAGTGGTTCACAAAATCCTTTGTGAACGACATTGGTCGTGACATCGCCATGGGTGGAGTTGTCAAAAAAGAATAGGCCATTAGTCGTGCTCAATACCTTGACCTCGTTTACTCACAAATGGGTACTCTTTACCACTTTCTCCTTGATGTGCCTCGTCCTTCTACTTCCGCTACTTCAACGACTCCTATTGCTTCTCATGCAGTCAATGGTGTGATTGGCACTTTCTATGCCCAAACACATTCCGCCTCTAACAACAACCCCAAACCCATTTCTTCTAATGTTCAAAATGCTCCGTCTCCTACCCCTCCCACTGACAAGACTTCTGAGGTAAATGTTTTTCAATCTACCCCCGCCAATAAAAACAAATCCAAAAAGGGAAAGGGTAAGAATAAGGAGGACAAAAATACTTCGCAAGTAGAGAGAACCAAAACACTGCCCATTCACTATAGGGATAAGCGCAAAACCCGATACCCTTGTCTTATCTGTGGTGATCATCACTACACTAAGGATTGTCCACGACACGCTGAGGTTACTAAGTTCCTTCAAGGGACCCCAAAACCACCCACTCTAACCATTTTTTCACAACCCTTCCCTTCTCAACAACAGGCCCAATTGGTCATTCACAACCAACCATCCCCCTCCACTACATCCTATGTCTTAATGTGTACAGGTGATTCAAATCAAAGTGAAATCACACTTACCACTCAAGCCAAAGATTATTCTTCCTCCAAAGAGAAGGTTGATGATACACCTCCTTCGTTGGTCCAACCATATCCCACAACTCCATCTACCAATGGTCCTCTTCATCTTGAATGACCAAGCCTTGACACATTCCTTCTCCCTCCTCCAAAGGGCGTCGTTCAAAAATCGACTTTCAATCCTCATGCTCGTGTTGCCCAGAACTACAACATTGTTGAATATCTGGCCCAAGCACCATCTGCGATGTCAGCCCTCGAAGTCCTTCAAAGTCATCCCATACAACGGAAGGCACTGTTGAAATCTATCGATGGAATCGACCTGATGGATACTAATTTAATAATCTTTGACTTGGAATATCACATTCCAAGGTTACCCCCTCAGATCGCATTCCAAATACAAGTGATTGTCTCCGACAAAAAACATTTGTAGAACTGTTATCGACAAGGGTGGATCGACGTGTGTCATGTCCATTACCTCATGGAAAGCCATCGGATATCCCTCTTTGACTGAATCCCATAACACACTTAAAGCCTTCAATGGCTCTGGTTTCAAACCTTACGGTCTCCCTCCTTCATTGCCAATCACATTAGAAGGAAAAATGGTCCAAGTTGAAGTGGAATTCTTTGATGCTCCTCTCGATTACAACCTTGTTCTTGGCCGTAGCTGGATTGATTCCATGCACGGAGTTGTGTCAACTCTTTTTTGTTGTTGTACATTTCCCACATCAAGGAAAGGTAGTTACCGTCGACCAATTGGCCTTCTTTAACAAGGAAAGGTATCGTTTATTGCCAAATCACCCCCCAGATATGAGAACGTCAGTGTAGGTATTCTTAAAGACTCTTCATTAATGGGTACCTTCCCCATTCCACCACCTGATGTTCCACACCTATATATCACTTCGATCAACATGATCTCCACCTTGATTCACAGAACCCCTGTGTCTCACGACCCATGGATGGTACCTGACCTAGGCGATCATCTTCGTTACGGTGATGAAATGCCTTTAAGTCTGGTCGAATCCACCTATCAAGCCATTCAATCGGAAACCCCTTCTACCCCCTTTCTTGGTGATTTATCTTCAGATCCTTTCCGCATCATTTTTCCCACGGACGATATGATTATGTCTGTCATGGAAGACATCCCTTGGGATAATGAACATCACCATTCTATCCTCTTCCTAGAACAACACACCATCGAGATCTACCAATGGACCTCGACCCCATCGACCATTGTTGTCATTTCCACTGTTCTCGAGCCCACACATGATGTGTTTTCCAAATAGAACTTAAGAAACATCTCACCCACCATTCCCCTCGACATATTCAATTGTCGAAAATGTGCATATCGAAGCTTCATGTTACCCTGATGAAATCGTCATCTACAAGTCACTTTTCAAATAATTTCGTGACGTATTCACCTGAAGCTATGAAGAAATGTTGGGCATTGACCCTGACATTGTGATACATGAGATTAAGAAATACCCAGATGCTAAACCCGTCCGACAATGCCTTCATCTAGTTCACCCATGTAAAGCGACCTCTATCAAACTTGAAGTCGAGAAACTTCTCAAATCCAACCTTATTTACCCGATGGCTCTCACTAACTAGGTTTCCAATCTTGTCCCGATCGACAAGAAATAGGGCACAATCCATGTGTGCGTTGATTATAGGGATATTAACAAAGCTTGTCCTAAAGACAACTTTCCTACCCCCTTCGTCGACCAGATTGTCGACGATTGTGCTGGAAGAGAAATATTCTCTCTGATGGATGGTTTTTCTGGATATAATCAAATCAATATTGTTCACGAGGATCAACACAAAACCACTTTTATTTGTCCTTGGGGCACTTTCGCCTATCGAAAACTTCCTTTCGGTCTAAAGAATGTTGGTGCAACTTTTCAACATGCTATGTCTTATGCCTTCCATGATATCAATCATATTGTGCAGCCATATCTTGATGACGTACCCACTCATTCCATGTGCCAGGTTAATCATCCAATCCACCTCTGAGCCATTTTCCTCCGCTGTCGATTTTACCATATACGCTTGAATCCTCACAAATGCATTTTCTACGTCGAATTCGGTCGACTTCTAGGATTTATCATTTCACGTCAAGGGATCAGGGTAGATCCTTTGAAGGTTGAGGTGATTCTTAATATCCCTCCTCCTACACTTCACCAGCTACAAAGTTTGCAAGGGAAAGCAAACTTTCTTCGTCGTTTCATCCCGAACTACGCCGAGATAACTCTTGGATTTACGTGACTACTCAAAAAGGGGTTCGATTTCATATGGGATACCATCACAAACAAAGCCTTCGAAGCTTTGAAATTTTCCCTGACACGTGCTTCTCTTTTCTTCCCCCCCCTGCGATTACAATCGCGATTATTTCCTCTATCTCATAGCCTCGGAGTACACCATCGCTATGGTTCTTGTCCAAGAGGATGATTCTCATGATGAACATGTTATCTATTACTTGAGTCACAGTCTAAAGCCTACCGAAACCAATTATTTACATGTCAAAAAACTGGCCTTGGCAACTGTCCAAGAAGTCCAACGTTTTCGGCACTATATCCTCTCTCGCAAGACTACGGTAATTTCTAACTGCAGCCCTATGAAACACATTCTCACCCATCAACTGCTAGGGGGAAAATACTCCAAGTGGATCATGATACTACAAGAGTTTGACTTAGAATTCAAGTGCGCTAAGTCCAAGAAGTCCTTAGTGTTTGCCAAGTTGATATGCAACTTTACCTACTCTGAAACGGAAAATGTAGTAGCTGATTCATTACCCGATGAATCCCTTTTCCTAATTAGTTCCGATGATCTTTGGTATGGAGATATCATCATATATCTCCAAACCCAAACTTTCCAACAAAATTTTTCTAGTACTGACCGACGTCGAATACGCTACCAAGCCCGCCAGTATATTATCCTCAGTGATACTCTTTATCGTCGTGGGATTGACTCAGTTTTTCAACATTGCCTCACATTTGACGAAGCTGAGAAAGCCTTAAATAAATGTCGTTCTGGAGCATGTGGTGGTCATATGTCCGGGTATGATACTGCCCAAAATATATTACAAACAGGGTATTTTTGGCCTTCTTTATTTAATGATTGTATCATTGTCGTCCAAAAATGCCATGCTTGTCAGACCTATAACCACAAAATTCGGTCACATCCTGCTCCTCTTAATCCTGTGGTCTCCGTTGGTCCCTTTGAAAAATGGGGTATCGATTTCATAACATGTCACCCCCACTCGGCTGGGGGGCATGGATACATTATTGTCACCGTAGACTATTTTATGAAATGGGTCAAGGCGATGTTGACATTTGACAATACCCGAAAGACCGTAGCATTATTCATTTTCAATCACATCATAGCTTGTTTTGGTCTTCCTCAGGCTATCGTCACTGATCACAGTAGCCACTTTAGAAACTTCATGATGTCTGAACTCACTGAAAAAGTTGGGTCTTCGCCATGAAAACTCAACGCCCTATTACCCACAAGCCAACGACCAAGTCGAAGAAATTAACTAAGCTCTCATAACTATGCTTTGACGAATGATAGGGATTCACAAAACAAGTTGGCAAACAATTTTGTTTTCTGCATTGTGGGCTTATCGGATGTCTGTTAAGTCTTCTACCAGGTTTACACCATTCTGGTTAGTCTATGGTCTTGAAGCCATCCTCCCGATTGAATGTGAGATACCCTCCTTGAAACTATCCATCGAACTCCTCCCAAACACTTATGCCGAGGAAGAACATCTATTGTATCGCATGCGATTAGATGAAAATCGTCGCGACGCCGCCCTATTCATAGAATCCCAGAAGAAATGTGTCAAGGCCCAATACGACAAACATGTCAAGCCTCGCATTTTCTCTGAAGGAGATCTGGTTCTCCTTTATGAACAAGATCGAGATATGCTAGGAGCTGGGAAATTTGAAGCTATGTGGCGAGGTCCTTATATTGTTAAACGCATTTTGGATAAAAGAGCTTACGAGTTAGTAGATTACGATGGTATCCCTTTGAGTGAACCCAGAAATGGGTTGTACTTAAAGAAGTACTATGCCTAAGATCATCTGTGCATGAGTACTTGTATTTTATTGTATCATACTTCTTGTGTGTTACTGTAGTGTGCTTTTTTTTATTATCTGGTCTCTTCCCTTATGTTACGTTGTGTTTGGTTTCCATATGTTGGAGTCTTCGCTACCCCACATTGGCTTCACTGATGGCGCTAGTCGTAGTACTCAGAACCTTGTTTCTTCTTCTTGGGCAATTTACGCCCCTACAAACGAACTTATCACTCTACGAGGTGTGTGTCTTGGTCATGCGACCAACAATATTGCAGAGTATAGCGTCGTTATCGAATTGTTGATTGATGCTATCTTGCTCGGTATCCGTCACTTGGTTGTATGACTCGATTTGCATCTAGTAGTACTACAATTAAGTAATGTCTATGCTATTTGAAGTCCTACTTTATTACGGGTATATTTACGAATTCGCCTCTTGGAACGTTATTTTTATTATATTGAGTATCAACATATTCCTAGATGTCTAAATACATTAACTGATGCATTAGATAACTATGTATTAGATAGACATTTGTGCCATTTATAAACCAATCACATCACATGTATCACATAACACAAGATAAGCCGCTAGAAGCCGTATATATGTATATAATGATCAAAAAGTTTTTTTACAAAAAAGTTATGTCCAAGGACCAAAATTTCAAAATCTGAAGCTCATAGCTTCTACAAATTAGCATCATAGGTGACACTCATGATAACACACAAATACCCAGGAAACCCTATGAAGCAGTCGGCCAATAGACTTTGACACACCCACCGTATGGCACTGATAACACCGAGGGACCTCTCCGATAGGCATGTCCGGAATGTCAGCAGTCAACCCCTCTAAGTTTTTCTCCAGTGCCTCATAATCTTCAGCATCCCATCGTGGTACTGGAGGCACCTCTCCTTGTCGATGAATAGGAGAGGTAACCGAAGGTCGGTATGTCCCCACATTTGTGTCATTCAAAAGAGATTTTTGATCAATTCTTGGGAAAACATAAAAACATTTGCATATGATAAAAATTACAAAAACATTTAAAAGAACAAAATGTGTACTTCTTACCTATATCTCCTCACTAAGCGTCCTTAGGTAGGGCCAAGTCCATATCTCCTCGGAAATCCAACCTGGCATAGGCATAATCGTTGACCATCAGCATTCATGACTGCAACCAGTCAAAGAATGAATCGCTATATTTGATGATTGGCCCAGCTACATGTCGATCCATGAGGTTGCACCACCTCAACATCCTCAGATCCTCTCGAGCCAGTAAACTCCACTCAACCTGCAACCTCAGCAAGGGAACCCTCTCAAGAAAGAAGGACACCAAAAGTGATCCATCCCTGAATTTCTTCAGGTTGCCTTTCCTGCATTTTGTCAACTGCCTCTTTATGCTACAAAGGACTACATCTGACTAGTTAAAAACTTGAGGCTTAGTACACTCTATGGCGTACTAAAAATATCTCTAGAGAGATATGTGTGGAGAAGCACTCCCATCCATATGAACAATGGTGAACATGATGGTGCGAAGGGTCAAATATTGGACCCCCCAAATGGCCACCTTTCCTTTACTTCTTTCCACCTCTGGAACACAGTACTGACGACAATACTCACTCATGGGTAGACCACCACCTCGACTACCAGTCAAGCTAGCATGGTACCCACACCATGATAGTCATGTTAGGAAGTAAATTTCCTCGATATCCAAGGACAATGTGTGGACCCCCACATGGAATACTTATTGGTCCACATCCCACATATGAACGAGGTACTCCAATAGCCTGACTTGGGCCCTTATACTCATGATCCAAAATAATTTTAGGAGACCACAGTCTCGGAGAGAAGCAACAGTACCCTAGTCATTCCTGACAATAGCATCATCTTTTTAATTCTTTCTTTCGTGCCACTCCAGAACCATCGTGATGGTCAAATGCCTATACAAGAACCATAAGAAGAAGGTCAACAACGCTTTTCAAACCTTGGCACATTTTTCATTGAGAAAAAATCAAAGTAAATTTTCATGTTGCGGCCCTCGCAGGTGCCCTTTTAGCACAGTGTGAGGTTCTCACAGGTGCCTTTGGGTCCACCTATGAGAATCATTCATTCTTGTAGGTACTATATGGCTATCCTGCAAGAACGCCTGGGTGCAAGTTTTGGCCCTAAAACAAACTCAAAAACATGAAATTTTCCAATGAAAACAAAAATTGAACCATGAAAAGGTAGAAGACAGGGAGCTTACCTCACTGACAGAGACAGTTCACCAAATGGTTGATTATACCTTCCACAATCGAGCACTAAAATTCAAGGGCAAAAGAGGGGTTTTGGGTTAAATTCTTGGCAAAGTCACAATGACTATGGTAAAATCCCTTTTACCCACTTATATTTACTTTTTACCATATTTATTGATTTTTATAATTGTTTTATTCATCAAACCTAATGCCTAATTTCCCTATGAGTGTGAATTTTTGCAGATATGACGATTTCAAAGTCCACACAAAGGCGCACAGATATTTTCTCTTTTTCATCGCATGTTTAATTATTTTTTATGGTTTTTAGACAAAACCTTGAGCTTGGTCTTTGTTCGTTCTCGCACTCGAAAATATATGAGAACGTAATCGGGCACACTTTTATCACTTTTTCAAGCTCATAAAGGTTATACAAAAAAGGAACCCCATGGAGTTCTCTTTAAGCTCTTTTCAGACTCTCTAAACATGAAAAGATTGCCGAGCGATCTTGCTATTTTCACACACGTTAAAGTATTTGAAGAAAGCATCTGTTGGGAGATAATTTATCTCTTTTTTGGTCTCATCAGACTACTTTACGAAAAAGGAACTAAGAGAGTTCTCTTTCGATTTTTTTTCCAGACTCTATAATCATGAAAAACCTTCGAGTTTTCTATCTTTGGACTCATTAAACAAACATCGACAGACCCATAATGGGACCAAACCACTCCTTCCTAAGGTTCATTAAACATACTCCAAGGGACTCGTCCAAAGGATGAGCTTACATCAACAAGCATATGTTATCCTCCTCAAGCTTGCGTAAAAATAAAGAGGTACTCGCTAAAAATGGTGGGTGAAAATTTGGGAAAGGGATGTGTTTTCATATTTATATTCTTGGCAGTAAGTGTCGCTCTTGAACATGACAGCCCCTATTCATCATCTGAAGCCGGTTTGGGAAATCCATTTGTCTCTCATTCGACTTGTTACAAGTTCATATTCTGAGTCATCTTTGAGTCAGTGCTGCCAAATCATTGGTCGTGTCATTCATATGTTCAAGAGAAGTCCATCTAAAACCTCTATTGAATCGACCATTTGTAGTTGTCCATTCTCTCTGTGTTGGCCTTCCCTGTGTCCAATTCAACCTACGTTATACTCTGTTTCACCTTCAAAATCTGTTACTCATTTCATGTCATTGATGGGGGATACATCAAGGCCCTCATGTGACGAGTCTTGTTCCATCGACTTCAACTCATTATCTAGAGACAAGACTTAGAAATTATTTGGTACCTTGGAACTTGCATGCCTCAATGGTAGGTTCTCTCTCTTTCGACAGTGGGTTTTCATCATTGACCCTTGATCAGGAGATTCCATTGGATGTTAAACCTCATCTCATTTATTCACATTCATTGGATTGTACTAGTGTACCTTGGGAGTCATTGACATTAATGTTGATTTCCCTCGCACTTGTTAACGATTGCATCAATGACCGGTAATCAAGTGGTTTCTACCATGTTCGACTTCGACACATGTAATCACATGGTTAGATTTGTACTTTTAGGTGATGGGATTGAAGACCCCGGGTTTCATCTTTTTGACCTAGGCTGCAATGGAGTATGTATGATTTCCATTGACACATAGATCCACTTTGTATGTCTCATGGCTATGTCATCTTAATTTGAATCTTCTTGCATAGATCCACAGTGTATTCTTGGTGTCTATGTGATATTTTGATGGCATGGATCCATGGTGTATGATTGGTGGCCATGACCCACGTTCATGATGTCATCCGTTTGTGATCTAAGTATGGGGATGCCTACCTCAGAACTGGTATTACATTTTGTAGATGCTTGGTTGTTCGTAGGTTTCCGATTATGTGCACTCCTAGTTTCTGACACACACATGCAGTTTACAAAGTATTTCAGTTGTCACTGATTCCAGCCTCATACTTTGGGGGTAATTTTGTTACACATGATTTTTGTCACCTTGGTGATGTATTAACAACGGTGTATTCAGGCTCACAACAAGGACTTTTTGCCTAAGAAAAGTGGATCTTGTCTCCTTCCAAAAACATATTTTCAAAGTGAGTTCGTAGGATGCATATGGCCTAGGGTGCAAGGATTCCTCATTATCGTAGACCATCTTCATCTAGGGTGCAAACTTCTCGCATTTTTCTCCATACACAGGGTGTGAACATGTTTTCAAGCTTGGAAAAGAGAAGAGGTCTCGAGGGTTCTAGAATGGAATCTTCTAGAAAATGAGTTGGCATTCATATGGTTGTCATTTTACTGGCATCTCAGAGTTGATGGTATCATCCTCATCCACGTAACCATCTATTCTTCTCTTATATATGAGAGGGTTTCTCATGGAAAAGGTTAATCAAGATTAATTGAATATTTGGTGAAGGAATTGTGTGAAGAACCCTGCTTAGACCGAAGCTTGGAGACTCTAGTTGGTCTATCAAGAGGAATTGGATCTTCTTCATGTAAGTATAGAGAAAGTGTGTGTGTTGGGACCAAGGGTCACTGAAAGGAATCTTGCGACATCAAGGCGATCAAGTTGTATCTTCTACTTTCAATTAATATGATACAACGACATGTCCCTTTCCCATAAAGTCATTCTTACTTTATTGTGTAATTCCTTGATCATATGCATGAGTTGATATTGAATATATTATACTATCTTCACTTTGATTGGTTTGTGTTGTCTTTTTATTGACCTCATGAGAGCACCATATTGAAGTGGGAGAAACATTGACTTAAGGAAGCGATACAAAGGTATGTCACTCGTTCCTCCTTACTAACAGATTCAATGATTGCAACTTAGGGAAAGAATTGTGTCGTGTCCTATTTTGTTCTAGATCCAGGTGTATCTAGGGAGATATTTTAGTGTCTGCACCTACCGATTAGTCTGATAACAGTAAGTGTCCTTTATAATTTGTGGGAGAGCGCGGTCCATGGATTTTCTAGTGTAGAAATCCTGTGGGTCAGGTCCTTGCATACTAATCCTGGCGATCCGATTTATCAATGTCAGATCCACTATTATGTGATGTTTTAACCATAGATAACCTCCATGGTAACAAGAAAAGAACAATTTGACACATTAATTCACCACCTCGTGTCATCCTAAGTGTGTAATATTCATAACGTTCAGCAGGGTGGACTACGCGAGGTTATGGATCCATGATTGAGGGACGATCTTTGAATTCTTTCCCTTTGTTCTGGTCAGGTACTTATGAGGGCCAAGAATGTTGTAAACTTTTCAATCATCGAGGTTGAATTTTATAAACTTCAAATCTGCAATATTATCTTGGTCTGCGTGAACTATGCGTATCCCCTTCGAAAGGTACGCAGTGACCAAGGCGTACTCAAAATCTCTAGGTATGTTGTTGCAGTTTACAACACCGCTCAAATGTGGTATATAGGTAGGTAATATAGTTGGGATCAATTTAGCATTCACTAAGTCATCCCTATTCTTAGTTCACTTCCCATCGGATTGTCGGGATGGTCCTGCTCTGTGAGCAGTCGATGGTGATGCTTGAACTATTATCGTGGATGAAGCCTGGATACCTTCATACATCGACATGACTCTCTCAGTCATCAAGTCGATCAACAATTCTTCAAAAGATTTCTCTACGGTGCTCAATTCGTCCGACATACACACTCGGGGTTAACAATCATGGGTTCAGAGAATAACTTAGACACAATAGTGAGATAGAGAGCAAGAGTGCAACACTCACTGTATAATCTCGGCTTAGTTTGTGGGCTCAAATTCTTAATTAGAAAAAGTGTTCTCGGTGCATGGCACGATGGGATAAATAGGTAACTCGAAAATGGTTCACTTGCAATGGGTATGAAGCCTCCATTAACCTTGTTTTGTCCATTATGGCATGGTCCAACGGTCTGATGATGAACCATAATTGCCTTTCTTCCCATTTGGAGCATCGATTGAATGGTTAAAATGTCCCCAATGGCTATATTGCTTCTCCATGGTGAAGTTCCATGTGTCATTGTTCTGATATCCCGATGAAGCTTCAATTTTGTACTTTTTCCATCTATGAATTTCCCTCTGGAACCTTCTACAACTTTTTGATCTTATCTCTCTTTTTACTAGCCTTATTTCCAGTGAGGTTCATCTCGGTAGTCCTTTTCCCATTCTGATTCTTATCATCTTTTGACATAGTCACTGCACGTTGTTGATATTCTTTCCTAGGACTCAGGGGTAATACCTCTTCTTTATCTGGGATAGGTACTTCAATCTTCTGTGAATCCTCTAGTATTCTTGCAACTTCGACATCTGGATCTCTAGTGTGAAATAGCTTCTATCTATTCTCTTTTTATTCAATCAAGTGTGCAATCCTTCTAGCCATGAAATATTTTAACTCTTGTTTCTTCTACTCCAAAAATTCTTCTTATTCCTTTGTTCTAGCTTGATTTCTATCAATCCAAGGTTTTCCTAATAACATGGTAAACATGGCGTTGTTTTCAATAAATTTAATAATCTCAAAATCTTCTTCTGTCGAAGTTCCATTTTCACTCATAGGTATTTGAGTGAGCCTTCCACATAAGTTTATCATCTTTCCTCTGAATAACCCTACTCCTCCTAATGAAGGAATCATAGTAGGCCTCCCTATAGCTTTCCAGGTTCTCTCTGTCATGATATTCACCTGTGTCTCTTCATCCAGAACACAGTCAATGTTGAAGTCTCCTATTCTTTCTTCAAGGAATTCTTTTTCTTTGAATATCTATGATAAGATGACATGTCGGTGGTCATTCATGGTTTCCTTCATCTGTAGAAATACTTTCTCTAATTCTTTCTGGGATTCTACTATAGTCTCTAGATCTTCCTTAGGGTTTTCTTGATTCAGATTCATTCTTTCAACTTTAGAAATCATTCTAAGGAAATCCAACACTTCATGGTCCATAGCTTTGCAACAAAGACAACTAGGTCTTCTTCTAGGGAATTGATTAGAAATATGTCCTTGTTAAGCCCTAATATTGGCTCATTACCCCTTAATTGGGGAATATTAGATTAGTAATGTTATTTTATTTATGTCGGATTTAGGCCATTAGTTGTAATTTAGATTAGTAATGTTATTTTATGTATGTCATCTTTAGGCCATTAGTTGTAATTATACCTCCTAGTCTCCTATATATACCAAGGAGACATTTTCATTTTGAATCATCTGGTACTTGAAAATTTAAGTGGGGTAAAAGGAGGTTTCCCCCTCAAAGAGGCTTATTATCTGAAATTATCTCTTTTTCAAGGCGTTGAGTACTTTTCCTGAGGTTTTTCTATGCTATATTGATGTTTGGTTCTTAACATAAGGTATCAGAGCTCAAGGTCTTGGGGTTTCGCTGCTACATCTGAGACACAGTGGAATTTTCGCTATAACTTGTTTTCTACAACGTTTCAGAAGGAACGACCTGGAGGATATTTAGTATACGGATCAAGGTACGTTGGGCTCAAAATTGATCTCTTGAGGCCTTATACATTTGGATATACAGCCTGTACAAGATAGTGTTTTGATATCATCCTGAAATGAGTCATTGTGTAATTTTCGCTATAAAACATATTCTGTAACATTTCAGACCCTAAACTCTAGTGGCCATTTAGAGAAATTCGTAAGGTATCTGTGGTAAAAATTTAAGCTTCTAGTTCATCTTAAATTTTTAGATACACCTTGTGTAAGATAGGGTATCTGACTAGTCCTATTGACTAGGCTCAAGAAGGTGTTCCAGGTAAAACAATCATAACTTCTTTCTATATTATCCAAATTGAGTGGGACTGGTTGCATTGGATTGTGGAAAGTCTGTAGTATTTTGGGTGCGAGTTTCAGAAGTTTATATCAATTATTTTGTGTGGGGCATGCTATACAAGTGAGATCTCCTGGAAAGACCAAAAATCAGCAAGTTGTGAGGAAGTTACTGTAAATTCCACTTGGCACATCCAATTTTGATCAGACCTGTGGCATTGCAGAGAAGAAATATCAGAGAACTACCTAAAAGAAAGTTTCATACCTAGAAAGGCTGAAAAGTGGGAGATAGAATAGAATAAATATTGTCTAGCAGAACCGCCTCAAAATCAAGATTCAAAAGTGATATTTGGCCAACATGCCACCAAAAAAGGGACCTTCTACACCAAATAAGCCTCCTGAAAATCCTAATTGAAATTTTGATGAAGGTGAAGAAATGCGTAGGGACATAAATGAACTACAAAAAAAGATGGATTCAATGGAAGCTCAGTTGGATACTAAGATGGATTCAATGAAAGCTCAGTTGGATACTAATATGGATTCAATGGAAGCTAAGTTGGATACTAAGATGGATTCAATGGAATCTAAGATGGATGGATTAAAAGGGGAGATCATGGAAGTATTGAGAAATTTCGTAACAAATAAGACACCCAAAAGTGAAAATGCATCTCATGAAATTCATGATGAGGACACAAGGAAGGTGAATCAAGAATGGAGAAACTCCAACT
>ML782967.1:282459-325309 GCA_009831015.1 Picea engelmannii | reverse complement strand
TATGGCCCTTATAAGGTGTTGCAAAAGATTGGTACTATGGCATACAAATTGGAGCTGCCTGCATCTTCACGAGTACACCCAGTTTTCCATGTTTCATTCTTAAAGAAGGTTATAGGCGACAAGATCCCAATTCAAACTATATTTCCAGAACTTGACGAGGAAGGAAAAATCATATTGGAGCCTGAAGCCATATCTGACACAAGAATTCACCAACTGAGGAATAGATCCATTTCAGAGTATCTCATTAAATGGAGGAAACTACCGGCTGAAGATTCCACTTGGGAAGATGAGTCTTTTATACAGAATGCTATATTGATGTTTGGTTCTTAACAGTCCTGGTCTTCTGTAGCTGTAACAAAGGGTTAATCCTCTATTTCTTTTAAATGATCCCCAACTTCTCCTATAATGCGCGCTAGGAGCATCGGAGCTAACCTGGAAAAAATTCTTTCTAGGATCTTGCATCCATTTGTTAGTCCAAACATTATTTATATGCATAGGTATAACACATCTTTCACTATTCTTGTCAGATCTATTAATATCAAATATTCCTTCATCTATCAATACCCTAGTTTTCGAACTAGGACAAACTCTATTAAACATACCTAGATCAATACTCTAGAAACAAAAATTTCCACTTATCTTAATTATATAGAGAACAAATATTCCAGATCTAAAACTTTTCACTATTCTTACCTTTATCAGAGCACAAAGCTTGCACATCTTACCTCTTTCAATAAAAAATTCTCACTTTTACCTTTCTTAGAGCACAACGTTTTCAGATCTTGCTTCTCTCCTTAAGATCCGACTTCTTTTCTTCAGATTGGGCTTCTTTATTTTAGCATAGATCTTTATAAATCAAGTAGAATACTGTGCACTAGAGCGATAGATCTATGCATAGAGATTTCACAACTTCGGGACAAATATTTGCACAAATATTATTCTTTCTCAGTTCCCAACAATCACAGTTTCAGTCCCGACAATGAAACCATTTGTTGGCATAGGGGTAGACCCATTGTTCAATGCTACAACAACACACCAACAAAACCCTAACTATCGACCCTTTTGGCAACACTTGCGAAGAAGATGAAGTCTCACCCGAGGTAGAGGCACGGGTGGTTGCGAGACTCATGTGTCTGAAACCTTAGATGGGACACATATACGTGATTATGATACTTAATAGAGAACTTAGCATTGTTAGATCCTCAATATGCAATCAATATCTACTTCAATGATAAAATAGATCTTCACATCATTCACACTGATCTAATGTAATTAAGAACTTAGCACAAACAGATGGATCAGATCAAGCAGAAGAAATAACTAAGCACATTCATAGAAATCAGATCTAACATTCATAGAACAAAGAATAAACAGATCTATCTATCTATATCAAATCACTTAGCAAGCGAAGTTATAAACACATCAGGACAAGAACAAAGCGAAACAACACAATGTTTACGTAGTTCACCCCCATCCTGGGGCTATGTCCACCAACTCTTCTTCTTTATTGTCTTGAGTCAATTGATTACAAGAACAAAGCCTCAAAAACCTACTTCTCCTAGGACAGGATATCTATTCACCTCTCTAGATCCTCCTTCCTTGCATTACAACACAAATCACTCACAACCTCTTACAATATATTGCACCTAGCTCTGCAAGTCTCTCATAGTATGCACAGAGAATCTACACACCATACTTGCACGTAGCACTTAGCTATCTTGCATACAACACATAGATGCATCGCCACTTCTATCTGGCCTAAGCATCTATTTATATATTAAAAAATAGGCCTAAACATGGTTAAACCCATGGGTCGACATCCCAGTCCCATTACATAATCCCCAAAACCCAAAAAGGGGCCAAGATCCCATGATCTCCACTTCATCTTCTGCTCATCCTTCGACAGGCTGTCGAAGTCCAAAATAGGTCAACATGACCAAGAATCTCCCAAATCTTGGTCAAGGGCCAACAAGTGGCATCTTTTGGAGTTGTATCTTTCCACTAGACTAACACTTCCTTTATTCTTCCTTGATGCAGACAACACTTGTGCTGGTCCAAAGTTGCTTGTGGCTATATCCAAATGGATCCTTCTTCATACAACTTGAGAATTTTGGTTTGAGTTTGACAGTTAGTTCCAATCACCTTCTTTAAGCATGAAAAATGAGATGGAGCTTAGAATTACTTGGAAAATCTAACTGATAGGCCACCTGTCCCACACGTTTGAGAACGATATAAGGACCATAAAATTTGGGTGCCAGTTTCTGACAATGGTCATCCTTGAGGGAATTTTTCTTGTAAGGTTGTAGTTGAAGAAACACCTGATCCCCTTCTGCAAATTGACGTTCAGAGCGAACATGATCTGCTTGTTGCTTCATGTGATTATGGGCCATGACCAAATTCCCTTTGAGGGTACGGAGAATAACCTCTCAAACTGTAAGTGTTTGGTCAACCTCATGAACCTTCGAGACACCGAAAAAATATGAGAGAAATGAAGGTGGTGTGTGTCCATATATTTCTTCAAAAGGGGTCATGCAGGTAGTTGTATGGTACAAAGTTTTGTACCACCATTTAGCTAGTGGTAACCATTGAGCCCACTGATTTTTCCTTTTCGATGAAAAACACCTCAAATATGTTTCCAAAAACTTGTTGAAAAATTCAGTTTGACCATCAGTATGGGGATGATAAGTTGTGCTGAGATGCAATTGGGTGCCTTGTATCTTGAACATTTCCTTCAAAAAATTGCTGGTGAAATTTGGGTCGCGATCAGAAACAATAAAATGCGGCATGCCATGAATCTTGAAGACTTGATCCATGAAAATTTGAGCCACAATGGATGTTGTAAATGGGTGTTGAAGAGCATAGAAATGAGCATACTTGGAAAGACAATAAACTACCACCATGATGAATGATTTATTTCCCAACTTAGGTAAGACTACAATAAAATACATAGAGATATCCTACCAAATAATAGGTGGAATCAGAAGAGGTTATAGTGTGCTAGGAGATTTTACTATTTTACCCTTGTTGCGTTGAGTCACATCACATTCAACCACAAAATTACGAACTTCCTGTTTCATAACATCCCAGAAAAAATAATGTTTGACCCAGTCATAGGTTTTGGTAAACCTGGAGTGCCCAACCGTGGGTGTAGCATGAAGCTTAGAAATTATTGTGGATTTAATTTTTCACTGTTTACTTAAATAAAAACGACATTTATATCGAATCTCATCATTGAGACAAGAGTACCCTGGGGAAACTGGAGAATTGGACTGCAATTTTTTTATTAGATGTGAACTTTTGGGATCGTGTAGCCATTCCTGACAAACAACTTGGAGCCAATCTGGTACAATGAAGGAGACAGAAAAAAGGGAGCCTTCATCTTCATATTTTTTATAAAGTGCATCAACAACCACATTGTATTTGCCTTTCTTGTAAATGATCTCATAATCATATCCAAAGAGCTTAGTCACCCATTTTTGTTGCTCTAGGGAGGAAAGGTGTTGTTCTAAAAACTACTTGAGGCTTTGATGATTTGTCTTAATTTGGAAGAGTTGCCCCAATAGATAAGGGTGCCAATGATCCACGACATGCATAATAGCCAACATTTCCTTTTCATAGATTGATTTTCCCAAATTTCGCTCAGACATTTGTTTGTTGGAAAAGGCCAAAGGATGACCCTCTTGCATAAGGAAAACACCAATTCCTTTCCCAGAAGCATCACATTCCAAGACAAAGGTATTTGTTAAATAAGGAAGGGACAATATTGGATTGGTGCACATGGCCATATTCAAGGTTTGAAAATCCTAAGAAGCTGCTGGATTCCAAGTGAAATAATTCTTTTTAAGGAGTGCAGTGAGAGGTGCCACAATCTTTCCATAATTTTTAACAAACTTGTGATAATAACCTGTTAAACCCAGAAATCCATGCAATATTTTGAGAGTCTTTGGGTGAGGCCAATATTTCATATCTTCAATATTTTTAGGATCCACCCTGATGCCGGCCTTTCCAACAAGATGAACCAAGTACTCGACTTCTGAGGCGCCAAAATCACATTTAGATTATTTGAGGAAAAGTTGGTGCTGAGAGAGGATATGGAGAAATCGATCCACATGAGAAAGATGGGTTGTCCAGATTTTACTATAGATGAGGATATCTTCAAAGAAAACTAAGACAAAATGATGGAGAAAAGGATGGAAGACATGATTCATGAGGCTTTGGAAAGTGGAAGGAGCATTACAAAATCCAAAGGGCACAACCAAAAACTCATAGTGGCCTTCATGATTTCTAAATTCATCCTTAGGAATGTCTTCCTCTTTCATATGGATTTGGTTGTAGCGAGAATGAAGATCAAGTTTAGTAAAGAGATAGGAAGCACTCAATTCATCCAAGAGGTCATCAATGACATGAATGGGAAATTTGTCTTTAATGGTGAGTTTTTTGAGGGCATGGAAGTCAGGGCACATGCGCCAATAAACTCATTTCTTAAGGACCATGACCACATGAGAAGAGTAGGGGCTCGTACTAGGGAAGATAACACATGCATTGAACAATTCTTGAACAATTTTCTCAATTTCATTTTTTTGGGAAAAAAGGGTGACGATAGGGATGGATATTGGGAGGAAGGCTTCCTAGGACAAGCGGAATGGAATGATAATGAAAACCAAGAGAAGGAGGGAGTCCTTAGGGAGTGGAAAAAACCACTTTATGTTTAGAGAGGATGGATTGGAGGTCCTCCAACACATAGGGTGTCTCCATTGCTTGTATGACATGGAGTTGGGAAATAATGCTAGAATGACCTTTTTTGAGCAGCTTTTCCATGCGATGGGAACTGATGATCTCTGGGGAACTGACAGTGATGCCTTAGAACTTATATTGTTGGTCATCCTGGTTGAATTACATGGTTAATTCCTTAAAATCCATGAGAATGGGACCCAAAGTCCTTATCCATTCTACACCCAACACAATGTCACAATCATCCATGTCGATAGAAAACACATGAGATTTTAGGTGGTATTCACCAATTTGTAGATGCACATTTTCACAATGGCCTCCACATTTCATGGACCCACCATTGGCAATCATGATTTGAAAATTATTGACTGCACATATATAGCAATTAGTTTCATGGGAAATGTGGCAATGAATGTAATTATGGGTGCTTACACTATCAACAAGAATGATGACCTTCCTATGCTTGATGTAACCAATTATCTTGAGGGTTTGGGGAGAAAAGAAGCTAGTGAGATAATTTAGAGAAATGACTGGTTCTACAATGGGAGGGTCTGAGGGAGGGGTTATGTCAGTGGGTTCAGGTGACATGGACACAAGGGGAGCCTCAACATCCTCTTCTGAAACATCCTCCGAGATAGCCATAAAAATATTTTTTTCCTTACACTTGTGTCCCAAAAAATATTTGTCATCACAATTATAACAAATGACTTTTAGTTGGTGTTCAACCATTTCATCCTTGGCCAATTTCTGGAGCATTAGTGGAGTATAAGGAGGAGTGGGAGTTACTAGGTTAGTGAGAGGAATAAAGGATGGTTTATGGTTTTGAGAAGAGACAACCCATTGTGCTTCCTCATCTATTTTAGTAATGCCCACCCAACTCTAAGGCTGATCCATGAGGACATGGGAATGAATATCATCCATGAGGCAACTGATAAAACATTCTTGGAAACAATCCTCAGACATGCCCTATGTACGAAAATCCAGTCACTTAAAAGAAGCTATAAAGTCTTCCACTATGCCAGATTGTTTCAACTTTGCTAAACAACCTAAATCATTGGTGTCATTGTCAAAGTGTTCATAAATCTCTGCCACAAAGTGTGTCCAAGACACATACCCTTGGCGAGATTTTTTTCTCCATTATTGTTACAGGGAAATTCCCTTGCAGATAGGTGAATCCCCTCTTGGGCTCTAGACTCCTAAGACCAAGACATAAAGGTGCTAACATTGATCACTCAAATCCCTTTAAACCTAGCTAAACTAATGTATAGAGAAGAGAAAAAAGATTTACCTTTTTGCATTGTTTTTCCTCGTTCCAGTCCGAGTTGAGCTCCGATCTCCAAGCTCCTCGACAAGTCCTACAATCCAATCAAAGACAAAAAATGATTCATATTCTACTATGATTAGCTTGAAACCATATCTATCTATTAAAGACAAGTTCATGTAAATAAACATAATATTGAAGGAAACAGACCAAGCACATATATATTAATGAAAACAAAGTAAAGTTCTTACAACTATAAAGGCATATGCAACAGCCTCACCAATCTCTCTTTGTCCAAACCCTTTACTCAAATGATCCACAAGCAGAGTGAATATGCTACATTGATTATATTCCTTATGAGATCCTAATTTTGATGCCTTCAATGTCTCTTCTTTTCACCATGAAGAGGCCTCCTTATATAGTCCTGGAGAGGCCTAACCACCTTATAGATTCTTGGGATATGTTGAGGATCTTTCTCCATCAGTTGTGGATCCTCCCTAAGATACAGACTTGACCTCAAATTCAAATCCAACTAACTCTAGAGATGAGGGGTATTTATCCTTGATTTTCCTCAACAATCCAAGATTCCCTCAAACAGGCTAGCGCTCCCTCAAAATGGGGCACAGAGTGTTGAAATTCTCCCCCAAAGGAGGGTAGGGAGCACTGGCACTCCCTGAAAGTGGATAGGGGAGACATGGCCTCCAAAAATGACTTTTGAGTGGTTTTTTCCATGGTAAAAGATTTATACTCTTTGTCATGTGATTTCTGCTTCTTAAACCAACCTTTGAGGGTGTCTTTGAAGTGTCCTTGTGATGTCGTTCGAGAAACGACATAGGAAAGATGATTGTATAATGTCTGTGACACTTGTGACACTTATGGATAAAATCCAAAACTTCTAACACTTGTAATGACGACAATAGGTCATCATTGAAATGAGTAATTTTGATGTGTAACAGATTTCCCCCCAAAGTGAGAAGTTAGAAGACATGATGACTGAAGTACTTTGTAGACTTTTTCGAGCAAGGGTATGGACTTGGAGAATCTAGTAGAAGATGCACACAACCATCAAACAAATATTATGATATGTTTCAAACCCAAGGTAGGAATACCTATGCTTGGGTGATAAAGACTTGCAAGGTATGGCCTCCATAAAATACACTATGGATCCATAATTGTATTAACAAAAAGGTATATCCACTCAAGATACAATGTGGATCTATAATTCCATGATATGAATTGATCCTAGCCATGAAAAATACATAGTGGATCTATGATACGGCAAGACATAGCCACAAACCAATACAAAGTGGATCTATGTGACAGTATATGTGTCAATGTTCAAGAGAAACTCTGTCGCAACCTGGGAAAAGTACATACTAGAGTGATCACTCAAACCAGGGTCTTCTTACTGATCCTAATGCAGTACGATTCTAACCATGTGAATAGATGTACTGATGTCGAACATGGTAGAAACCACTTGATTACCGGTCAATGAGGTTAATTGTTAACAAGTGTGAGGAAAATCACCATTGATGTCAATGATTCCCAAGGTACCCTATTACATTCCAACAAATGTGAATAGATGAGATGAAGTCGAACATTCATGGAATCACCCAATCAAGGTTCAATGATGTAAACCTACTTTCGGAAGTGAGGAGGCCTGCCATTGAGGCATGCAGGTCCCAAGGTACTAATTGGTTTCTAAGTCTAGTTCACAGATAATGTATTGAGGTCGACAAGAATAGAATTGTGACAGAAGGGCCTTGATGTATCCCCCATCAATGAAATGAAACACAAATAGAGGTGTAAATTGGTGGATCAAATGAACATGGAATGACACAGGTATTGAAACAAGAAATTTGTGATGGTTAACTCTCAAGGAAGAAACTTCCCTTGAACACTAAGGCACAATAACAAAAGAATGACATGGACCAAAAAATGATGATGCAAAGGATACTGTGACTTTCGTCGGGTGACCCAAAGGTGTAATAAAACTTAGAGGATTGGTTCAGTGTAGAGGTTCAATGAATTAAAATGTATGAAAAGAAAAAGTGCCTTGTTCAAGGGCGACCGTAAGAGTGACTGGTGATGTTTTCAAAAACTGCTTGGCTTGCTTCCTTCAAACTTTCCCCCAATCCAGATAGATGAGAACCTCTTTTTAATTTAATGAGATTGAGGAGGGTAACACATGCTCTATATAACTTACCTTTGGTAAGTCCCTCTTCCTTTGTTTAACGAACTAGAAGAAGTAAGGGTTCGGTCCCATATGGGCCCTTCAATGTATGATTATTTTAACGAGTCCAGAGAAGGTAAACTCGGTGATTTTTCATGTTTAGAGAGTCTGAAAAGAACTTAAAGATGACTCTAGGGTTGTAATTTTTCATAATGTTATTCTCATGAGGCCGAAAAAGAGATAAACTACCACTCGCAAGGCGCCCTTTCAAACCTTTTAACGAGTGTGAAAGGAAGAAAGATCACTCGACAATCTTTTCATGTTTAGAGAGTCTGAAAAGATCTTAAAGGAGACTCCAGGGGGTTCCTTTTTTGTTTAACCTTTACGAGTCCAAAAAAGTGATAAAAGTATACTCAATTACATTCTCATTTTTTTGCGAGCACGAGAAAGAACAAAGACTAAGCTCGATATTGGTTTCATTTTTAGACAATCTTGAAACAAAATTAAACTATGCTTGTAAATTCCCAACATAAATTCCAAAGGTTGGGATACCCAAGGATGGTTGGCACTCTACCCCCAGCTTGAAAATCTAGTGGCATAACTCCAAAATGATAATCAAAGGCTGGAGACATGCCCCCCAAGCTTCAATTCATTCACTGAATTTGAGGTTGTCACCAAGTTCTCTACTAGATGGAGAAAAAGGATACAAGTGGATGAAATGAAGGTTAAAAAACGAGACCTAATGAAAGACTCGACTTGGTATGAGAGGTGACTATTTCATTTTTTAACGATCTTGACATAGGAAAAGAACTATTCTCAAGGCTTTGGGTTCAATCCCCAGATTTATGTTTCATTTTTTAACGAGCTTGTCATAAAGAAGATAAACTATGCTCATGACCCCTTCTTGATCATGGCTTCCAAGAGGATAATGCCCTGGAAGGAAACCATGTCAAGGGAAAAAACTTAGGCATGGCTTCAAAGAGATCTTCACTGGATGGAAGAACAAATCTCTATAAGGAACACATGTCGAGGGTCGCATCAGGGGTAAGGAGATTAGGCTCCAATAGCCTTACTGAAGAGATCACCATGTCAACTACCAGATCTAAGCTATCGAAAGTTGAAGTCATGCGAGACAACGCCACATAATTGACCTATGGTAGGGGTGATACCGACTGCATATAAGACCCGTTTAGTGAGGTTATTGGATTGATGGTCAAGTCAGGGCCAACGAATGAAAGTTGATCAATAGTCACCATTATTCCATCGTGAGGGAAATATATGACACAAAAGAGGGTGGACACAATAGTTTTCATGGCATAGACATAATCTCCACCAAGGAGTAAATCAAAATTCAAGGGGTCTTGGACTACCATAATATCAATAAAGACAATTTTCCCTCCCAAAGTTATAGGAAACTGGGGAAGGATCCCTAAAGAGTGATTGGTTCTTCTGTTAAAAGAGAACATATTTTGGGTAACCAACACAAGCTGAGGATAACCCAAATCTTTCCAAGCAATAGAGGACAAAATAATAAAGGAAGAACCTTCATCTATCAGCACATGAGGAATGTCCTGACCACAAACCTATATTGTAATCTTGAAAGGAATGTGAGAGGGAAGACAGGTCCAGTTAGCATACCATAATAAAAAAGGATGGCCTCATTACTTCGAGAGGGTTTTGCGGGAGAAGGAGGAATGCCCCCCAACATGGTAGATTTTGTATCAATGAGAAAAACATGGGTAGTATTTGGTTTACTCTCTAGAGGGAGAGTAGGATCAATTGATAACGACATCAAATCGACCACTTAGGTTTCATTCTCAAAGGGGATAATGGGGTAGACAGCTGGAAAAGGATCGACCACTTGGGTTTCACTCTCTAATGGGAGAGCGGGATCGACCAAATATGGGATTGGATCAACCACTTTGTCAACTGGTTCAACTAAGAACGTAACCAAATTGACAACATGATCAACCAGACTGACCGATGAAGGGACTGGAAAAACCACTTTGGCACTCGTCAGAGGAGGAGTGGGATTGACCACGCTGGCACTCTTCAAATGAATGGTGGGACTGACCAATGATGGGACTGGATCAGTCACTTGGGTTTCACTTTTCAAATGAAAAGTGGGGCTCATCAATGATGGAATTGGATCAACTACTTTGGTTAGTGGTTCAACCAAGGATGAAACTAGATTGACCACCTGATCAACCAAACTGATCGGGTATGGAACCGGATTGACCATTCCATCAACTAACGATGGGTTGGGGGAAATCTTACGATAACTAGTTGGAAGTTGAAGCTTTTCCAAAAGAGAATAAGCCTCGTCCATATGAGGACAAAGGTGAGAATAATGATCACCTTCGCATAACATACAAGGAAATTTGACAATTGTCTTCTTCTTACCAACCTTAATGTCACTAGTTGACGGGGCATCACTAGCATGTCTATAAGAGGCTACTGATGTGGAGGACCACATTTCTAAGACCTTGTAAAGACCAGGTCAATCCCTCAGAAAGTGGTCACCCTTACAAAGACTGCAAGGGAATTTGGGTTTCAGATTCTTCGTTTTAATCTTGTCAACCTCGTCAACACTCCTAGTACGATTAAGAGTAGTTGGTTACTTGGATCCAACATATGATATGGTTGGAGGCTTGTTCCTTTTCAGGTTCTTCTTCTTCTTCTCTTTCTTTTTCTTCTTCTTCTTATCAACCTGACTACTTTCTTTATAGCTTTCACTAGGTGAAGACGCAGAAAAGGAAGGAGACTTAATGGGTGAAGAAGGTTAAAATTCGACATGAGGTTGATGTGTGGGTGGTGTACTTACATATGAAGTATTAATTCTAGATGAATCAATGGGAATATTGGAGATCACTGGAGTGGGGAACAACCAAACCGTTAATCTGATGGTGAGTGCCGAAAGACTCAGTGTGGCAATGTACGGAAGACCAATGTTTCCAAAAGAAGGAAAGGTGTAAGGTTCCCTGGGACAAGGGGTTCCTCCATTGGTATTCCCAAGAGTTGATGCCATTAACACTAACTCGACCTAAGATCCACTAAGTAAAAAAATAAACACACACTATGAATCTAAGAAGAAAAAAATCAAACAAAACTTCCCACGATGAAACCACTAGTAGTGATGAAATCCAACGTCGCGAGATCAAAATAGGAAGGGATGGGGATAGAGTGGGTAGATCAGTTATGTTGGTGACCTGCCTAATGGAATTACACCTTGGTGCAAGATTCCACTCAGTAAATGTGGATTTACCCTCAAAGGAGCCTGAGTGAGTTTTACCAACGTCTGTTCTAGGTACAATGAGACTTCCCTTCACTGTCACCTTGTGCAAGACCCTGAATATTATGGCTACTAAGGTCACCAAATCATATTCAGCCCCTGGGTAGGTACATTCGACAGTCCAGTCCGAACGTATGGGTAGGATAGCAAGTTTGAAATCCTTCGAGAGAACTGAGGAAAAGTGGACCGGTAGAACCCCAGAGGACCCTGAATGGATTCATAATTCATGAAGCACCGAGACCAAATGAATACATTTGAGCCTCAAGAAGAACCCCCAATATATTATCTGCCTACTATGAAAGGTTGAACCACAAAGGGATAATCTACGTAACTCTCCCGAACGCAACCTCGTGTGTAACCCCTATGTGAGAGGGGGATCCCAGTAAGCTTAAACGAAAATTTTATTTTCTCTCCCTATCACAAGATGCTAGGTTTGTTTGACAACTTTGAAAAGTTATCCTTTCAACCTATTCCAAATCCCTGCACCTTAAGCTAATGTAGGTTTTCTAATAGAAATGTAAAAAAGTATGATAAATTTTAGTTTAGCGCTTGATTTTAAGGCTGTTGTTTACTCATAGGTGTATGAGAGTGAAAACTAATGATATTATGACTCAATTCCCAAAACACGCATAAGAAATGATAAGAAGTATTTTCTTTCAATGAATGTCTATTTAAGGGAAGGAGAAGGATTTTCCTTTCACTTCCAAACACTAAGATGCAATGACCTCATGCAATAGTCCTCAATCAAGAATCTGATACAATGCTAAAATGTTTAGAAATTGGTTCTAGTAACAAAAAACCAATCATGAGAATGTATCCTTTTGTTTATATGTGACTGATAATCGGTTTGATGTAAAGCTTCCTATGTTAATCATACCTAAAGATATGTGAGATTTAATAAATCGGAAGAAAACTTCACATAAACAAAAACACACCCTCGTTGTGATCAAACAAGAAAAAAGAAAACCAAATCCATAAAGGAGGAAATGCTTGGAGAAAATACCTCGAACATCAAAATGAAATAATGAATAGATCTTTGAATTTCCTTATAACAACTTTCATTCAATCAGATAAATGAGAAAGAAGTAGATCGACTCCAAATCTTAGGGAAGAAGAGTGACTCAAAGAAAGGAAAATAGATGTCAAAAATCCAAACAAAACATCATCAATCCTTAGAAATAAAAAAAGTTGGAGGCTAAACAAGGACACATTGAGATAGTATTAACCCTAAGCAGATGAATCCACAAAAAGAAGACTGATAAATCAAATCCCAAGAAGATTTTTAGTAGAAAACATACCAACAATGTAGTGTCAAGGATACCAGAGCATTGCAATGCTCTGTGGGAGCCTGCAAGGGAGTGCCACCACTTTGGTGGTAGAGGCAGGGGAGCGTTGGGCTCTCATAACTCAAAAAATTTCCCAGAAATAAAAAAAATAAAAAAAATCTAGAAATTCAATGTGTATAAGATGAATCCAAGAGTCAACAACACATCTAAGAATCCTAGACACAACATGCATAATATCTAAAGGTGAGAAAATTCCAAAAACAAGACCAAGGAAGGAAACCAAAACAAAAAGCTTCGCTCCCTAGTGGAGTCACCAATTTCTGTTATAGGGATTCCCCTGTGGATAGGTGAATCCCCTCTTGGGATTTAGAATCCTAAGACCAAGACAAAAGGGTGCTAACGATGATCACTGACATCCCTTTAAACCTAGATAAACTAATGTATAGAGAAGAGGAAAAAGATGTATCTTTTTGCGATGTTTTTCCTCACTCCGGTCCAAGTTGAGATCCGATCTCCAAGCTCCTTGATATGTCCTGCAATCTAATCAAAGACAAAACATGCTTCCTATTATACTATGATTATATTGAAACTAGATCTATCTATTAAATACAATTTCATGTAAATAAACATAATCTTGAAGGAAACATGCCAAGCACATATATATTAATGAAAATAAAGTAAAGTGCTTACAAGTGTAGATGTAGATGAAGCAGACTCACCAAGCTCTCTTTTTCCAAACCCTTTGCTCAAGTGATCCACAAGAAGAATGACTATGCTTCACTGATTATCTTCCTTATGAGATCATAAGTTTGATTCCTTCACTGTTTCCTCTTTTCACCATGAAGATGCCTCCTTATATAGGCTTGGAGAGGCCTAACCACCTTAGATATTCTTGGGATAGGTTGAGGATCTTTCTCCATCAGTTGTGGATCCTCCCTAAGATCCATCCTTGACCTCAGATTCAAATCCAACTAACTTCAGAGATGAGGGGGATTTATCCCCGATTTTCCTCAACAGTCCAAGATTCCCTCAAACATGACAATGCTCCCTCAAAATGGGGCACATATTGTTGCAACACTCCCCCAAAGGAGGAAAGGGAGCACTGACACTCCCTGACAGTGGGTAGGGGAGCGTTGGCCTCCAAAAATGACTTTTGAGTGGTTTTTTCCATGGTAAAAGCTTTGTACTCTTTGTCATGTGATTTCTCCTTAAACCATCCTTTGAGGGTGTCTTTGACGTGTCCTTGTGATGTTGTTCAAGACACGACATAGGAAATATGACTGTATAATGTTTGCGACACTTGCGACACTTATGGCTAAAATGCGACACATGTAATGCTTGTAATGATGACAATAGGTCATCATTGAAATGAGTAATTTTGATGTGTAACAATTTCCACCATTGCAAACGTTCTTGATCTAGATGGAGAACACCATAATGTAGTTTTTCCAACTCATCTGTAATTCCATACAAAGAGAAATAATGTTCCATTTGAGTTACCCAACCAGTGTGATGCAAGCCATAAAATTTGGTCACATCCACACGTGGAAGGCATAGGTCACGCTGAAAGTGATGAGGATGAAAATTCTAGGAATGAGAGGAAGTTTCACCTTTGGTATGAAAAGGTGGGTCAGATAAGGGAAAATCTACAGGGATATGCAGTTTGGCACAGATCATCGTAGTGACAGATTCAAGTTGGGTAGTAATGTCGTGTTTGAGGTCTTGTTTGAGTTCCTCGATTGAGGCAACAATGAAGGAATGCATGTTTTTATTGATGGTGGAAATATTGGTACTAAGATATCTCACATCTTGTTGGGTTTATGTGAAATTAGAGTGAAAGGTATTGAAGCGAGCTTCCAAGTCTTAGCTACGGGTATGGGCCATGATGATGAGGGAACACAAAAAGGGGCAATTGGGACCACACAAAAAATGGGTTATGGGTGAAGTGTATTGTTAACTCCCAAAATGAAACTGTCCTTTTGGTTGAATTTTGGAGTGGATAGCATGGCTATCGGTAGTGTCCTCAAGTCATTTTTTGATTTTTTTATAACTGCAAAAAATTAGGTTTTGGTTTTGTCTTAGAAAATAATTTGACCCATAACGTCTTCTTTTCAAAATTTTCATTTTTAACTTTCCACAGCTAACGTGTGTCCAAAGGTTGAGTTTGCGCTGTGGAAAGTAGTGACTTTCAGCAGCTAAGGAACACTTTCCATAAGTCTTTGCGCTTTTGAAAGTGGTGGATTTCAAAATGAGCAAGGATCAGTTTCGCGGGTCGTGCGTTGTTGAAAGTGCATGCTTTCCGCAGCTAAGAAGTGTTTTTTACAAAGAGGTGCGGTGTTGAAAGTGCATGCTTTCTACAGCTAACAGGGGTTTTCCACGGGGTCATGCGCTGGCGTAAGTGACAAGGATGAACAGTTGACAGAGGCGTTTTCCACGGGCCATTGTTGAAGAAAGCGAGAATCACGTGCGTGATATCCACGTCTAAAGGTAATAATGATATGATCATCCCACGTCAGGAAAATCCAAATCATGCACTGATGAGAGTGGGTAATGATGGAAACTCAATATTGCACGATAGAATAGGATTGTGATGTGAATTCGGCTCAGAAACTCACGCTCAACACTCATGGCATCCGTCATGGCAAGATCGAGTTCAGGGTTGCAGGTACAGAGGAGGTACCGTCAGCCTGACAACATCAAATCGAACAGTGGTTTCCATATCACAAATCATTTCGGGAAGTCTTTTGGAGTTTCATTTGTTTCAAAAACAAGAGCTGAAGCTCGAACTTCTTTCAACAGCGCAGAACTTCGCCTCGACTGGCAGTTGCAGGTGTTACAATTGTCTGAATTTTTGAGCTACATAATGGTGAGAAAACGTAGTGGTGCTCTACTCAAGAGAGAGATGGATAACTTGTCCTTTTTACAAACACATCCCGAGGTCCAGAATCATTTTTTGAATGCAGGGTGTATTGAATTTGTTGAAAAATTGCAAGTTGATTGCCACCAGGCTACAACAGAAGCCTTTGCCAAGACTTTTGATGGAAATAAAGCTTGCGTCGGGTCTATGGAAATTAAAGTGGACGAGGCTGTCATTGCCGCAGCTACAAGTTTACCAAGAACCGGTTAGAGTTGGTTTAAAACCACTGCTCCTAAAAATTTGGATTTCAAATTTTATCTGAAAGAGGGGTACAGGCACAAAGCATGGAAAAAAGGTATGTTAGTGTCTTATCTAGATGAAGAATGGCAGGAATTTTTCAAAGGTATCCAATTATACATTACCTCAGAGGGTCGATATGATAAACTGATGATGTACCACTTCAAACTACTGGATCATTTCATGGGCAAGACCCCTCTAAATTTGCCTTATTTCCTACATAGAAGTTTTACTAAGGTTTGCAAGAAGATTAGAGCTCAACCCTTGAGCATGAAAACTACTCTGTGTCACTTCGGTCTCATAAAATTGATTATCATGGAGGAATTGAAACAACAGGTAAGGAGCTAGGAACATTTCCTATTCTGGGAAGGTTTTGAAACACAGAACAAGATTGCAACTGAATAGGTGAAGAGTTCAAAGAAACAATCCTCTCCTCAAAGTAGTTCAAGAAAAAGAAGGACCCTGCCAGGACCTTCAGAGGACAGAATTTATGGAGTAAAGCCCCTCAGGTCGAAGAAAAGGTTAAATTTTGAGCAGACCACAGAGAAGACCATAGAGAAGAATACAGAGCATCCTACACAGTAGAGTACAGGGAAGAATATATTAAACTTTCCCTATTCATATTCAGAATCAGAGTAGCAAGATCAATGCCCTGACACCAAGAGTCCTGAGAAGTCAGCTGAGTGTGCACAGAACTATGAAACCTTCAATCAAACAGAATAGGGAGAATCATCAAAAAACTCCAAATCAAAGAAGTCTCGGAAGATCAAGAATCTCAAGGAGGTAATTTCCCAGCAAGAGGTCTTGGAGTGGGTGATTAAAGAAAGGTATAAGAAGTTATCTGATAACTTCGCAAAGACCAATGTTGCGTTTGAAAGATTGAAAAAAGAAAGTGTTAGAGAGAAGAAGAGGAATAAAAATCTCACCAAAGACTACAACAGCTTGTGGTGGCTTTCTAAACGTCTCAAAAGGCAGATAAAGAGGTTGAAACAAAAAATGAGCCAAAAAACCCATCCAGATCTGAAGGTACTTGCTCAAGTCGCCGTCAATATGCATGGTGAGAAGTCGGATGCCCACTTATTTTTGTTTGAAATCAAATTTTGGGGGTGAAAATTCATTATGGGCGCAATTGGGACTTTCCCCAGCGCAAAGACACTATTTTATGACCCGTTAGTTGTGGAAAGTGATGGCTTTCAACAGCTAACCCGTGAAAAATTAAAGGAGTGCATTGTTGAAAGATGGAAAACTAATTTTTGAAGCTAAGGACAAGACAGTTCATTACAAACGGGTTTTGAAGGGGCTCCAGTGTATCAGTGGGCTATCATATTGCGTGTAAAAGGTTCAGCATCAGGGAGTTTAGAGAATTTTGGTAACACATGCAAAACCATTTCCTCGAAAATCAATCATAAACGTTGGAAAATCCAACAGTCAAAGATAGTTGTCCTGCTATTTTTCACCACATTGCAGATACTTGCAGCTGAAGGATGCAGATGGCGATTTTGGAGATTGAAGACAGTTCGACTATTAAGATTAGTTGTTAAAGACTTTATTTTCAAGTTGTTTAGATAGAATTGAGTTGTCTTTATTAAATACAGATCCATATTTTCAGGATCTGTATAACTGTTTGTAAGAGGCTATAAATGCTTTTTTTTTATATGAAACAAGGGTTCAAATTGGGAAACATTTTCATGCTATTGTATAGACTCTTTTTTCATAATTAAAGTGGAGTTTTCTTTCGTTTTCAATACCAGAATTGTCCATTTTTCATTCTCTGTACTTTAATTTCAGTTGATTTTAGTTCATAAAGACTGTTACCTCTTTGTTGAACTCATTGGCTTGAAACTAAAGGATTCCTCATTGTCTTGTATTAGGCCCTACTTTCATTAGTATTGGCAAATCAAGAATAGTATTCTCCATTCTCTATGTCAATTATTTGATCTGGTTATTGTCTGCTGAAAGCATTGCATCTTTACATTTGTGATAAGTTGTTTCTTATACAAATTATTGAAGACCCCATTGTCCCAAATACATAAAAACCATTATTTCTAAGTTACCAAGCACCTTTGGTATGCAATCACAAAGGGTTTCTTGGAGTGATAACATGTATCACAATGATCAGGGAAATGAGTTGAATCCAATGGGGTAAAGCCCAAATAAGGGCATTGGAAGAAGGCTAGGTCCACAATAATTTCGTTTTTGCTGAAAAATGATAGGTATGACTGCGATAAGGGAGATGAGAGAAATCCAATGGAATAGGTCTCAAATAATGGTGCCAACATGATCCTTATTTTTTATTTTTTTTACTCCTGCAGAGTTATACAACACTCTAAAGAATATTATAGTGATGAAATTCCCAAATGCTTAACGTGAAGAAATGTGTAGTAATTTCGCAACTCGAATGGAGGAGACACAGTTGCGCATAAATATATATTGTCTGTTCTATTTTTGTTTTCATCCCAAAGGTTGTGTATGCAAGGGTTCTACACTCAAGGGTTTTCTCTAGGCTATATCTCTCTGATATACATGCGGGGTCCAACGATAGTACTCACCCCAATATCTCAGGGAACCAACTAAGGAGGTTAGACTGTTCCCTTAGCCATACTACCTGACTACCCATGTACTAGAGAGTATCTTCTTGAGTTCTATTATCGATGGAACTATAGCCGTCATGCAACTGATCGGTTTATCTATGGAAGGATTCAAGAGATCTAGGCTGATCTATATATAGGCGTTGTCTGTTGTGCTACCACTCAAATGGGTACCAACATGGGTTACAAGGGTGGCCAAAAAATGTGCTCTTAAGTACCACTTGTATTTCATGTGTGTATGAATCCCTGACCATAGGTTTATGCATGTAACGACAGATCTCTGTAGATTAAAGACACCAGAATACATCTCTACCCTAAAAAAAAATTAACCCATAATTTTTTGCCGAGGAAGGTGCTCTGATACCACTTGTAATATTCCAGATATAAAATAGATTGTAGAACACAAATATTTAGCTAGAAATGGTAGATGAACAAAAATATAACTAGAACAACACCACAATAATACCAAAATGATACTAGAATAACACTAGAAAGAGCACTTTGATTAATGAGAGCAATGTTCACTTGCCTCTTCGAGGGGGAAACCTCTAGTAAAGAAGATCTCTATTACAATGATATCCAAGAAACAATTTCTCATACCCTCGACTCATATTTATACTAAACATGTCTATCAAAAGAACTATCTAGAGGAAGATCCTTCTAGAAGCAGAAGCTTCTATTAGGTCTTCTTACATTGGACTTATTCTTCCTTATTGATAGGCCTTATTAATATAGACCTTTATTACATGGAAATATCTTATTCTACCTACATGAGAGGTTAGGTCCCTAAAAAAACTTACTAGGAGGTGCGCTTGGTTGATTTGAGTAGCCTGGTGCAGTATGTTTTCTGAAAATCCAAATTTTACCCCCTAAGACTGGGCCTGCGCAAATTTGGACTCGTACTTCTGGTGCTTGTTATGGTTTCCTGGTTTTCTTGTACTAGTGAAAACTAGGGTTTCACTTTCTGGAGATCTGGCCACTTGAAAGGTGCACTCAAGCTACCAATGAGCTCGCTAGGCTAGGGTGCACTTACCTAGATATTTTTTAGGATGAAACTCTCTTCCAACAAAAGCCCTAATTTTCTTGTATGACAACAATGACATTTTTGGTAACCCAGGGAAAGGTGATCAATTCAGTCAAGCTCTGATACCATGTTAAATTTAGAGATTTTATTAAGTTATTTTCAATTTACTAGACAATAATAGCATAAGCAATATCAATGAAAGATACACAACCACAAGGTACACAACATTTATCCTAGGAAACCCTCATGGGGGGAGAAAACCCAACAAAAACTTCCTTAATATAGATTTCCAATACAATGCCAAGATAATAAACCAAAAAATAGAGAATATCCAACACTGAGCAATGCACCTCTCTCATCCTTCTTTTGGCAATTGTAGCTTCCTTCAAAATTACACACTAGATGAGTGACTTGAGTGAGTGAGTGAATGAGGCACTAGCCTCTCTTGTTTATACTAGTTGAGGAGTGTTAGGGTGGTGTCTCTTCATCAGGCAGGGCCAACTTCTTCACTTAGTGGCTATAACCACTTTAATTAGGCATCAGGGCCAACTTCTTAATTAGATGCATATAATTAGGGTTTGACCAATCCAAAAAAGGGGATTTGGTCTTATACAAAGCTCGACATGATCAATCCACAAAAGGGGATTGATCTATATGATAATAAAATAATAAGTAGAATATTCTTTGTAGTTACAATATTTCAATAGAACCAAGGTTCTACATTGGTGAGGGAAATAAGGGAGGCATTCTTTGTCATACCTGCACACTTTTTCATACCTACAATATCCTTTCTTTCCCTAGATCCTAGTTAAACCCAACTTTGTTACTTAATTCTATATGCATATCAGTCCATATTCACATCACTTAGTGGTTAAACATACAATTAAAATGATTTTTCATTAATATATCAACAATATCAACAAATATAAACATTCCTTCATAGTAAAATAAATATTTAACGCAATACAAACATGAATAATCATTCAACAACACAATTGGACACAGATTTACCATGGTTCACCCCATCCTGGGCTATGTCCATAAAAGGTTTTCTTATTTATTATATTTATGGCATTCGACTTGTGCTCTACACTACAATGGATTTTCAATACACAATACTCTTCTTACATTGGTATATTGTTTACACATACAACGTCCTACAACAACAACAACAACAACCAAGAATCCTCTCTTGAACTTCATAGATCTTTTACATATTTATCCCTTTTTCTCAGGTTTTTTCCAACTCATAATGAGTTGGCTACCACTCATGATCGACTGGAGACAACTCATTATGAGTTTGATATAGCTCATGCTTGACTGGTTTTCCCATATTTTGTGCTAGTTATCCCTTCATGTCCCCCATATTCTTCTCTTTCCTCTCTCTTCTTTCTTGATCCTCTTGATCTTCTTGATCCTACTCTTTCTCTCTATACCTCATCTCTTCTCACTGTTCTCTATCCAACATTGCCTTCCCAACAAATACCATCCAAAACTAAAATTTACCCTCATGGGGCCAAAATTGTGAAAATGTTCTACAAATTTCTAAACATAAAACAAAATGTATCCAACAAAATAGGCGAAAAAACAAAAACTATGAGAAAAGACCAACATATTATCAATGGTTAGCTACTTAACCAATGGAGAAGCTAAATAGTCTGGAAAAATATCCAATTCTCACCACTGAAGTGGATATGGCCATTATAGAGCAAGGGCAGGTCAGTTGGGTGTCTCCTGAGCTTATTGGTGTTGCTGTGAGCTAGAACAAATGTCCAAAAGTATATAAATTTTCTTGTCAAGATTCTCCATCTTTATCTTCTGGCAACAATTTCACTTCGTATCTCAAAAATTAATTGGAGAAGATCCTCCTCCATTCAGAAATTCCTTATGATTTCCTTGGGCCCACTATCTACTGTTTCCATCTGAGGTCACAAGGTCAGGTATTTTGGATTCAAAACCTGGCATGAAACATTTGAAGGATCTATGTTCTAAGGATGAGGAGTCAAAATTTTCTGAGGCACCTTGAGCTTTGTCTCTTCCCCTTTCTCATACCATAAAACCCCACACGATTCCTTCTTCTGGGATATCCTTTGTGGCTTGTCTATTCTCTATGACTAGAGTGCTTGGATCACTAGAGTTGTCACTAGTCGAAGACAAAATGCTCCAACTTCATCCCAAAAGTCATTGAAAAGAACCAGAATCCTTGCGCACTCTACTTTGTTCCCTTATTCAAGGAATATCGAAATTAAGAGGGATTTATACACAAGAGGGAGGGGAACCCAAAGTGATGAAGAATAAAACTAGTCAGAGGTGATTTTTTACCAAGGAGAAAATACGACACAGGCTGGATGAGAATGGACTCCCTTCCAACTAAATTACCCATAGATAAATCCCATCTTTATCCCATTGTAGGTTGGCCATATTGATTACTAGCACATGGTCGATATAACTTCCCTTCCCATCGATGGTACCCTCAGCTAGAAATCCAACCATGTTTGATCGCAACAACATGAATAATGTATAAATGAGCCGAGAGAGGAAACAATTGATCATGTCGTCCACCTGTCCTTATTGGGACTTGGGCCACCAGGTATTGGTATCTACATTGGTCAGGTTTAATGGCATTATGAATGCACTGTAACCCCATATGGGGGTTAATATTATATATATTTTAAATTGAATAAAGTCAATGAATTCCTTAAATTACAAGGTAAAGTGTTAAGACTTACTTTGAAATTATTAACCTAATTCATTTATAAACTACTGTGAATATTCCACTAGAACATTTTGTCACAATAGATCTTTCAATATTCTAAAATGTTTTATTATGCAGGTTATTTCCTTAGGTATCAAATTTATTATTACTAGCTAAGTGCTCAAATTTATGGAAAATAAATAAAATATGAAAAAGAAAGACCAAGTAGATGAACACACCATCCACACGAATGAACACAAGATGTGAACTAGAAAATTTGACAAGGGAGAAAACCCACCCAGAAGATGAGTTCGATTCTATGCTCTCTTTTCTTCAATTATGAAAATTCAAGTACAAGGAAAGATATATTCTCTATGGAGTAGTTGTTGTGACCACACCAAGTTCCCATTTTATTTCATTCTCTTATGAGATAAAATAACCCCACCCCCTTTAAATTTTCATATGGATTCCTACCTTGTGTAACCTTTTTTGACATACCCAGATATAAGTGTGAGCTATTGGGAAAAACTAATCCTCAAGGAACTCATTCTAGACCATACACCACTAAATCCGATATTGATGTCCCTACCCACTGCTATGGGGAAATTACCCCTAAACTGGGTCTAAGGAATAGGTAGAGTGATAAATCCATTAAAATATTGATCTACCTTTAATCTCCCCCAAAACCATCTATACTAAGTGATAAGAGAAAGAGGGAAGAGAGGGTAAATAAGTGCACCTTCAATCCTTATGGTTCATGTAGACATCTTCCTCTTCTTGTTCCCTCCTAGATCACATATCTCATACCAAAGATAACCTACAAGGGATTAAGAATAAAATGAAACAACATATACAATATCTGATGCTCACTTTAAAAGTCTAAACATAGATATAAATGATAAAATTAACAAGAACATGTAAATATAGGGTTTTGGGACAAATATAATCTCTTTTATTCAAATTCAAGATAAAAAGGTTACAACCTTTGCTTGCGACCGCTCTACGAACCAAGTACAAGATCCTCTATTGTGGCTCTAAGTGTATCAATCCCACTTTATATTCTCACAACCAAAATACCATCAAGGGAAGGAGGAAGGGTTGCATAGGGAGAATGGCTGGAAGGGAAAGATAAGGATAAAACTCAGAGCAAGATGCAAATCTTGGGCATTGAGAGGGAAAGAATTTGGACATAGATTTCTTATTCTCTTATTCATGTGTCTAAATAACTCCCCAATACCTCTTTTTATATGAGGAAAATATGGTTATTTGGTTTTGGTATGGGATACAAGGGGAAAATTGGTTAGGAAACCCTCCATAGGCTGTAAATTTCGTCGAAATACTTGCAATTTTATATTTTTTGCAACTTTTGGAGGTAAATGCAGTCTACTTAGAATGCAGAAAGAGTATGTATGCAAGATAGTTAGCATGCAACAAGCATGTGTACACAAACTATTAGTGCAACAAGGCATGTACATTATCCAAAAGATGTTTTTTAGAAGGAAACCTCAGTAGTATGTTTGGAAAAGTATGCAAATGGATGGGACAATGTATTGGCTGCATAGATGTGGAATTTTTGGACTTTAACAGATGCCCCCTAATGTGTGAGGTCAGAAGAGAAACTGGTGATTGAAATGCATTGCAATATCCTTACACAGTGGGAAGGAAACATGAATTTGAGTGACTCTGAGATGAGTGTCTGTGAGTGTGTCATCTACAAATAATGATAATCTCTCTGAGGTGGGCATACTCATGCTCAGGATAAACTAAGAATGTTTTCCAATAAAGTACATTGCAGATCCATTTCATATAAAATAAGCATGACTACAAGAAAAATATGAATTTCTATATAAAGTGTATCCACAAACAATACATAATAGATCTACATCTCAAAATAATTTGAAGATATACAAGTACAATGTGATATGCATCCTCAGGAAGCATCAATGCATGTGGCTGGAGATGATAACTTCATAGCTTGAAAAACAACTTCAAGATATTCAAAACTCAAGTAGGAGTACAATAGGATTGTAAGACTCACTACTCTGAGGCATTTGACATGTCGTCTGGGAGACACTGGAGGAACTTGATCATCAGGAACAAAAATTAATCGATTCTAAATCTGAACATGACTGGACTCTTGAGATGGCCAACTCATGAAAGTGAAGAGATCAACTGCATAATGGCCAACTCAGGTTGAATAAAAATTCCCTTGGAAAAAAGAACGAAAAAATTATAAGACTCAAGAAACATATTATGGACATAATTATGTGACACATGAGGCACCACAAACTCTCCATATTTTTGGAAGAGTAACCAAACATAGGAGGACATGACTCTATGTAAGGATAACAACTTCCTAAGGTCATACTAGATCCCAATGCTTGAAAAACAAACAGAAGGATGTGATTTTTACAAGGGAGACTATCCTGATGTTGATAAGAGAGAATGTATATCCAATCCCTTCTTTTTGTAATATTTTATTTTTTTGTCTTTTTCAAATTTTTAACGAGCTTGAAAAAGAATAAAAGAATGCTATGTTACAAAGGAGGAATGAGTGTCACAGGAAAGAAAACTAGTTCCAAGTGCATGGAACATATTGATTCTCAGTGCAAGAAGACATGTGCAGGATAAGGACACTCGAGAAAATTCCTCCATGGGTCATGGTGTCATATCGCAAGGGAAAAAAATGTTGCAAGGTTTGCACCTAAGGAATTCTCTATGGGTTCAATAATAACAACATGAAGTCGAAATTAGGTCAAAGACGCAAGGATGAGGCATGCGATGTAATTATATCATGACACAACAAGAATCCTTCCATGCAAAGTTTTACAATCCTAGAGAAGGTAAGCTTGGTGGTTTTTCACTTTTAGAGAGTTTGAAAAACACTAAAAGAAGACTCTAGAGTGATCTTTTTCGTAAAGTTAGTCTCCATGGTATGAAAAATAATAAAATCATACGAAGGATAACTCTTTTGGTCACTAGGGCTAGAGTATTCCTTTTTCATAATTAGTCCAGTTGGTCCAGAAAAGGGTTAAAATTATACTGAAAATACGTCTCTTCAAAACCATTTTAACTAGTGTGATAGAGACAAGATCACTCGACTATATTTTCAATTTTAAGGAGTCTGAAAAGATATTAACTATGGAATCACTTCCTTTTTCAAAATTTAGTCCCCTAATCCCAAAAAATTATAAAACATAACTTAGGAGAGCTCTCCCGGTGAGAAACTTCTCCCGAGGCGTACCTTTTTCCTGGGTAATATATTAGTTGGAGAAAGTGTTAAACTTATGCCAAATAGATATTCCTTCTTGACCAATTAACGAGTGTGAAAGGAATAAGGTCACTCATAAATATTTTCATATTTAGGGAGTTTAAAAAGAGATTAACTATGGACTCTGAGGGGGTTCCTTTTTTCGTAAATAGTATCCAAGGCCTTAAAAATAGATAAACCAAAACTAGGGAGAATGGCCCTTTTTTGAAAATTTAGTCCCTTGGGCCAAAAAAAGGGTTAAACTTATGCTTGAGAATACTCGCTTAGCAAACTGAATCTCCTAGGGCATACCTTTATTCGTAAATTAACCATCCAGACCAAAAAGTGGTAAACTATTATGTTTATTAGTCATTATTCACACACACCTAGGATTTAGTTTTCCTAAGGTTTTTCCTATGTTTATTAGTCGTTATTCAGTATCCTATATTTTAGGAAGAATATTCCTCTAGGGAGAATATTCTCTTGATTTCACACTTTAGTTTGATCAGTTGAGTGTTGTATAGATGCCACATTGGTATTATCACCACACAACATTGGGATCATCACCATCTAATGTGCATTATCCTTGTGATCATCACCATACTAGCACATTACTCATGATTCCCTAATATCCTCCTCACTTCACTCTTTTTTAGTCAGTTAACTGAAGACTAATAGACTACTTAACTCAACTAGGTGGTAGTTCACTCTCGTAACTATGCGAGAGACTAAAATAGGTGGTCGTTTACTCCCGTAACTATTGATGTGTGTCTAGATCACTATAGACCACCACTATGGTGCACTGTATTCTCCTCTAGTGTGAATTGGTTGATTTATACAAAGTATATCATGTGTAAATTATCATTCATCCATTTGGTTAATGAGAATTCTTCCATTCTTTCTCTCCTACCTTTTTCTTATATTTTCTCTACATCTGTGTATGTCAATTCCTAGCTAGATATATTTTGTGTAGGTTCAACACATTTATAGATCATTCCTATGGTGGTGTAGGAAAATAAGAAAGGAGGAATCAGGATTTTTGTCGATTTGAGAAAATTGAATGATGCTTGCCTACATGATCCTTTTCCTACCCCATTTATAGATGAAGTTTTGGAGAATGTAGGGGGTCAAGAATCTTATTCATTTACATATGGGTTTTCAGGATAGCACCATAAGATAGACACAAGATTTTTTTTTCTATGGAATGGGGATTATTACAGTATACAGTTATGCCATTTGGGTTGAAGAATACACCAACAATGTTTTCAAGAGTAGTAGTAGCAACTTTTAAGAAATTTATTGACAAGTTTTTGGAGGTTTACTTGGATGATTGAAAAGTTTTTAGATTATTGAAGGATCATGTTGAAGTGTTAATACTAATGTTTGATAGATGAAAACAGTTTCATATTTCATTGAATATTAATAAATGTATTTTCAATGCACATTTTGGTATTTTTTTAGGACATGTCGTGTGTAAACATGATCAGTTGGTTGACCCTGCTAAATTATTGTTATAGTTAACTTACCACCACTGAAGTTAGTGTGTCAGTTGAAGAGTAAAGTTCGCCATACAAGATATTACATGAAGTTTATAAGGGGATATGAACATATTATTTCTCCAATGGAGAAGTCGTTGAATAAGGACATTAAATATCAGTGGAGTGAGGAATGCTAGCAGAGTTTGGATATTTTAAAGGAGAAGATGGTAACTGTGCCAATTTTAGTATTTCCAAAATGAACAAAATAATTTCATGGGAATGTGGATGCATATGCAATAGCATTAGGATAAATATTGACACAACCAAGAGAAGGTGATATAGATCACCCAATTGCATTTGCAAGTAGAGAGGTATCAGATTCAAAACAAAACTACAACAATACAGAAAGGGAAGGATTAGCTATAGTATATGCATTGCATAAATACATACATTATTATTTAGGGAAACATTTCAAGATGTTTACATATCATTATACTCTCAAATATTTAGTCAATAAGCTAGTGTTGGGGGGGAGTATATGTAGATGGGTACTTTTTCTCCAAGAGTTTGATTTTGAAGTTGTGGTGAAGTCTGGAAGATTGAATGCAGGACCAAATCACTTATCTAGGATAGATAATGGGGAAGAACCTATTAACTTGGAAGACAACTTCCCAGATGCACAATTATTTTCAGTACAGATAGTTGATGAGTATTCTGTTGACATTATTGAGTTTTTGAGTACATGATTTGCACCAAGATAATTTACTACTATGCAAAAGAAAATTTTGGTGGTAAAAGATGTAGACTACCAATTGATTGAGGTCATTTATACAAGCTTTGAGAAAACAAGATTTTGAGGAGATGTGTGATGGAGCATGAAAGGCCTATCATTTTAGCAGAATAACTTGAAGGGATTGTTGGAGGAAACTACACAGGGAAAGCCACTGCACATAAGGAATTGCATGTAGGATTATGACGACCACCAATTCACAAGGATTCAAAGGAGTACTATTAGAATTGTGATATCTACCAGAGAGTTAAAAAACCACCCAGAAGGGATGAGATGCAATTGAGACCTCAAGTAAATTTGCAAGTGTTTGATAAATGGCTAGTAGACTTTGTAGGTCCAATTAATCCACCAACAAGAGGAGCAGAAGCTAGATATATTATTATAGAAATAAAAAACTTGACCAGATTGGATGAGGAAACATCAATGAAGGATTACAACAAAAAGAGTACAATGTGATTTTTATTTGAACATGTAGTGACAAGGTTTGGATGCCAAAGAATATTTATGAGTGATCATGGGACTCACTTTATCAACTAATACAATCCAGGAAATGATAGAAGAATTTGAGATACATCACTAGAAGAGAAATCCTTATTATCCTTGGGTGAATGGGATAGTAGAAGCATTCAATAAGATATTGGAGAATGCCTTGACAAATATTTGTAATGTAAATAGGGATGACTGGGACTTGAAGGTACCAACATTTTTATGGGCTTATAGAACTACATGAAAGAAGCTAACGGAGAAAACACCCTTTAGTTTGGTGTTTGAAAAATATGTAGTAGTACCCTTAGATTATTTGATACCAAGTCCGTGAACTGCAACAATTACAGATATGACAGAAAGAGGTGCATCGTAGGAAAAAATATATCAACTCATGGAATTGGAAGAAGATATAATTATAGTTGGTTTCCATCTGGAGGTACAAAAAAAAAGGATAAAGCATGGAATGATAGACATATTAAGAAGAAGAAATTCAAAGTTGGAGATCTAGTTCTCCTCTATGAAAGTAAATACTTGCATCACCTAGGGAAGTTCAAAATGAATTGGATAGGACCATATGAGATAAAGTCTGTCACAAATGGTGTTGTGCAACTGAAGGACTTAGAAGGCAAGGAATTGCAACGAATGGTAAATGGCAGTCGACTAAAACTATATAGGGATAGTCGAAATACCAACCCTTAGTAATTACAACACAGAAAGTAGAATTGTACATAATGTATATAGTAGGAAAATGTTGTAGCCACAGAAAATGTTGTAGCCACATAGCTTGAATGGTTATGTTAACTACCCCTCTGTACTCTTCTTTGGCTGAAGATAGTGCAATAGTAGCCTACTTCTTTCTCGACCAACAGATAGTCCTAGAACCAAGACTAAGTAAGTAACCATATGTGGACTTGTGATAAGTGTTATCACCAACCCAGTCAGAATCAGTGAACCTGATGAGGTCCAATGTAGAGTATGTTGCATAATGAATCCCAAAGGTGATAGTTCCCTGTGCATATCAAAGGATACACTTTTCATCCTTCCAATGTAGCTCATGTGACTCTTGCATGAACCTAGAGACTTCCCCAACTACATAATATATGTATGGTCTGGAGTGTGTGAGATACAACAAGCTCTCCACTAGTTGTCTGTACAGTGTGTTGTCAACCAGTGGAGTGTCTCTGCCATCCTCAAGTCAAAATCCTGATAGGAAAAGATTCAGGAAGATATCATACATACTTGGCCTTAGACAGTTTGATTCCTGATACATCTTGATTGATCTCAAGTCCAAGGGATAAATGTATTAGACCCATGTCCTTCATCAAGAACATGTCGTGTAGAATCCTCTTGACTAAAAAAATCATTGAAGTCGAGCAACCAGTGATAAAAAAATCATCAACATACAGAACTAATAGTAGAATTGAATCAACCATCCTAAGCATGTAAACATTCAGGTCCGATTTACAACATACAATGTTTTGTGACAATGGGTAGGAGTCCATCTTGGAATACCATTCCCTCAGAGCCTTCTTGAAGCCATAAAGAGACTTCTTCATTCGACAGACCAAAGATGAATCTTGCATAAATCCATGGGGCTTCTCCATATATATCTCCAAGGATGATTTTAAGGATGGAAATTTATTTTAAAATGTAGAAACCTTGGCGAATCTTACTAATCCTTCATATTCCAACTATAAAATGTTTGGCGATATTTTTGTAAAAACATTCAAATTTCTAAGGATTTTATATAGTTTGTATAAAATTTTGGCGATTTTTAAGGTAAAATAATTTTATCCTATAGAATTTGGGTGAATCGTTTTTAGAATAACGAATCATTTTTTGGAAAAAACCATGGAAAATTATCCCATGAGAGAGATTTAGCCCCTAAAATCATCCCTGTATATCTCCTTAGAGAGATCATTATCAAAAAATGTATTCTTCACATCCATCTGATGGAATTACCATCCCTTAAATTTTGCAATGGAAAGTGCCAATCATTTTTAATCCATATTCGCTACTGGAACCAAGGTCTTGTCATAGTCAATGCCATGCACCTCTTGAAATCCTTTGGAAACAACCTTGGATTTGTATCTGCTAATTTTTCCATCCACTATACTCTTTCTCCCGTAGACCCATATGCACCTGACAAGTTTCCTTCCATAAGGAAGGGGTACCAATTCCCACGTCTGGTTCTCGAGGAGGGAGTTGTACTCCTCCTTCTTGGCAGATTCCCAAAAGGGATTTCTAGCAGCCTCGCCATAAGATTGTGGATCTGAATACTGAACCAAGAAAATATGATTGGGTGGAAATGGTTCAGTGGAAGTGAGTGCAAGAGGAGGCTCCTCGAAATTAGATCAAGTCTTCTTAGTATCATCTGGATCACCAATAAGATCCCCTGCATCTTGAAGAGTAATATGGACCCACTTGGTTCTCTTCTCTGACTCTAGATATGCATCTGGATGCACTGACTCTGTATCTAATTGTACTATCTCTATATCTAGATCAACTGGATCCTATGAATTAGAACTCTCATCTAAAGAAGAGTCGACATGTGTATTCTCATCATCTCAGAAAGGTGGAAGAATACAGGTGTTTGCATGCGGCTGCTGAGGTACATGTGAGACACTTTCCTCGAATTGGAAACTTCACTCAATAATGAGCCAGTTTGAGGAAAGATCATTAAGTCTATATCCCTTCACACCATTGGGGTATCCAACAAAGTTACACTTTGTGCTATGTGGATCAAATTTCTTTCTCTTTTCAGAGGGAATCTGGGCCCATGCACGTGAATCGAAAATATGAAAGTGGGTCACTTCCAGTTTGAGGTCGCTCCAAGCCTCATAGGGGGTCTTATCCTTTATAGATCTATGTGGAGATATGTTTTAGATGTAGGTCACACAATTAAGTTCTTCATCCCATAATATTTATGGAAGTGACTTTGCATGTAGCATGCAAGATTCCATCTCTTTTAGAGATCTGTTTTTCCATTCAACAACTTCGTTTTGTTACGGAGTATAGGAAATTGCGTATTGAAACTGAATCATTGCCTCATGACAAAGAATATGTATCTCATGTTTGACATACTCTCCCTCGTTATCAGTTCAGAGGATTTTGATTTTCTTTCCAGACTATGTCTCAACAAGGGATTTTAAATCTTTGAGGTGTTGAAAGACCTTTGATTTTTGCATGAGAAAGAAAATCCATGTGAAGCGTGAAAAATCATCAACAAAAATGAGCACATACCTTGAATTTATAATTAATGGATGAAGAAAAGGGCCCATAAGGTCACTATGGATCAGATCTAAAGGAGAGGAAGTTGTTTGAGTCTTTCCTTTGTCGAATTTCTCTTGAGGGTCTTTTCCAAGAATACATCCTCACAAATTCCTTTGGAAAAAGGGATGTCTCATAGACCATCAACCTATCCCTGCTTGCTAATTTGTTGCATATATATGAAATTTAAATGCTCGAACATTTCATTCCACTACTACTTTCATCAACATGGGTAAGTAGTAAAGCAGAATCCGGTTCAATAAATTTAGAAAATGTATACAATCTAGATTGATGATTTTACCTTGGATATAGCAACCCTCAAATTGGTTTGCATGTCAAATATATCCACTTCATCAGGTGTGAATATGAATATCTTTTTGGTGCCTTAATTTTCCATCTGATATACGGAGATAAGGTTGACGAAAAGTTTGGGAATGTGCATCACATTCTCGAAGCTTTCATTTGTGAGTTCAATCCTTCCTTTGTCGGTGACCTCCACTGGAGAGTTCTCCCCCCATCAGAATGGGAGGACCTTTGCATGCATTCAATGAAGAATAGATTTCTTTTGTGGAATCCATGTGGTGTGATGCTCCTAAATCTATGATCCAAGAATCAGGAGAGGATTTGATAGAAATCAAGGTATGGCTAGAATTTCCTTTCTTGTGATTCTGATCTTCTATCTTCATCTTCTCAGCACCCTCGGGGATGCGATATCCAAGGTTATTTTGTTGAATTATTTGAGGCATTAGATCTATTTTTTTATGCATACATGCATATTATGGATGGAATTATTTATGGAATTATGTGCATTTCTCCCCTTTTCTTCCCTTTCCACCTATGGATCCTGAGGCATCGGTGAAGGGTTTTGAGTACCCTTCCTTCTTCGGATTTGCATGTTCTTTCCTTAAGTATTTATCTTTAGATTTCTGATATTTATGACCACTACCATATTTCACAGTAAGTGCATGCTCCTTTGGGCCTTATATTTTTCCCATGATGATGAGCTTGGTCTGCTCTTGTGTCAGGGATTTAATAAATTCCTAAAGAGAAGGCATCTTCTAGGTGGCTCTAGAGGAAAATTTGACTAAATGGAATGTGGATACAAACATTGAGAATTTAGGACCAATCTTGGAGAGAATGGTGAGAACCATTTGTTTCTCCTCCTTAGATTTATAAACCCCACAAGCCTTTATTTGTGACAGTAAATCCATATATTTTGTAAATAAATCTTGGAGATTGTCGAATATTTTTGGATCCAATGTGAGAAATTCCACCTCGAGTATGTATCCCCTCATCTCATCCTGTTTTCTGAATGTTGGCCCTTGGATATGAAAGGAAGTGAAGATTAAGGAAGGAAGGTGAAGTACGAACTGTGCGGAAGGCACATTGACTGAGAATAGTTTGAAGTGGTCAAAGAAGCAGAAAAGAAGGGGGGAAGAAAGGAAAAACTAGTCGTTGGAAGAGAATACCAAGGAAGACAGATCAACAAGGAAAGATGGATCATGGAAAACTCAACAAGCGGAAGAAGACGACAACGAGTTCTTTGGAGCACCTCGTGGAAAATAAGGAAAGATAGGCTAGTGGAGCCCTTAAAGAATGGTTCAAGTTGACCTAGGGTTTTAGACCTAGGGTTTTGGATCTAGGGTTTTAACACCTAGGGTTTTGGACCTAGGGTTTTGACTGATGAAGTTCTAGATAATGTAGGAGGACAAGAGGTCTACTCCTTCATAGATGGATTTTCAAGTTATCATCAGATCAAAATTGCTAAGGAAGACCAACACAAGACCACATTTTCAATAGAATGGGGTTCTTTTTAGTACACAGTGATGCTCTTTGGCTTGAAGAATGCACCAGCCATATTTTCTAGGGTGGCGGTCGAAGCATTCAAGGAATTTTTACATAAATGTTTGGAAGATTATTTTGATGATTGGATTGTCTTTAGCTTACTGAAAGACCATATTGAATGTTTAATATTGATCTTGGATAAGTGCAGGCAATGTCAGATTTCCCTAAATTAAAAAAAATGTATTTTGTTTTCACCCTTTGGAGTGTTGTTAGGGCATATTGTGTGTAAGCAGGGACTGTTGGTAGATCCTTCCAAGATTTCCATCATTGTTTATCTACCTCCCCCTACTTTAGTTAGACAATTGTGCACTGTGTTGGGGCATACTAGATACTACAAGAAGTTCATTAAGGGCTATGCACAGATAACAACACCCATGGAAAAGATTTTAAAGAAAGATTGTAAGTTTCAATGGTCAGAGGAATTCCAATAGAGCTCCGAGACACTAAAGAAGAAAATGGTCACTGCGCCTATATTGGTTTTTCTAGATTGGATTAAGGAATTCTATGTCTATGTCGATGCTTCATCTATTGCATTAGGGGCAGTCTTAGAAAAACCAGGAGCAGGAGATATTGACCACCCTCTAGCCTTTTCTATAAGGAATGTTTCTACAACTGAGATAAATTACACTACCACTGAAAGATAAGGTTTAGCTATGGTGTATGCGCTGCAGAAGTTTTGACACTACTTGTTGGGAGGACACATTAAGATGTTTACTGATCAATCTGCGTTGAAATAATTAGTCAACAAGCCAGTGTTGGGGTGGATAATATGTAGATGGCTATTTCTATTCCAAAAATATGAATTTGAGATTGTGGTTAACCCAGGGAGAATGAATAAAGTACCTAATCATTTATCCAAGCTAGAGCATGGAGAGGAACCTACTAGTTTGGAGAATACACTTCTAGATGCACAGTTTCTGTCCATGAGGAAAGTTTATGATCACTTCGCTGAGATAGTCTGGTTCCTGTCCACAAGAATGGCACCTCGCGAATACACAGTCATTTAGAAGAAACAATTGGTAGTTCATTGTGCAGAGTTTTCACTTATATCTCGACAACTATATAAGATGGGACCCAATGAGATCTTGAGGAGATGTGTTATGGAGGTAGAAATACCATTGATTCTGGAAAAATAACATGAAGGCATCGGAAGAGGACAATATGCATGGAAAGAAACAACACAAAATGTTCTCAGAGTTGGCCTCTAGTGGCCTACATTACACAAGGATGCCAAGGAATACTACAGAGCCTGCAATTTATGTCAACGAGTAGGAAATCATTCTAGAAGAGATGAGATTCCTTTAGCACCGCAATTAACATTACAAGTATTCGATAAATGGGCCATTGACTTTGTGGGACCTATTAACCCACCAGGAAAGCACACAGGAGCTAGATATATTATCACCGCGACAAATTATTTGACCAGATGGGCAGAAGAAAGAGCAGTTATGGACTGTAGTGAAACTACAACTGCCCGGTTCATATTTGATGATATCATAACCAGATTTGGATGCCCAAAGATATTTATGAGTGATCAAGGTACTCATTTTATTAATAAAACTATTGAAGCCTTGAGTGAGGAATTCAAAGTTTGTCATCAGAAAATTACTCCATACCACCCACAAGTGAATGGCACAGTCGAAGATTTCAATAATATCTTAGAGACAACACTGAAAAATATATGTAGTGTGAACATATATGATTGGGATTTAAGAATTCCAACAGTATTATGGGCCTATAGAACTACTTGCAAGAAGTTAACAACAAAGACCCCATTTAAGTTGGTATATGGCTTGGAACCAGTGGAACCTATGGAATACTTGGTTCCTAGCTTAAGAATTGCAACATTTATCGGTATGGATGACACTGGCATTGTTCAAGAGAGGCTCTTGTAGTTGATGGAACTGGAAGAAGACAAGTTTATTGCAGGATTTCATCAGCAGGTGTAGAAAGAAAGAGAAAAGGATTATCATTACAGACACATCAGGAGAAAAGCATTTAAGCAGGGAGATTTGGTATTGGTATATGAAATAAAGTTCATGAAGCATATAAGGAAGTTCAGGACACATTGGCTTGGGCCATATGAAGTTGCCTATGTTACAAAAGGAGGAGTTGCACAGTCGAAGACTCTGAATGGAGAATGGAGGGAAGGTTTATTAAATGGGAGCAGGTTGAAATTATACTATGATAACCAAATTACTTGAAACTCTCAATAAAATAAAAGAAGAAGGGTTTAGGTACCAGGTGCAGTTGAAACTGGGTACCAGAAATATAAAATACAGTCTACACAAGGAAGGGAGGGACATAGTAGAAAGCACAGGCTGCTTCACATAGCCTGAAGTCGAAGTGAAACATAAGCTCCAGTCTTACAGTGACTCAGGATGAGTCACATGTGAGTGTTGGGGGCCTATTTGACGTTGGATATGAAAGGAAGTGAATATTAAGGAAGAACGGTGAAGTACAAACTACATGGAAGGAACATTGACTGAGAATAGGTCAAAGTGATCAAAGAAGTGAAAAATAAGGAGCGAAGAAAGGAAAAGCTAGTCATTGGAAGAGAAGACCAAGGAAGACAGATCAGCAAGGAAAGATGGATCATGGACAACTCAGCAAGAAGAATAATATGTCAATGATTTCTTTGGAGCACCTCATGAAAATGAAGGAAAAACAGGTTGGTGGATCCCTTAAAGCATGGGTCAAGTTGACCTAGGGTTTTGACACCTAGATGTTCACCATGTAATGTATAAATAAAGGTCTAGGAGAGTTGATAGGGTTGTTGAATAGTTGGTTCATAATATTTTGATTAATGGTCACTGATTGTTGTCGTGAGAGAGAGAGAAAAGGCTATTGTAGAGAGTCTGTATTGTAATATCTTTAGTTGGGTGCAAAGATCAACCCTGTAGCTGGGTGCGCATGGAGGGGAGAGAGAGAGAAAGAGAGAGATCTGCAATCTAAGTGCACAGATAGAACTATGTGTTTCCATTCAATATATCAAGAAACACAGTTCTATGGACGTATCCCTAGGGAGAGGGTGAACCACGTATATCTTGTTGTTATGTGTGATTGATGTTGTGTTATTTTCCATCTGTTATATTGCTATTGCATTGTTGTGTTATATCTGAGATATAACTTGCATAGTAGTCTTAAGTGAGATAAACAATAACTATATTGTTGTGTGTTGTTTCCCTGGATCCACTTTGCATTTCCTCTGGTTGTAGACACCTGTGTCCTGCAACCCTCTATTGCTACTTCGAGTGAAACTGCATCTGCTTTGCAGGTGTTGTCGAAAGGGCTAGTAGTTAGGGCTTGTTGGTGTGTTGTTAGAGTTGAACCCTGGGTCTTCCCCTGTGCCAACACCAAAAATCCTTTCTATTGTGGTCTAGGCTTCATTGGGGGTTTAACGGGAAGATATGTGAAAGAGGAGATCAAGAGGAATGATACTGCAAATTGTTCTGATTGCTTCATCCATTTGATTTAGATACTTGGATTTTTATATGGCTGATGCTAGTTTTGTTTCTTTTTTCATGATTAACCTATACAATCCTCTTCTTCAAATATGCATGATCATCCTCTCCTTCCATGCAAAGTTATTTTAAGGTGTAAGAATGAATTATTTTGGGAATTCCATTTTTTCGTTGTCTTCAATCTTTTGTACCTTAAAAAATAATTCATTGTGTCATTTTATTAGTAGTCCATCAGCTCTGATACCATGTAAATGTGTTGAAACTGCAAAAAATAGATCTATCCAGAAAATAACACACACATTTGCAAAGATAAATTGAGAAAGAAGAAGAAAGAGAGAAACAATGGAAGAATTCTCATTAACCAAATGAATAATGAATAATTTACACATGATATACTTTGTATAACTCAACCAATGTGCATTGGAGGAAAATAAAATCTTCCATAGTGGTGGTCTGGAGTGATATGGACACATACCAGTAGTTACGAGAGTAAAATGCCACCTAGTCTAGTCTCTCATGAAGTTACGGGAGTGAAATTCCACCTAGCTGAGTTAACTAGTCTATCAGTCTTGAGTTAACTGACTAGAACATAGTGAAGTGAGGAGGATATCATGGAATCATGGGTAATGCACTAGTATAGTGATGATATCAAGGAAAATGTGCAATAGCTGGGGATGATCCCAATGTTTCATGGTGACAATACCAATGTAGCATCTAGACTCCACTCAACTGATCAAACTGAAGTGAAAACTGAAGAGAATATTCTTCCTAAAATATAGGATATTGAATAATGACTAATAAACATAGGAAAAATAAATCCTAGGTGTGTGTGAAGTAACTCCAACATCACCTGCAACTTTCTTGTTGCATTATGTAACAACTCCTGAAGTGTTTTCAACTTCATGAGTTAGAAATACTCACATCATTTCAATTGTTATCATAATAATTTCTATTTTATATAATATATGCATGCATTCACCAAAATGAATTCAGTAATTCCTGTAATACCACTTGTAAAAAATTTAATAGTTCCAAAAATTGATCTCATAATTGTAACAAACAACAATTCAATCACCTTAATATAATGCAACTATCCATCTTTATGTATTTTCAGCACCACATGCTTTTAATAATGCAACAATTAATTGCTAAATAAAATAATAATCGATGTGTCAATACCCATGGACACATATACATAATGCATCCATGCATTGACTATGTAATACCACATAACTATGTCATGCATTCCACCACAATGAGTTGGAAGGTTTGGCCAACACCTCAACACATCATCCACACACTTCCTACTTATTGTCTTACCATTTGGATACCTTCCTTTTCAACCCAAACACAACACCAATAATATAATTCTTAAGTACTCTCCAGTGTCAACAAATAGGTTGTAGTCCAAACATCATATATACAACAAATACCATTGAGCACTCACATATCTCTATATCCCTTCCATATCCAACCATATTATGGTCTCACACATGACTAGATCTATGGATATTCATTTTTATAGAAGGAGCATGTCTCCTGAATTAAAGCGATTATGATCCCATAACCAATCACAACACAATATACAACTGAAAATCTATCTAAATGCATTCTATCATCAATAACAGTTACATACTCTAGGTATTTGGCCATTACATATCGATTTAAATATTGAAAATTAACTATGGGAATTTCTTGTCTCAATTCCCTTCAACATAGAAACAAAAAATGCATACTTGGATGGTTATTATCAACCTACTTGATGCTACCTAATCAACTAGTATTTGTATAAGCTCACAAAATTCCTCTTTCATCATTATGATCACCATTCCTACAACCCTCATGGGTATTCACATAGATGGAAATCATAAGTAGCAACAACATCCACATCTTTAGCCATGCTATATCATTTTTCCTGAATACATAATCCATCATTGGTCATACAAAATTTTCATAACATAATTATTTCATAATAAAAGACTATTCTAAGTTCACAAGAAAATTATATGCATATCCAAGCATGTGCATATGAACAATTACACATCCAAATGCACTATCATCATACCTACTAATGCATATGCAATTTGAATTCATTGTATGCCTCATGCAATCTAGTGGATTTTTGTTTCAATTCACTTATTTATTTATGTTTTAGTTGGTTGTCCTTGAATTCCTTCAGATCCTTGCTACCTTGTGTTAACACATAAGATTGTATGGGTCAAAAAATTCACCTTGGTTTTGTTTTGTAAGTCATAAGTGTTGTGTTGGTTTTGTCACAAGGGTGAGAAAAAACAAAACACTTGCATCCTTAGTTAAGTCGTCTAAACAAGAAAAAAGTTTGTGAGTTGATTAGATAACCAAATACACATAAAACAAGGAAATAAAACTAAAAACAACTAAGAAATAAATGTTACATAAGCTTGCAAGAACTAGAACCATGAAAAGCAAAAAATGACCAATGTATATCTACCAATGGATCAATATATTGATAGGATAAACACCATAGAGAAGGGAAGGGACTTATGAGTTTCCTCATCCTCCTTGGGAGAGATCTTGAGTTCCCTAATAGAGAGATATTCTCTTCATGAAATGGAAAGTGACAATGGTGAAGAAATACAATGCCAATCCTCTCAAGAGGTGAGTAGGATGGCCCTTGATATAGTTCTTGAATGATTCAAAGAGAAAAGAGGATTCTCAAAGAAGAAGTCTTGCAGCATAACAATACCTTGAAGTTCTTGTTTTTTTATAACACCCATGGCACATATTTAGAGTGTGCATTCATGGAAATATATAACTGGTTCATAGTGTGAAAAAGGGTCCTTGTAGGGCACTTCCTATCCCTTGACCAACCTCCAATCTAAATTTCGCTCATATTTGAGTGTTAAATCATGTTGGGGGTCAAACTAGAAGTGGTTAAGAGGCCGACAAGATTCATAAATGCACCATTCATGAGGAGTGTGTGGATTTTCTCATAAAAAGTCACGCATCTTGTGCACAGTATGTGTCAGAGGCTATGTTAGCCTGGACACTATAAAGGATGACTGTAAGAAGTGTCGATGACTTGTAGGCATTGATGGCCTAATAGATTCAGAGGTCTTTAGCTGGTATGAAAAATTCCAACGGTCGCATAGTAAGACCCATTGTAACATGGGAGTTACTTGAAGTTGAATAGTATGGGGGTCAACAGAATTAGAAAGCAATGATGACTCACTCTATTCCGTCCGAGACTCCTCATTGAAAGGTAATGAGAGTCAAAATATTGTTTCCCTTATGGAAACTGTGCTGGTGTCGAAAGGAAGGGAGACACGACGCCAAGAAGAAAAGGTCTTCTTGAAATCCACTACGTAATAGATGATATCAGTTACTGATGAGGAATCATGGATGAAGTCAAGATTTCATGGGACTCAAGACTTCCCTTGGTTGGGTGATTTGAAGGATGACTCGTAGCAACTATAAAACTGGATCTAGTGTCCGGGGGACGACTAGATATGGGGTTAAATTGTGCCAAAGGATAACAAAGTAGGAAAAATCAGAGATCGTGGGTACATGGACTTGGTATACTCAGGATTTTTTAATGATGTCGGTATGAAGAAAGGGTGGATTCCCCAACTAAGGGCGACATGGGTTTCTTTACCAGGTAAAATAATTCCATCAAGGATGATGACAAAAAAACTATGTATATGTTGGAAAAAAAGGATGTATACAATTATCAAATAAATAAAGAATAATTTGGGTTGAGTATATAGATACAGAAATAGGTGCCCCAGTGAAAGATGGCTTGGTCTGTTTAGAGCGCATGTTTGTGAAAGAGAACTGGTTGACGTAGACCCCCTGCTCTCGGGTCAAGATCCACAGAGGATCTTTCTAAATCTGTCCCCTGGAGTCTAACTGACTCCTTGATTTTCCCTCGGGAATATCTCATACACTCACGGTGTATCCATAGGTCCTTATGAGTTGAGCCTTCGTGAGGAAACACCATGAATCAACTCTTATCTTATGATCAACTATGAAATTGTGTCTTTCGCCAAATTGGAACTTAGGGTTTCATGATTTTGCGATCCCTCTTGTCGAGGTTCTTGACCCTTCCACCTGCCAAAACCCGAAATGCCAAAAATTTGAAGTCTTTGGCTGTGTCTTCCTCTACTTCTGTATCGCGTTTCGTGACTTCGGGAATTCCAGAATAGGGAACCCCGATCTCTTGTCTCCTAAAGTGTCGAATTTCTAAATCCCGACACATTCATCAATTTTTGGCTCCTCAACAAGTTTTTCTCCTTTTTGGGGTTTCGGACCTCGCGATTTCATGAATCCTGACATGAGGTTTCCTAACTCTCCAACCCCTGAACCTTGAAATAGTCAACGGAGTCTGACTCCAACTATTGATGAAAATTCACCACTTGTCCTCTCAGCTATCCTCGGTCTCTGACGTGGATTCCTTCCACCTGTCACCTTTCCCATATTTCAGAACTTGAATTAGTCTTCGACTGTCGTTCCCCTATCACTTTGAAACCCCGAATTCTGAAGCGATTCTTTCTATGGAATCTACGACTGATAACCTTCCTTGAGATCCAATGGCTCACGTTATTTTAGGCTTTCAGGTATCGGGAGTTCGAAACTCTCAATCCCAAAACACTTGTCACCACAATCCCTAAATTCCTAAACCCTGAAACATCGAAATGTCAAAAAATGCCTTCACAGATATTTTTCATTTCGCAAATTTGGGATTTTTGACATGAAGTGTCCCGAATCCTTGTAAACGTGAATGCCCAAACCCTAATCCTTGAAATGCCACTTCAAGGACTTTCTGGGTTTTTCAATTCCTGGTTTTTCAATTCAAAGGCCCCTAGCTCCTTCTTATCAAGACTTCCAGTATTCTGAATCCCAAATTATCGAAATCCTGAAATTCACATCAAGTTCTGCTGTGACTTGCGACTTCAGGTTTTTCACTCTGCTATGTCTCGACTTCTTGTCCTCAGGACCCCCAAAATGCCAAACTTTGAAATTCTGAAAACTCCAAAATTTTTGCTTCTCACCTTCACACACGATCATCCAGATCGCGCTTCGGGAGTTCGAGCGACCAAGGGTTTCATCCACACTTCAGAATTACAACCCTCAAAATGATGAAATGATATCGATGGTCCAACTGTCATGATCAATGGTCCACATTAGATCCTACCTCTCGAAGGATGAAATCATGAAACACTTAACTTATGTCGCAACTCTCTTGGATCCTATGGTCTTCACTATTTTGGGGATTCTCCACAAAGAATTTCAATCGTTTGATTCTTTCCTCTAGAATCTATATGGAATGAGTCAATGTTATTTCACTGGAACTTAACCTTCTACATGAATATTCCACTTCCTACCTTCCTTCGAACACTTCAAAGATGCTACCCCTTTTGAGATTTCTCTGGTAAATTCAAGCCTCAAAAAAAAAAAATCCTCTACTCGCACTCCTTGCGGTAGACCTTCAAATACTTCTGCATATTTGGACTCTTGACTCTGTGCACCTTCTACAACGACAGTCTTTCTCTCTTCCACCTTAGTTAATAACTTCTAAGGACTCAGCTAGCCTGTGCACACCTTGCACGGCTCCTGTTCTTCACTTTCACTTCTACTGGAATGAGAACAATGTTGGACACACCTACCACACTTAGAGGGGGGGTGAATGAGTGTGGGGTTCTTTTTCCAAAAACTTCCCTCTTGCACAAAAACTCATCAATTAGCATTCAACATTTATTCATTACCCATTGTTGTCATATATAACCATTTATATGTGAGCACATATCAGGAACATATATCAGAAATATATCATCAACAAGTCATCACCACAATGAACACAAAGAACACAAGATGTATATACAATTTTCTTTTTATTACGGACTACAATCCTTGGGGTTTATCAGCAACAACTGAATAGAGCACAACTCTACAAGAGCACCAGCTCTATATGCAAGACTCATCTTTCATTCTCAGCACCAACTGAGATGAGGCAACAATCCTCAACAGATATCAATCTGTACCATAAACAAGAGCATCAACCATGCACCAACCTGTGCCAAACAA
>ML782967.1:219837-230216 GCA_009831015.1 Picea engelmannii | reverse complement strand
GTGTGTGTGTGTGTGTGTGTATATATATATAATATTATTTACATTCATTGACCTTTTCCATAAGGTCCATTCACATCACACATTCACATTTTTTAGTTTGCCACAATTCATGGCCAATATAGTTATTTTTATAGACTGGGGGAAACAGGGTGTTACAGAACCTCTAATTCCTCATATGTGCAAGAATCAGATCACCAACTTCAAATTGAAGTTCTCGCCTCTATTGATATTCTCTGCGCTTGTACTCTTGACTCGAATTCTGCAATCTCTCTTTGACTCAGCTATGAAGCTCCTTCATTGCTTCTGCAAAGTCCTCTGCACTAGCACTTCTGAATTCAGTTTGTTCCATATCTTTCAATTTAGAAACTCCCCTTGGCTACATTCCATATACAATTTGGAATGGACTCTACCCTGTACTTTTATTAATCGAATCATTATAAGAAAATTTTGCCTGTGGCATAATGTGATCCCATTGACTGTGGTGTTTAGTCACTAGGCTCCTCAGTAAGTCTCCCAAGCTCCTGTTCACAACTTCTATCTGCCCATCTATTTGAGGATGATAAGCTAAGCTAAATGAAAAATTCATCTCGAGCTTCTTCCATAAAGTCCTCCAAAAATGTCCCACAAACTTGGTATCTTGATATGAAACTATACTCGTTGGCAAACTGTGAAGTCTGATGACTTCTTTGTAAAACAGGTTCACAATATGAGTTGTGTCATTGTTTTTCTGGCATGGTATGAAATGCGCCATCTTTGAAAATCTGTCTACCACCACAAAGATTGAATCACATCCTCTTTGTGTCCTTGGCAACCCCAATATAAAATCCATGCTCACTGCATCCCACAACCTCTCAGGTATGGGTAATGGATGGTATAACCCTATGTTATATATTTTCCCCTTTGTGTGCTGACAAATCCTACATCTGTCCCCAAATTTCTTAACATTTGTCCTCATCCCTGGCCAAAAATATGTGCCATTCAAATTTGAGAACATTTTTTCATGACCGAAATGTCCGACCAATCCTCCACTATGTTTTTCTTTCAACAGATTCTCCCTCATGGAGAATTTTGGAATACATAATTGATTGCCCCTGAATAATAATCCATCCTGGATCATATATTCAGTCCATTAGCTTATGTCCCTGTGAATTTCATTCTTAGACGCCTCATATGCTTCCTTAAAATCTGGGTCATCCCCGTACATTTCTTTGAGGTTATCAAAACCTAAAGTTTTGACTCTAAATTAATGCATAAGCAAACATTTCCTGCTCAAAGCATCAACAACTTTGTTAGCAGTTCCATAAATATGCTTAATCACAAAAGTAAAATTATGCATGTATTCAACCCATTTAGCATGCTTTTGGTTCAACTTTTCCTGTTGAGTCACAAATTGCAAAGCATGGTTATCGTTGTACAAAACAAACTCCTTAGGAACCAAACGATCTCTCCATTTCTTCAGCACTTGTATGACAACATAGAATTCTTTGTCATATGTTAAGTATTTAATCTTTGCTTCATTCAACCTTTCGCTGAAGTATATGACTGACCTATCGTCCTGGCTCAAGACTGCTCCAATTGAAAACCCACTCATGTCACACTTGACCTGGAACATCTTGTTAAAGTATGGAAAAACCAGAATCGATTGCTCAGTGATCTTCTTCTTTAGCAGATTGAAGCTTTTCTCTACTTCCTCTATCCAATGAAAAGATCTGTGTCTTTTCTTCAAAGTATCCATCATTGTTGCACTAATCCCACTGAAATTTCAAATGAATTTCCTATAGAAACTAGCTAAACCATGGAAGATTTGAACTTCAAACACACTTTTCGGTGATGGCCAATTCTTAATCGCCTCTACCTTATCCGGATCCATTTTTAGCTCATCTGCAGAGATAACAAAACCCAAATAAATGAGTTATTCCCTCATAAATGTTGATTTCTTCATATTTATCAGCAATTTCTCTTGCTGTAATATCCTCATCACTGTAGCTAAATGCATCAAGTGTTATGCTTCTGTCTTGTTGAAAATCAATATATCGTCAAGATAGACAATGATGAATTTCCCAATGAAATCCTTCAGGACTTCGTTCATCAATCTCATGAAAGTATTGGGTGCATTTGTTAAACCAAATGACATGACAAGACATTCATACAACCCTTCATTCTTCTTGAATGTTGTCTTCCATTCATCACCTTATATCATACGAATTTGATGATATCCACTTTTCAAATCAATTTTTGAAAAAAACTTTGCTCCACTCAAGCAATCCATCAAATCGTCCATCCTTGGCAATGGAAATCTGTATCTGATGGTAATCATATTGATTTCCCTTGAGTCTGTACACATCCTCTAGCCTCCATCCTCCTTTGGGCTGAGCATTGTTGGAACAACACATGGACTCAAGCTCTCTCTAACCAATCCTGGACCTATCTCTTGACTTTTTCATTCTTCTGCGGCGTCAACCTGTACGCTGTTTTGTTTGGTAAAGTAGCTCCAGGTATAAGATCAATGTGATGACTTATACTTCTGATCAGTGGCAACGAACAAGGTAGTTTGTCCACCACTATATCAGCGAACTCTTCCAGCAACTTCTGGATTTCCTTCGGTAAATCATCCATCCTTATACTGATCAAAACAATTCTAGGCTTCCTGACCACAATAAATTGTGTCTTCCTTCTTCTTAACCTCATTAAGAAGTTCCTTCCCACTCATGAGAAGTACAATGTTGTTCACCTTTGGTTTCACTTCTTTGTCCTTAATCGACAGCAACATGTGAGTTCTCCCATTCTTCTCCAGGGTGTATGTGTTCTTTCTCCCATCATGAATCACATTTCTGTCATATTGCCATGGTCTACCCAACAATAGATGACAGACATACATGGGAATGACATCATATAATATTTCATCCTTATATCCTCCTATTTTAAATTCAACTAAACATTGTTTAGTGACATTTACCTGATGTCATTTTTGTAGCCACGAAACTCTATATGGGCTTGGATGTTCAACAGTCTCCAGCTCCAACTTTTCTACCATCTCTATAGAAACGAGATTGTTTGTGCTACCACTGTCCACTATGACTTTGCATACCCTATCTTTGGTCTTGCAAGCAGTCCGAAAAAGTCTGTTCCTTTGGGATGGGTTCTCTGCCTCCTTTTCTGGCATTAAGAGAACTTTCCTCATCATCAAGGGTCTTCCGCCCTCAGCATCTTCTGCTTCAACATTCTGTCCTTGTGCTTCAGCAATGTGAGTTTCACCACCTTCTTTCTTATTATCTTGACACTCATAAGATTTTTGTCTGACTTTTCCACAGGTAAAACATTTCACTTCACCACCTCTGCCTCTTCCTCTTCCTATGGTACGAGGAAAAATATTTCTATCATCATATTGTCCTCTCTGTGAGCTTCCCCCTCTCTCAGTTTGGGTTTGAGGTTTTTTTCCCTCTTCTTTAAATTTATGAGTTTTGTCTTAGGGAATTGGTTTTCCTATGGCTTGACTTCTACCTCGGCCTATTTGACCTTTCTTTCACTCAGTTTCTCTTCATCTTTGAGAGCCATCTGATAAGAATCCTCTACATTCTGAAGGATCATCATGATCATCTCATCCTGTATGTCATATCGTAGACCATTCATGTACCTGGCAACCTTTTTATCATCACTTTCCCGATGACCTACTTTGATATTTATCTTGTAGAACTCTTTAGTGTATTATTTCACTGACATAAGCTTTTGTCTCAAATTTTGCATCCTCCGAATCAGAGTAATTTGATAATCCTTGGGTATGAATTTGGCTTTCATCTTCACAACCATTCTATCCCAACTCTTAATTTTGTGCTTGCCTTTGCAGTGTCTGTCAGCCTGCAGTTCATCCAACCATAGTGTTGCATGCCCTTTAAGTCTTGTGACAATTTTCTTGACCGTTTTGTCTTCCTCGACATCCTCATAGTCGAAGTACTTATCTAAATCCCTAATCTAGTCTAGAATCTATTCAACATCCAGGTTCCCCTCATACATGGGAATCTCCATTTTTTCCCTGGCACCTATCCTTGCAAAAGCCCTGAATAGGTGTTCATCTATAGCATCTTCGAATGCCACTTCTTCTCCTTCATGTCCAACTTCATTTTCACTTTCAGCCTCGCTGATATCTCCAGCATCGATTGTGCACCTCTATGTTGTCTCCATGGCATCAAGCCTGGCACGTAGTTCACACATTTCTCTTTCCACTGCTGAATCAGGCATTGGCATGGGAATATCTCTTCTTCTCGGTGGCATGGCTGAGGAATTTCTCTTTTCTCTGCTACATAAAACAAAGAAATTTTTATGTTCTTTGATACCACAATTGATGCAAACCCCCTTCCCTCGAGTCGAGATCCGCGTAGGATCTTTCTAAATCTTCCCCCTTGATTCTAATTGACTCCTTGATTTTCCCTCGGGAATATCTCATACACTCACGGTGTATCCATAGGTCCTTATGAGTTGAGCCTTCGTGAGAAAACACCAAACATCAACTCTTATCTTCTGATCAACTTTGAAATTGCGTCTTTTGCCAAATCAAAACTTCAGGTTTCGTGATTTCACGATCCCTATTGTCGAGGTTCTTGGCCCTTCCACCTGTCGAAACCCGAAATGCCGAAACACTGAAGTATTTGGCCGCGTCTTCGAGAATTCCAGAACAGGGAACCCTGATCTCTTGTCTCCTAAAGGGTCGAATTGCCGAATACTGACACGTTCATCAATTTTTGGCTCCTCAATGAGTTTTTTTCCTTTTCAGGGTTTTGGACTTCACGATTTCATGAATCCTGATGTGAGGTTTCCTAACTCTCCAACCCCTGAACCCCAAAAAATTCAATGGAGTCTGACTCCAACTATTGAAAAAAATTCAGCACTTGTCCTCTCAGCTATCCTCGGTCTCTGACGTGGATTCCTGCCACCTGTCACCTTTCCCATCTTTCAGAACTTGAATCAGTCTTCAACTATCATTCCCCTATCACTTTGAAACCCTGAATTCTGAAGTGTTGCCTTCTATGGAATCTATGGCTGATAACCTTCCTTGAGATCCAACGGATCATGTTATTTCAGGCTTTCAGGTACCGGGAGTTCGAAACTCTCAATCCAAAAACACTTGTCACCACAATCCCCGAATTCCCGAACCCTGAAACACTGAAATGCCAAAACGCACCTTCATGGATATTTCACATTTCTCATATTCGGGATTTCTGACGTGAAGTGTCCTGAATCCTTGTAAACATGAATGTCGAAACCCTGATCCCCGAAATGTCGAAATGCCACTTCAAGGATTTTTCGGGTTTCGCAATTCCAGGTTTTTCAATACAAAGGCCCCTGGCTCCTTGTTATCAGGACTTCCAGTATTTTGAATCCTGAATTGCTGAAATCACGAAATTCACATCAAGTTTTGTCGCGACTTGTGACTTCAGATTCTTCACTCCGCTATGTCCCAACTAATTGTCCTCAGGACCCCCGAAATGTCAAACTCCAAAATTCCGAAAACACTGAAAATTCTTCTCCTCACCTTCACACATGATAATCCAGTTCGCACTTCGGGAGTTCGAGCGACCAAGGGTTTTGTCCACACTTTGGACTTACAACCCCTGAAATTATCAAATGATCTCGATGTTCCAACAGTCGTGATCAATGGTCCACATTAGATCCTGCCTCTTGAAAGATAAAATTGTCCAACACTTAAATTCCTTCACAGCTCTCCTGGATCCTACAGTCTTCGCTATTTTGGGGATTCTCCATAGAGAATTTCGACCGTTCGATTCTTTCCTCAAGAATCTCTATGGAACGAGTCAATGTTCTTTCACCGAAACTTAACCTTTTGCATGAATATTTCGCTTCCTACCTCCCTTCGAACACTTCAAATATGCTAACCCTTCCAAGCTTTCTCTGGTAAATTCAAGCCTCGAAAAAAAAAAAGCCTCTACTCGCACTCCTTGCGGCAGACCTTCAAATACTTCTGCGTATTTGGACTCTCGACTCTGTGCACCTTCTGCAACAGTAGTGTTTCTCTCTTCCACCTTAGTTAATAACTTCTAAGGACTCATCTAGCCTACTCATGCCTTGCACGGCTCCTGTGCTTCACTTGAACTTCTACTGGAATGATAAAAACGATATCCCTCCTGAGCTTTCAGAGATAAACTCTGAACCTTGTCAATGCACACCTTGCGGATGCTTTCACTGCACTCCTTGCAGGAACTCTCACTCAGGATGACAAACAATTGAAACTCATTCTCTTTCTCTCAGATTTCAAACATTCAACATGAAATCATACATTCACAATACTAAAGCAAATGCATAATAGAGGGCATAAAACAATTGTAAGTAGACCATTTAGCATGTACAAAGAGAAAACATCATAACACCATGAATCTGAACTAAAGATTCATATATTAATTCAAATCTCCTGTACATGAGTTCTTCTTCTCAACTCTTTGCTACAACTCTCTCTCTCTTTCTTGCTCTATGCTAATGTTACAATGATCTAATGATACAAAGATGAGGGTGTCTATATCCGTTTTCCCTCTTGCGCTAAAAAACTGTCTTATCCATAATTTAAACCTACCTACTTTCATTAAATGGTCTTAAATGCCTTTTATATTGACAAATGAGAGCGAATTGCTCATGATCTGTTTACAACAATCAGATATAAATGTAAGTACACTTCTAGCTATTACATTAATTTATGCTTCTTCATTTTTCAAAAACATTTCCAAAACGTGTAAAATGTGTGTTGCACTTTCCATCTTTCTTCTACCTTCATGCTCGCTTGGCTAGTTGCTTGCAATGCTCCTGCATCATTGGTGGAGGGTGGGGGCCCCATGGGTGGGTTTCTATATTAGGTAAGTGGATGGAGGACAATCTACAGATGGGAAAACTAATGGTGGATGAGATGGAGGGCTAATGAAACTATAGGAGTGTAGTCAATAGAACCAAGTGTAGGATTATATGACCCATGAATCCATTAGTCAAGTTAGGAATATGATGAGAAGAAATATGGGGTTCATTCTTGGAAGTGAAAAATAGACTATTAGGTCTCCCAATACTAGGGGGTGAAATCAACATGAGTTTCAAGTTTCCAAGGGGATTTATGAATGGGACAACTCATATGGGGAAGAGTGTTATCGGATGACAGTACCAAAATATGGCAGAGGTAAAGATACTATAGAGTCGAATGTAGGGACCCTAAAGGTAAATGTCAGAGGGTGTGACTGGGATATGCAATTAATTTATAGAGGTAATAATTACATGCCAGTGTCGAAAATATACTTGAAGGAAAAGTAAATCTTGTTAAACAAGTACCTGCACACAAAAACCAAATAGTTGACGTGAAAAATATCTGATGATAAAGAATATATGACCATTATTTTATTAAAAATGAAGGTGAGCATGCATACCTAAACGTGGCATCAGAAAAATGCTCCTCTGGGGAAAAGTGCAGATGTTAACAAGGGGAATGTGAATGTGTAGATGGTAGGATCAAGATCTCGTGGCTGAGAATGAATCGGAAAATGAAGGCTCTGGGATCCTGTAACAGAGTGTGGAAGTTGGAAAAAAGGGGCTATATATGGATGGTGGGCCCACAATGCCACCTCATTTGTACCTGTCACTATTGTTAAGTTGACGAGAGAGTTGCGAGGAGATTTTGAGATTGTTGGAGCATGAGGGGATTGATCTGGTAGTGATGAGAGATAGGTTAGTGGTCCTATCATCCTGAACATTGTGAATTTGATAGTTTGTAGGTAGGGGTCGTATGGAGGGTCGTGCAGGGGTTTGTAAGGGTAGGGGCCCACAAGTGCTTAGGAAAAGGAGGACTACCCGTTCATGTGTGCATAGGTAGAACTTGGTTTCCTGCACATTAAATGAAGGTTTTTCCAAGACAGGCATGCATTTTCAATGCGCGACTGTGCTTGGAAACCTCGTGCATAATGTGTGGTTGTCCCTGAGACACATGTGCACATGCGTGCAAGGGTTTCGCAGACAGGAACACATTGGATGTGCACCTGTATGACAGACAGGTGCACACCCATGTGCTCCTTTGGAAGTCACATCTGTGCATTAGTGCACAAATGTTGGAATAACAGTCGTGCACAGATGCACAACCGTATGGGGGAAAGCCACGCATTGTGGGTAGGCTAAGGGGTTATGCATTTTTTATATTTATGATTTTTTTGATGGATGATGTGGTTGATTGGATGTTTATGGGTGGACGTAGGTGATCAATAGATTTTAGAGCATGATGTATGTCCACTAGAGAGAATGGGACTGGGACCAGTTATGAGAGGCTGCGAGGGCACATCTAGGCGTGCGTAGACACTTGGAATCCTGCGGGTTGCTCAAGTTTTTTGACTGCCCTATTACACGGTCGCAGGAGTACCTACTCTAGTTTCAGTTGATCTACAGAGTAGCAGAGGTGGGGGCAATGATGACTGGTGAGATGCCTCCTAGATCTGGAGAACCCTAGTTGGTGGGGCACCTCCAGCTGACAAAGGACCTGGGGGGGAGCTCTGGGGACACCTTGAATGCCTATTTTTGTATGTATGGGTTTGGGAGCCCTTTTTTTTATAAGGGTATGTGATACCCCCATTGTACTTATAGGGATGATGGGATTCATGAGCCTACTGATAGTTGTATATGTATAGTTTTTGTAAAACATTGGGGACCTTGATGATGATATATATATGATGGATACATTTTTTATCATTCATGTCTTTATGTTTTATGTTTTATGTTTTATGATGTATGATGTCTATTGCTATATGTTGAAAAATGTATGATGTCATGTATATGATGTTGTTTAATGCGATAAATTACAATATAATACTAGGTTATCCATGTGATCTGCTACTTGATTGAGGTTTCTTGGAATATGTGTAAATGTGATGGAATCAAAGTTACGATATAGGAGTCTAACTTGCAGTTATTTGCAGAAGAGGCAAGAATCTTCAACATGATACACATTGTTGAGATGTAGGACGACGAGTTGGGAATATAATAGAACATTAAGGTGATGAATGTAGCGGTGACTGGCCTCAACAAGGAGACCAATGATGGCATCATATTCGTCTTGGTTATTGGTGGTCGAGCCCAAACATATGTCACTCGAATGGAGTAGGATATGTGAGGGGGTATAGATGGCCCAAGAAGCCGAAGAAATATTCTGGGTCCATAGATTGGCTCTGTCAACGTAACTGATGTGGTAACATGATGGATGATGCATCTGTCAATAAAATGGGTGATAGATCAAACATGAGGAGTGGTAGCAGTAAAGAAAACTGAAAAACTCTGCAAATGTGTACAAAACGAAACCTAAGGCAGGGAGGATACACTTAGGCATAAAAATTCTTTAAGTATAACCCGTTGACGGGTTCTTTGAGAGGGTATCCTTATGGACATGCCAAGATGTAGTTGCCTTTAGTGAGGCAATGTTGGATGATGAAGGGGTTGTGCCATAATAACTCAAATTTCCCATGGTTGAGAGTATTGTGGGCGATATCATAGGATAACACGAGATCACCTTCCTTGAATGAGAGAAGGTTGACATGGAGGTCGAAGGTGGCTTTGGAAATTTTTTTAGTGGCCTCATTGTGTTGTTATGAAGATTGACGGTCTTCATTAAGTGACTCTAAGGTCAGTAGGTACTGCTCCATTGGAGAAGTATTAGGTAATATTGCTATGGAAGTGCATAACATGGGGATTGCACACTCGATAGGGAGGGTAGATTCAATCCCATGGATGAGGTGGAATGTTCTAAAATCGGTAGTAGTTTTGACTACAGTGCGATAATCCCATAACGCAGAAAACAACATATGATTCCAGTTGGTCTTAAGTTTATTGACGGTACGTTGTAGCATGGTTTTGAGGACTTTATTGACAACCTCGACCTGTCCATTGGACTGAGTGTAGTATGGGAAGAAAAAATCATGGGTGAAGCCTAATTTTGAGGAGAGTTTTGTGAAGATCTCTGTAAGATACCAGATATATAAAATATGCAGAATAGAAATGAAATGCTAGAAATGACAGAATAACAGTAAAATATCCAGCATAATCTTCACAATACACATAAATGATATATGAAATAGCAACAGAAATAACACTTTGAATCAGATAGCAATGTTCACAGGCCTCTTCGAGGGGGAAACCTCCAGTCGAGTAACGCTCTATTACAATAATATCCAAGCTAGGGTTATCATACCCTTGACTCCTATTTATACTAAAAATAAGCATCTAGAGGAAGATCCTTCTAGAAGTGAAAGCTTCTATTAGGTCTTCTTACATCCACCTTATTCTATTTTATTGAAAGGTCTTATTAATATTGACCTTTATTACATCCGAATACATTGATCTACCTATGTGCGGGTTAG
>ML782967.1:119170-206282 GCA_009831015.1 Picea engelmannii | reverse complement strand
TGGTATAAATAAACATCATTATACATTCATTTGATACAAGTCGAATTTCAGAGGGAAGAAGAAGAAAAAGAAGGCCGGATTTCAAGGGAGGATGAAGTCTTTTGGTGATGTGTTCTAAGGTATGTTATTTTCAGGTCATCTTAACATTTTTTCTATAACTTTGTTTCTAGAATGATTCATATGGTGACATATCTATGGTATTGAGAAGACATATCAAGGTCCCTCTGGTAAAAATTTCATTTCTTGATTCGCTATAATTATGGAGATACACTCTGTGGAATATAGGGTTTGTGACCAGTCTTGAACTAGTCAATAAACAGGTGTTCTGGGTAAAACAGTCATAACTTTTTCATACAGACTCCAAATGTAGTGGTACCACTTCCATTGGAAATATTATGGACTGTAGTTTCTTGTGTACGAGTTTCAGAATCAGTTGTTAAATATTGAGCTCGAGGTATCTTGTACAAGTTGGGTCTTCTGAACAGACCATAATTGAATAAAGTTTTATTATCTCTCATTTATTCTTGGGTGGAAGGAAGGGCCAAGGATAGAGAGTTCAAATATCTCTTTATATTGGAGGATTTTATATTCCTCTTGGAGGTTTATCCCTCCCTTTACATTTGTAAGTTGTAGCTACCTTTGGAAGTCATTACTTCCCTTGAACAAAAACTATTGATTATTTCTCATATATTGTGCATGGTATATTGTGGTGTATTGGTGTAACTCTTATACTATTGTTCGTTTCTCATTGGATATAATTGAATGGTTTAAGTATAAGTTGAATTTTTTTTTAAATTGTACTTGATACTGATTCACCCCCCTCTCAGTATCAAAAGATAAGTCCCTAACAAGGATGGGTCCTTGAATATTCCAAGACCAATTTCGATGACTGAAAAGGCATTCGAGCTAGTGCGGACTATGGGGAGGATGTTATCAATGTTGGCAGAATGATTAGGCTCATAATGCGTAAGTTGTTCGATGGTAACTATTTTCCCATTGTGGGGGAACATCATCATACAAAACACAAAAAAGGAAATCGCCTTCATAGAATACATGTAGCTACATCCGAACAAGATATTTTAATCAAGTGGCATGTCGATAACTTCAATGTCAATGAGGATAGTTTTTCCCCCAAGTTCTATAGGGACATTTTGGAAGATCCCTTCAAGGGATGATGGTCAACCGTCATAAGCTCTAAGGGTGATGGTAGATGGTACTAGCTAGGTGAGCTGAGTTTTGTCCATACTACTTTGGACATGATGCATGTGAATGCGCCTTCATCGATAATGCATCGATGAATTGTGATGTTCCAGATATTAACTAGTATCTAAACATATACCAGGGCAGGGAGGCGTGGTTATCCACTATCTATACCAAAGGGGATGAGTTGAATATCATCTAGGCCGACCCCCCCCAAGGCAGAGAGAAAATATTTTCATTGTGATGGATAGGTTTGGAGGACCTCCAACACAGACATGGCTGCAGGAGACTATGCTAAGTCATCGACCAAACTGTAGTTATGTGTTTCCCTAGCATGAGGGTTATGTACATTCTTTTGTAATAGAATGCAAGGTATACGAGGGTTTGGTTCAGTGTTAGGGAAAGGAATCATCAATAGTTGTCATGTTGTAGCAGGAGCTTCTTCTGAGGTGATTGGGGTAGAGTCAGGAGGCAGTCTGTATTGATGATCGTGTGTTTGTAGAAGAATATATTCTTCACTGGTAAGGAAAATATTTCGATCCGTTGGGTTTCCAGGTTGATTGGGACATAGATTTTTCAATTTCCATATTTGTGGTGGGGCCAAGTTTATCTCTTGTTGGGTATTCATCACACCTTGTTGTGGAATATGGTTTTGGAAAACGACCAGAGGTGTTGGTTGAAAATGATGTTGCGGGACCTGCTCAGGGGCAGGAAGCACTGGGGGGTGTTGAGTGTTCATGGATTCTTTAATTTGTTTGAAATCAAACATTTGGGGAAAATGGTGAGTATAATGTTCATACTCACCACATAGAGTGCAAGGGAAGTTATTTCTGAGGTTATTATTGTTCCCTTGTCATGGTTGTTCGTAGTCACCGATCATGGTGGGGAATTTTTAGAAGATGTTTCCGTCTTGTTATCTTCATTATCTAGCAGTTGTCATTACTTTGTGCCACCATTGAACAATGAAAATGTTTTATCACCCCATACAACAATTGGGTTATCCATTTCTTCTCATTGACCACCATTCCCATCATTGTGTCACGTTCCACTCATTGGTCCATGAACAATAATTATGGTCTTCACCTGAGTTAATGTTGTCGAGTCAAGCCATTTGTCATGAATAATTTTTCAAGGGAAGCTCCACATACGTCAGCCACATGTCATTCATTTATGCTTGTTTATATTTTCCATCCCTATGTCAGTCGTGCTCCGTTATTATTATTCTCACACCATATATATTTACATGTTTCGTGTTGATTGATGGGGGATACATCAAGGCCTTCCTTCGACGAATTTCACCCTGTCGACTACAACTCATTATCCAGGATTAAAATCTAATAACCCATCAATACCCCAGGACTTGCAGACATCAGTGGTAGGTGTCCTTGCATTTTGACAGTGGGTTTACATCATTGACTCTTTTCAAATGAATCTATGAGTGTTTGAATTCAACTCCTTTATTCACACTTTGTAGATTGTACTCGATATCTTGGGTTCCATCATCATCATCAAGGATGATTTTAATGATGGAAATGTATTTTAAAATGTAGAAACCTTGGCCAATCTTACTAATCCTTCATATGCCAACTATAAATGGTTGGTAATATTTTTGTAAAAGTATTCAAAATTCTAAGGATTTTATATAGTTTGTATAAAATTTTGGCGATTTTTAAGGTAAAATAATTTTACCCTATAGAATTTGGGCGAATAATTTTTAGAATGGCGAATATTTTTTTGGGAAAAACCATGGAAAATTATCCCATCAACGAAATTTAGCCCCTAAAATCATCTCTGAGATTCATCATTGGTGGACTCCCTCGAGTTTGTTAATGATATATATTAATGATGGTAATCAGACGGTTTCTACCATGCTTGACTTCAACTCATTTATTCACATTTCGTAGAATCATACCATTTGGATTATGGATGAAGACCTTGGGAAAGATCACCCTCTTGTTACATGATATTCTTTCCCAAGTTGCGATGGAGAATATTTACAAGAACTTCATCGATTTCTCACTACTTTGTGTAACGTCACATGGATCCACAGTGTATACTTTCATGGCCATGAATTGAGTCATGTGTTTTTATTGATGGATCCACGGTGTATTCTGGTGTGGCCATCACTTGTGTCATGCATAGATCTATAGTGTATTTTTTGTGGCTCTGATCTCATTTGTCTAACTGAGCATGGGAATGCCCACCTTGGGGATATTTTTCTGTAGGACTAGTGATTCTCGTCTCCAAGCTTCCTTGCCCACAAATCTACACCTTTTATTGGTAAAGTATTTCTTCAATCAAATGCCTCTTCTGACCTCACACTTTAGGGGGCATCTGTTATAGTGTTATTAACCCCCTAACCCTTAGAACATCATCTCCTAGAGGTCACCTACCCAATTCATCCATTTTCATCATTTTCCTATTGAGTTTCTAGCCTAATTTCCCTTCGGTCCCACTTGTACTTCTTCAAGACTACAACTAAAAGGGTTGGTCACAATTTATGGACTTCCAAGTCACGACCAAGTCACTCTGTCTGTGTTCTTAGGTTGCGACTGAGCCTAGAAGCTTCCTTTTTTTTACTTTCTTGTGATGGATGAGACCTTTTTTGGGCTCTAAAGATGTCTTAAAATATAACCTCTATGCATCATCCAAAGGTAGGTGTTGGTGCAACGGTTTTACTTGTTTCCTACGTAGGTTCTTACCTTCTATTTTCAATACCCATCCTCTAGAGATGCAACCCCTGCAAAGGGACAACAATCGTAACAAAAGGAACAACAATCATTCCGTTCAAATGAACAACAAAAGGAACATCAATCGTGATAAGGGAATGAAAGTCGTATTGGGCTGAACTAATGTTGTATTAATTGAGTTGTAGTACTTGCCCAACTATCTAATTTGTCAACCTGAGGTTTATACACTGACGAAGCACACACAAAGTATATGCAATATTGAAGCGAGACTAATCTAATCTAATTTTTAAGCTACAACTGAAATTGAATCATTAATCTAACACACGACTGAAATAGAATCATTAATCTAACACATGACTGGAATTGAATCATTAATATAACACACGACTTGGAATTGAATTAATCTAGTTGCGTAAATGAAATTAATCTAGGAATGGGAAATTGCGTGAAGGGAATTAATCTAGAAATGGAGAACTACATGAAGGAAAAGCAGATACAACAAGTGAAGAGTTGAATGGCATAACAACATATGAGAGCTCTCACCAATGAAGAAATCTTACATTCAATAATCAAATCAATCTTCATAACAAAATAACGAAAGCATGAAAACCAAAACCATGAATCAAAGCTAAGAATCCCTTTCTCTTTTGAATCCTAATGACTACCATTAATGACTACTCTAATTCTCTACTTACAACTGAAATCTCATGAAGAGAGAGCACTCTCTTTTATACATGAGAGCCTTGAAGATAAGATAACCATCTCATTATTACAGATCCACTTTTCTCTCAACCTATTTCAAATTATTACAAAATGTAATCCCTTCAAATCCTCACATATATCTCTCATATATCTTGGATAAGATATTCCAACCAAATCTCCATGATCTTCTCCTTGGAATGGGATTGACTTATCTCCTCAAATCTTGAAATGGTGGAGGAAGTATTCGAGAAGTCCTTTTGAATTAATACTTCTCATATTCTTACACATTACAAAGCTCGCAGATATTTGAGATATGTATGAAAACATGTCAATTTTCTAACATTTAATCACAAATTCCTTTTAAATACTAAAATGAATAAAGTGGAGAACAATAATGTGAAAGCCAAGTATATTTATGGAAATGATATCATGAAAGGTTAATGGGGTGATGAAATGTGGAGAATGATGAAGGGAAAGATGGATGAAAATAGGACATTTCTGAGCCCCAACCTACCCCCCAACTTAACGTGTTGCATGTCCTCATGCAACCATTCATGGATCTTCTCAAGAAATTTTGGCATATGAATGTTGGCTTTGAGTGATGATAATGAATGTTTTCAAGGATGGGGTTTACATGAATAACAACTGACATTTTTCTTATGGTTGGTTCTTGTGTGACAACCATGAATATAAAGAATGTTGGTTATTGTGTTAACAACATTCATTTCATTATTTGTTCTCTTGTTGTTATGATAATAATTTGCCCATATTCTTACTGGAAAATGTATGCTATAAATGTGCATAAGGAAAACATCATTGAGTATAAGAAAGCCCTTTTTTTTGTATATGTGTGAATCATGCCAATATGTATAACAATGCTTATGAAGCAAAGTGCAATAGAGTATCGTTGGAAAATAAATGTTCATAAGTGGTAAATGAAATGAAAAATGGAATGATAGTAGTGGAAAAAAGGAGTGATGATAGTGAATAAAGTCCCCTACCCCCCAACTTAACTTGTTGCATGTCCTCATGCAATGTGGCATAAGTCATAGAAGTGAAAAGGAAAGGGAGCTGGGTGAGGGAATCTCCCAAATTATTCATTTCTAGCAGTTGAGGAATTACATGATTAAAGTTTAGAAAATAGCATACCTCCACTTACCCAAAATTTCGATGAACTATGCAATAGGAATATGGCTAATGCAGTTGTTGGAGTATGGAACATGTCACTGCTGCAGGATCATGTGAAACGTGACTGTTGTTGTAGCTGCGACTGTTGTCTGCTGGATCAGATAATGTGAAGTGGAGGAATATGAAGTGGTGTTGAATGAATCATGGAAAATACAAAGTATGAAAGTGGAACTGTGGTAGTCTCATATGGCTGAAGTCATGCTGGTGTAACTGCTGATAGATTCATTAAAAGTGTATAGTCTTCACCTATTTCTAAACTTGATGGTACAATTCTAATCATGTGACTGAATGTTTCGATGTTGAGCATGAAAATAAGTCATTGGATTACTGACCAATGATGAATGTCGTTAACCAATGTGAGGCAACTCACCATTGATGTCAATGAGTGCCAAGGTACCCAAGTACATCTTGCGAAGTGTGAATGAATGATCTGATGTCGAGCCACTTGCAAGATCTGGCGATCAAGGGACATTGATTTATTCCCATGATTGTCAATGAGAGAACTTGCCATTAAGGCATGCAAGCCTCCAGGTAGTCAAAATGGACTCTAGTCTATATCCCAGATAAGGTGTTGAGGTCGATGGGGCAAGACTTGTTGAAAGGTGGGCCTTAAGGAATCCCACATCAATCAATGGAAGTTCTGATAAAAGGAGTGGTAGGACTATAAATGAAAATATCTCAGTAGTAATAGTGTGCATGGAAAGGGAGATGGATAGTTTTATTGACAAGGAAAACCAAATTGAAAAAGATAAAGAGATGTATGCGACTCAGAAAGATAGGCATGTGCGAAGTCATGAAGGATAATTCAATGGAAGATGGGCTTCAACATAGGGATGACCAATCTTCTTTGAAGGAGAAATGGAGGAAGACATTCATGACACAAATGGGTTTATTAAAAGGTTTCTATGTAACTGCAAATGCCATGATGTTTATGATGAGTAACAACTCCTTCAAGAAATCAATAAGGCATGTATTTTCCAAAAGTTTTTGTGATTTTTGAAAATCACTTCTGTAGTAAGATGCGATCGGTCGAGCTCCTGAAAAATTTAGTACAAATTGTTAAGAACTTGAATAGATCTAAAAATATAATCACCACAAATATTGAATACACAATAGATCCATAAAGTAGATAGAAGAAACCACACTATATTATTACCAAACCATTAAGGTAGGGCAATACTGTACAATGGATCCTATTATGGAAGGGATCCTCTCATGTTCACTTGCCTCTTCGAGGGGGCAACCTCTTATTGAGATACCTCTCTAAATACAATATTTCTCTTCATGTCTCAGTACATTGCTTGAACCCCTTTATATAGTGCTACCATCACCTAAGAACATTCTAGAGGAGGAATCTTCTAGAAGTAGAACCTTCTAATAAGTCCTCTTACATCTAATTATCCATTTATTATATCTAACTACCATAGTGGGCCTTATTTAATAATATAGTGGACCTAGTCCACCTTACATTGAGTGGCCTTCACTATTATCACTATGGGCCCTCTGCCCCCCCCCACTACCTCTCTAGCTACCTTACATTCCATCCCCCTTATGAAAGAATTGTCCTCAACGCTTGATGTACAACCATATACCAGGGTCCCATGGATAATTGTGGACCATAATGTTGAAGAAGACTGAAGAACCAAGGTCCCATGTAGAAAGGAAATCCACCATGATGAAGTAGTCCAACCACCATTGTAAGCCTGGGTCCCATGTCCAAGTGCTCATGTGAACTCCTCGTGGAAGATTTTGGAACCCAATAACCAACTCCAAATGATGCTCCAAAGACTGACACCTATCATGTGGATCCAAATAAGAAGACCCATCCACATAGTGGAAAAGGGTTGTAGCAGAATCTGGAATGAATAATACCACTGTAGAATATGTAGATTGAACGCTGGTAACTAGCTCCCGATGTGGGACATTGATGTTCTCTACAAAAGGTGGAGTAGATTCATCAAATAAAATATGAAAGTGGTTGTCATCCCAGAAATGACAACTATCCATATACCAATCATCACAATCTGCCTCAAAATCATACCAAGCATATATTTCTTGATTATATTCATCCCCGAGGCCCTCCATAAGAAATATTTCATGCATGTTATTCAATGAATCTTGAATACTACGAAAACTATCATTGAGGTCGTCTGTGAGGCCATGTACAAATGCATCCAATATGTCATCCAATGTGTGAAACAATTGGGATTTGAATGATTCAATAATTTCTTTTAGGTTTTGAGAATAAATAGCCATCTGAGCATCCTATGAACTCACCCAATAAGTTACGGCAAAAAATCGCGGCTTTTTCTGGAAAAACCCTAAACAACTGTTGAAGTTAAAATGCTCATAACTTCACTTCCCAGACTCCGTTTTGGATGATTTGTTTTTTGAAATTGGGTGAAATTGTGAGAGGAACTCAGATCTGTAATTTATTTGGGCAAATTCGGCCTCTAGATGCTACAGAAATAAAAAAATTATCGCCACTGTCCGCGGAAAAAATCTTGAATATTTGCAGATTTTAAAACTTCAATATCTTGACTTCCCGGACTCCGTTTTGGACAATGTTTTTTTTTTAAATTGGGTGTTTTTCTGAGAGAAACTCAGATATACAACCCTTTTCTACAAATTTTGCACAGAAATATACTGAAAACTTCGAGAATGTCACGGCCCTCTTTTTTCTGCTCCGAAAAAAAAATATGCAAAAATAAAAAATATTTGCCCACAATGTCTGCCCAAGGAAAATTCTCTGATACCACTTGTTAAGAACCTGAATAGATCTAAAAATATAATCACCACAAATATTGAATACACAATAGATCCACAAAGCAGATAGGAGAAACCACACTATATTATTACCAAACCCTTAAGGTAGGGCAATACTGTACAATGGATCTTATTATGGAAGGGATCCTCTCCTATTCACTTGCCTCTTCGAGGGGACATCCTCCTATTGAGCTACCGCTCCAAATACAATATTTCTCTTCATGACTCATTGCATTGCTTGAACCCCTTTATATAGTGCTACCATCACCTAAGAACATTCTACAGGAGGAATCTTCTAGAAGTAGAACCTTCTAAGAAGTCCTCTTACATCTAATTACCCATTTATTATATCTAACTACCATAGTGGGCCTTATTTAATAATATAGTGGACCTAGTCCACCTTACATTGAATCACCTCCATTATTATCACTATGGGCCCTCTGGGCCCCCCCACTACCTCTCTAACTACCTTACACAAATCCTGCATGAAAACTTGTGAGATGTTCAAAAATATAACATGCAAAAAGAAGGACAAATGAGACAAAGTAAATAAAATGTGTTTTATACCTCTTGTCATGATCATTGCACACGCTTGTTTCATCGTTGATTGCTTGCTTAGCGTAAAATCTAAAAAACATGTTTCCATATTGTTTTTCAGGAATGTAAAAGAAGTCCATTTGCAATTTTGTTTGTTTTTTTGTTGTTTATTTTTATTTTTATAATTTCTTTTTATCTTTTATGATTTTTTCTTTTTTTCTTTTTCTTTTTTGTTATTTTTTTTATGTTTGACCTAATTTTATTACATTATTTTTTTGTTTATAATAAAAAAAAAAACGATATATGTTTTGTTGTTGTTTTTTTTTTATTATTATTATTATAAAAAAAGAAATTATTTATAATTAAACAAACAATATATGTTTTTATTAAAAAAGGAAATTGTTTATAATAAACAAACAATTTTTTTTTGTGATTATAATTGTTTTATAATAAAACAAACCAATAATAATAAAAAACAAATAAAACAAAAAAGATAAAACAAAACAAACAATGCATGTTAACTTCATATACCTGCACCAGCAAGCCACCATGAATGCTCCAACTCGATATGAGAAGTTCGTGATATGGATCTACTTTCCTTCTTTGACAATTCAATGTATCATTGCTACACAGAGGTACCCGAATTACTCCATATGTTTATGATCGCAGGTCTTTGAAGGAGCATGCACGCGGTCCTGGATACTAAAATCATGGGAGACTCCAACAAAACGCATAACAGATCATTAAATTACTGAAAGTGCATTGAATCATTGGAAATATGGAATAAAGAGTGGCGTGGATGGGGTTTGACCCCATAACCTCCGCCCATAAAATCAGATATCCTAATCCTTACGCTCAATCCTTATTACTGTGATATTGCATTCAATTTTTATATTATTATTATTGTTTTTGTTGCAGGCTGCTACAACAAACTTCATAGATGATTGTTATCACTGAAATTTCATCCACAAATGGTTACAAGAATCCAGCATCGTCAAATAGTTATGAGATCACCCATGGACCAAAATTACCACAAAATCATTTCCAAAAGGTCCAAAACTATACAACCAGTGATAAAATTAAAGTGCATTATGACTACACAGGGCACATGTTACACATTATTTTTGTCATCCCTATGATTGTTAATGATGTAAGCCTATATGTTGCCTTAAGAGGGGTCAGTGACCTGAGTTCCTAAAGAGAGAAGGGAGAAGAACTTCTCCTGAGAAAATAAATTGCTTTTTCCTATGTAAAAACCTTATAAAAAGGGAAGTTCGCAGGTTGCTATAGAGGCAGGGTGCGAGAATGACCCATTCTCGCAGGTTGCACTATAGCTAGGGTGCAAGGTGTTCTTAGGTTTCTCTATATCTAGGGTGTGAGAATGCCAGCACGTGGGAAAAAAGAGTGTTTTCTCGAATCTTCTAGAAGGAGAAATTTCTATGGTGAGGTGGAATCCAAATGGTTTGGATCTTACTCACTTTCATGATTTAGTGGGATCATCCTAACCTCGTCACCTTATCCTCTTAAACTTATAAAAGGACAGGCGTTCTCATGGAGAAAGTTAGCTTGAGCTTGGGTTAGCTTTGTTGATTCTTGAGCTTGTTATGATTTGGTTAGAGTGGCTTTGAGATTTGCTTTGTCAAGATAGATTGTGAGTAGCTATCAGATCTATGGTCTCAGAATCCTTGGAGCAAGAAGTGTGTGGGGAACGAAGGAGAGTTGGAAGGGACCTTACAACATCAAGGCCATGGTTGTAATCTCTCTTTCACATTCAATATAATACAGTAATATGTCTCTTTCCCATAAAGCTAATGTCACTTTATTGTATAACTCCTTGATCATATACTTAGATTGATTATTGAATATGTTGAATTGTCTTCACTTCGATTCATTTGTATTGTTGTGATCTTGACAACACAAGAGAATCGGAGAGAATCTAGAACAACAAATACCCAAGGAAGTGTTCATAAGGTATGTTCATGATTCTTGCTTCTTAGTTCATTCAATAGTCTAAATCTAGGGAAATAGTATTATTCTGTCCTGCTTTGTTCTAGATCCAGGTGGATATAGGGAGATTGGTTTGTGTCTGCACTTACGGATTAATCCTAAAACAGCACGTGTGCACATGAGCAAAACAAAAATGCAGGAAAATAGCACATGCGCCTGATGCGTGATTGTGGTCGCTAAAAGCCGCGCACATCTGATAATGGCGCATTTATGAGATTGGTCATCCTCCCACCCACTTTTGGTTCATCTTCCAAGTTGATTTGACACCCAAATCTTGAATGGATCCGACTGGGTGGCTCGTAAAAGACCTAAAAATGCCCTAATTAGCCTCTTTTCACACTACAAGCTAGTTGCACAATACTTCAAAGAGGTGCTATAAAACAAGTCCACGGGTGCACTTCATTTTCAAAGAATTCAATAGCAAAGTTATGCTGCTTCTATTCTCTTGAGGAATCCTCTATTCTCATCAAGAGTATACTAGCACCATTACATTGGGCAATCCATCTCACCTCTTGAGTCGATTAGCTTGGAATTCTTTCACCATTTCATTCAAAGTTGTAAGAAGAGCTTATTTGTGGGGGTCCAAGAGCCCTCCCTTGGAGGAAGAAGGGAATCACAGTCCTCTTTCTTCTTGGTGTTTTTTTTCACTAATATAATCCTTGCCATTGGTGACATGAGTCTTATTGGTTTTTTGTTCTTATGTCCTTATGCTCACTAGTTTAGTTGTTATTTTATTTATTAGTATAATTCTTAGTTGTTCTTTTATGTTTCTTTCTCTAACCCTTTTCCCTTAAAGTTTTCCTTCTTAGATAACCCAACTAAGCTTGTAAGCACCTCTGTTTTACTCATCTAGGTGGTGAAAGAGGTGCAACAGATTCGTGACTCCACTGGGGAAAGGTATCAATTTCCTACCCCATTTGGGGTTTTATAGCTCTTTTTTTGGTTTATTTAACCTGCAGGTGCATTAACCGACCCAAGCCGACCTACAAAACATCCAATTCAAGGTTGAATTGAGAGAATTCTATCCGAAATTTTCTTCACGACCATGTGTCAGTTGTGCGTGGGTTTATTGGCCGATAGTCATGCATCGTGCGCACATGTGCCAAAATCACAGTGTTGTTCTGCGCACCTGCACCCAAAATCTCATTTCGATTTGCGCACAGGCGCTCATTGCGCCTTTTTCTACACTGAGACCCACGCACCTGTGAAGAAAAGTACACATTGTAAGGTTTTTTGTGATTTGGGGAAGGCCCCTAGCCTTCTTAAAAGTGATTTCATGCATGTTGTAAGCTGCACCACACTTATTTCCCTCTTCATATAAAGGTATTAGTCAAAACACATAGGCACTTAGGGGGTTTAAAATCATTATTTCCTCTTTTTTATTTTATTTTGCCACATGGATGGATTCCTTTGACTAAGAGTATCAGTTGAAATCATTTGTAAACACATCAAAATTGCATTGGGACCAAAAGTTAGATAACAATCATTTAGTATGCTCTTCTCTCACGCCTCAAAGCGACCTTGAGAATCAGAAAGATATCGTAGGACAATTTCATCTCCCTTAAAAAGACTAAAACCTTTAGGAGAGGACAACAACCCCCTTGGGACTCCTCTTAGTTTATTTTTCAAACACATCTTAAGATTGTAACGGGCCCATACATGCCCACATGCTACAAAGATAGGATATTGTTGAAATTTACTTTCTTATTTTAAATCACTAAGGAAGTTTAAAGGTTTTGTAATGGGCCCATACATGCCCACATGATCACAATCTAGGATAGTTTCAAAGCTTTTCTTGGATTAAATCACAATAGGGAGTTAAAGGAATAGTAAAGGACCCATATGTCCACATGCTAGTTTCCTAGGGACTTTTGAATTACGCAAGGTTGTACCAAAGGAATTTAGTTAATTAGGTAATCAACACTTGTAAGGACCAAGTGAAGTCCACATGAAGCAAGGTGACACCTAATTCATTAAAACATTGGCACACTTTCACTCATTCACACACAAAAGTCACTTATCACTCACATAGTTTTCTTCTCGAAATGTGGAGGTCAAAGTAAGTTTCCTCCAAACGGATTCTGAAACACCCCACCCTTTTCTTGACGAAACTATCCACTCCCATTTAATTTCAACGAGGTTGGTTCACACCCCCAATCTCTCAAACAACCACATCTAATTTTTTTTTCTAAAAACTCACTAAGTTTTCCTCCACAGGAGGTGCCAAAAGAATTTTTTTAGTCTAGGTAGGATTTCGGGGATAGGCATCCAAAAACCTCCCCATTATCTGGTTCTCACATTGTCAAAACAATAGAAGTTGTCAAATAGGGAACTGAAAATCCTCCAAGTCAAGTGTTCGTAACACCATAAGAAAGGGAGATAAACATGAAGGGTTGAAGGCTGAGGTCTAGTTGTTCTGTGCATCCCCCCTTGAATCACCCACCTCTTGGACGAGATCCATCCCGTGACCCATTTCTTAGGCCGAAAATCTAAATGTCGCACTTTGATCGAGGTACCTAGTGACCAAATTTTAGGACATCTACCCAGGTGGCAATTGTGGGTTGCAATTGCACCTTGATCGGATTTTGTGTGGCTATTTGGAAATATTGCGATCTCTTTCGGGATATGCCCCCTTTACCCCTCATTATAACTGATTATTTCATCCTTCACTAGTTTCTCTTCCGGTGACTTCAGGCCCCACTATTGAGTACTATTGGAAGGTCCAGTGCTATTTGAGAGGAAGGACGTTACGTCTTTTAGGACATGAGCATTTGTTTTCTTTGATTCCCCACACGGAAAAAAACCCCTTTATCCACATAAATGCTTCTTTTTCAAAACACTTTATGTATGATGCACTTCTGATTACATTTTTTATTTAGATATATATCGTGTAAAGTTCAAAATTTGTAACACATCCACTCAACTAGTCGGGCATCATAGAGGACCCACATCCACTCAACTAGTCGGGAATCATAGAGGACCCACATCCACTCAACTAGTCGGGCATCATAGAGGACCCACTATATCGTGTAAAGTTCAAAATTTGTAACAAAACCCCCATCGTTCCAGACGCTTGCTAAACCTCCCTCCTATTTTAGGGGGAGTTCCTAGTCTTGCCAACTCATAGGACCCACCTTCTCACACTCCAGTGAGTGCCACTGCCTTAGGATTAGCTTTGCTTGGTTCCACATTACTTGGGTCCACTTCCCAAGGTCCTTTGTCCACTCTCTCTCCTTTACACAGAAGCAGGGGCCAACTTCATCTCAAGGGGAAAGTACCAACCCACCTAGCCCCCCTCAAGGGTCAGGTTCACAGAACACTCACACCATGGCTAGAACTAATCCTCCACCAACACTCTTGATGCCATATTTGGCCTCTCTTAACATACCAGATCTAAGAAAACTCACAAATGATCCTATATTGCATGACCCCACATGGCCTGCAATGCCTACCAAACTACCTTCAAACATCCCCAAGTTTGAAGGAAAGGCAGGCGATGACCCTGCCAACCATGTCATGAATATCCACTTATGGTGTTATTCCAACAGTATTATGGATGATTCCATCCAACTATGATTATTTCAACGCACACTCATTGGCCCATCAGCCAAATAGTATGTAGATAAAAAACCAGGGTCCCATGCAACTTTCGAGTCCTTGGCCAAAGCATTTTTGACCTTCTTCCAATTACCAATCTGCCATGACAATGGTATTGAACTACAAACCTCAGCCACACATATCGCTAATCACATTCATGAGTGACGTAGATGACATAGTTTGTGCAAAGAAGAAACCACCAAACAACAGTGTCTTGATTGGTTTCTCAGATCACTTGTCTCTCTCCTTGGTAAAGATGTCGCTTCCACCTTCCCTCAATCAGAAGAAGAATCCATCATTAAGGCTCAATAATACGACCTCATCTATTCACAATCAGGGTACTTATACACAGTACTTCCTTATTTCCCAAAACCCGTGCCATTCGGTCAAGACAAACCCAAGATGTCTCACTCAGCAGACAGATTGATTGGTAATACCACGCACCACACACCACAACCCCAACCACCACCAATGTATGGAACACCTCAATATCCATCAGCATATGGGGGAACCTCTTATTGACCCCCACCCCCTTATCAACAACCATACCCTATTTCTATTCCTCCACCCATCAATGGGCCACCGTCGACACCCCCAATACACCCACCTATCCAAACACGTTCTGGTACTCCCTCTACCTTAGCTTATACTCTAAATACTAGCGAATGCACCACACCTTCCTATGTACCTTACGGATCACAACTCTCTCTACTTTCCATTTCCTGGTCCTCCACAACCCATGGCTCCCCCACATCCTCACACTAGACTGAATTTTGTTCAACCCTCTTCCCTTCAGCAATATCAAAATTTTGAACAGCTGAATACGGAAAATCTGACCCATCAGTCGAATAATGCCAAAAATAAAGGGAAAAACAGGAACAATAACAACCTAGGTCAAGGCAGGAATCACCCCCAATAGAACCAACCTACTGGGGGCAACCAGAATCAATGGAATCAGAACCCCCAGGGGGGAAATAACAATAGATGTCAAGGGAGAAATAACAATACTATTAAAACCACCTTCCCTTGTGCCCTTTGCAGAAAGTTCAGTCGTTATACTTATCATTTCCCCCAAATCACTGATTTTAAATGGCTGAAAGACTCAGGTAGTCTACCACATCCTCCAACATCGCTTTCCCCTCAGCAGGCCCCACAACAATACGTGCAACAACCCCCCCAAGTTGTGCTGCAAAACCCCATTCCACACCAAGGTGTGATGAACACCCAATAAGAGATGTATCCTTCCCCACCACAGTTGGGACAATACCTCAATCCAAACAATCCCACAGATCGTACTATCCTCATCACCAGTGAGGAAGAAATCCTTCTGCAAACACATAATCGTCAATACCGCACACTCACTGAGTCTCCTCCCATTTCCCCATAAACCGTCCCAACACCAACAGGACCCCCTTTGGTGATTCCTCGCCCTAACGCAGAACCACCTCTTCGGATCCCTCGCATCCCATTGCGCAGGAATGTCCACAACCCATAGGCTAGGGAAACTCATAATTACAATTTGGTTGATGACTTAGCATAATCCCCAGCTTCCATGTCAGTCTTAGAAGTCCTTCAAACTTGTCCCACTCAGCAAAAATCATTACTTTCTACCTTGGGGGCAGTCGACCCTGCGGATACTTGACTCATCACATTTGATCTCGACAAAAGAGAACCTTGACTCCCCACTCTAATCGTTTTTCAAATCCTAGTAAAAATTTGAAACATTATAGTTCATCGGTGCATCATCGATGAAGGAGCATCCACATGCATCATGTCCAAATCTGTATGGAAGAAACTTGGTTCCCCTGAACTCGTCCCATTTTCCATTACCTTAAGATCTTATGACAGCCGACCATCATCTCCTGAAGGGATCTTCCAAAATGTCCCTATAGAACTTGGGGGCAAGACTATCCTCATCGACATTGAAGTTATCGACACCCCACTCGATTACAATATCTTGTTCGTTCGTAGCTACATGTACGCTATGAAGGCAGTTGCCTCGTCTATCTTTCGAACCATGATGTTCCCCCACAATGGGAAGATCATTACAATTGACCAAGTGTCGCATTATGAGCCTAACCCTTCTGCCAACATCGATAACATTCTCCCCCTCGTCCATACTCATCCTAAAACGCACCCACTCATTGAAATGGGTCCCGGGATTTTCAAAGACCCATCATTGTTAGGAACTTACCATGACGCCCCACCACTCCTTCATCCCTCCAATCAAGTATGCATTGTATCATCCAATGGAACTGACATAGAGGATACCCTTCCTCCTAGGGAGGCTTCTATCATGTATGACGTCCCACTAGTCGCAGAGCTCCCCCCTCATGAGCCTCCTGTGAACTCGTCGACTCCACCAGGCCACGATTTCACCTCTCCCCAAGGCCATATCCCAGTTTGGGAGACAATTCCCCAAGCCATTACTCAAATCCCCTTCTTCTACCCTCCACCTGGCATACAAGATTTCCAAGTAGCCACAACACTTACCCTCCCTAATATGGTGTTGGAAATTCTAGTTTGGTATTTACATCCACTAGAGATGGTCCCTCAACCACCCCTTCCCCCCCAAATGGAAGGAATCCCAATAATGATTCCCATACTCACTCCCACCAAACCCTCTACACCCACACTCACTAACCTCCTTGCCATAGTTGGGGGTAGGCGAAAGAAGAAGGAGCCTGCAGCTCCACTTCCCCCACATGTCCAACCTCCTTGCACGCTATGTGAGAAAGAGGGACACCCAACCAAAAAATGCCCATCTTTACCCGAGTTATGTAACCTAATTCAACCCAGTAACACACCATCACCACTCTCCACTATAACAAGTACTGCTGCTATCTCCCCTAACTCAAGTAGCAAAGGACTGCAAACCAAATTCTCTTGCACCATATGTTCAGAATATGGCCATTATACACACCATTGCCCAACACTACCTCAATTCTGGCAGACATTAGTCATAGTACGCCAAAGCTTCTAGAAGGCACCCAATCCAGTTACGTCATCCCCACCAAAAATCACTGACATCCATTATGTCGTGACTTCAGTCAATGAACATATGAGATGCCCTTTCTCTCTATGTAAATCCTTAGATCATTTTACATATCAGTGTCCTATGATCATTGAATACAGGCAACACCAGATGGCCCTGATTCAAACCACTGTGCCCCCCCACAAAATCGGTGGTTGACCTTACCTCACCACTTGAGATTATTCATATCATTTCTCTTGAACCAGAGGCACTCCCTATACCTCCGTGGTTATTGGATGACTTATCCAAGGATTTACTCCCAAATCCCCCCAATTCTCCCGCTCATTTCCCTATGAAAAGTTTACATCCAACTACCACTGGTACTCCTCAGTACCTCTATATTTGGTTTATGTCAAGGGAACCATCGCAATCTCATTTCTTCGTTCCCCCTGTTTCTTCATCACCAAAATACAACCACACGATGAGAGTCACCAATATCTCTCTTTTAGACCCCTTGTATTCCTGTCAATTTCACTGTGACGAGGACATACTCGAAGAACTAACCACTCCCAACTACCCATGGGATGTGCTACACCACAGAGCTCTCTTCTTTTCACAGGAAGCCTTCATGCCTCCTAACCAACACCCCATATACGCAGTCAAAACCAAGGATGTTATCCCATCAGGGGATATCGACTGATTCAACAACCCCATCCCGGCCCCTGATGCTTTTGAAGAAGGAAACATGGCCAACATTTCCCCGACCATCAAAATCAATATTTCCATAAAAAATGGAGTTGTCGAGGAAATCACCATTGAAGCTGCATGCACTCATCAAGAAATCACCACCTTTAAAGCCCTCTTCCAAGAATATCAGGATATTTTTTCCTGGTCATACACAGAGATGCCTGGCCTTGATCCCTTTATTCTCAAACATCGCATCGACACCTAGCCTGACATTACACCAGTTCATCAAAAATAATAACTACTACACCCATCCAAAGAAGAAGCCATTAAAGTTGAGATTGACAAATTATGTGTGGCTAGGTTCATCTACCCCATCGCCTATACCTCATGGGTTTCTAACCCGGTACCCGTTAACAAAAAAGGGCATTATCTGTGTCTGCATAGACTTTCATGATATCAAACATGCTTGTCCCAAAGACAACTTTCCAATGCCTTTCATCGATCAAATTATTGACGACTGCGCAGGCCATGAGGATTTGTCCTTCATGGACAGTTTCTCTGGTTATAATCAAATCCAAATCCACCCAACCGATCAATACAAAACCACATTCACCACCCCTTGGGGTACGTTTGTGTACCGTGTCATTCCTTTTGGCCTAAAGAACACTGGCACAACTTTCCAATGGGATATGACATACATTTTTCACAACCTAGCTCATATCATCCTCACATACTTGGATGATCTCACAACTCAATCCAAAAAACCCACCTAGTATCTTGATGATTTATGGATCGTCTTCCAACGGTGTCGTCATTACAACATCCTCTTGAACCCCCTCAAATGTGTATTCTGTGTCACTGTTGGGCACCTCCTCAGATTCATCATGTCCCAAAGAGGAATTACCATGGACCCCTTCAAAGTCCAAGCCATCACTGAAATTCCATCCCCACGGAATTTACGCCAACTACAGAGCCTACAAGGAAAAGCCAACTTTCTACGGTGATTTGTCCCAGACTATGCCACTCGAACACATGGTTTCCTTCACTTAATCCACCACGACATCCCATTCCACTGGGATGAACATGCCTAGAAATCATTTGGCAATATTAAAATGGCGCTCTCCAACGCCCCTCTAATTAGTGCACTCGACTACAATATCGCCTATATCCTCTACATATCTGTTGGCAAATGTTTAACAGGTAGCGCATGATTGTCATTGATCCCAAGTACAACAATGAAGATGGCATGTGTATAGGAATAATGTAACAGACGGGCACCAGAAGTATTTTTGTGAAGACTCTGCAGAGGTGCAGAAGTCCAAGAATCCCTTGGGGATTTGGAAGTGAAGGCTCAGGAGGAACATCATCGAGGAGAACGCGCGCAGCAAAGCTCAAGATACAGGAGTTCACAGAGGAGAAGGAAGACAAAGGTTGAGGCCTTTGAGAAATTGTAATTCTCCCAAGGTTGGGAGGAAAGTGTGCAAAGCTCAGGAAGGAGCACATTCACCGTCAGATCAAATGAAGAAGAAGATCTGGAACCGTTGGTTTCTACGTTCAGGAGAAGACTACAGAAGGGAGATATCGAGAACTATTGAATCTCATTCAGAAATCCCGTTAGTCTTCAGATCAGACAGGAGTTGCACGAGGTTTACCATCATGAATCTCATGAGCCAATGCATTGTGGCATTGAAAAGCTCAAAACCCCGACGAGTGGTAAGACTGCGGTCATAGGGATAATGGTCATATGGGCCAAGAGCCTAGCCAGGAGAGCTAGTGCGTAAAGAACACGTCGGGATTCGAGGGATTGCGAATCCTGAGGACATACATGTTTCGACATTGGAAAGTCCGAAACCTCGATGAGGAGGTTTGGATGTGGTCATATAGGGGAAGGTCACGTGGACCACGAGCTTAGCCGGAGGGCTAATCGAAGTTAGAGGCATCAGATCTGAGTACATGGTCCGACCACCGTTGGATCGAGGAAAACCTGCACGATATTTAAAAGTGCAAGGAGTAGAGGGCTCACAAAAACTCGACGTAATATGAGCCGTCAAATCAAGATCACATCTGAACCATTGATCGGAGTTTCGAGAATCACGTGTTGGAAATGTCAAAGAAACAATGCAACAGGAATCAGGATTTCTCGATATGAAAAATCCCAGGGTAATCTGAGCCATCAAATCAAGATCACATCTGAATCGTTGATCGGAGTTTCGAGGATCGCGTTTTTGAAATGTCAAAGAAACAATGCAACAGGAATCCCAATTTCTCGATATGAAAATTCCCAGCGTAATCTGAGCCATCAGATCAAGATGTGATCTAGACCTTCGACCCGGCTCACGTCAGCAGACCACGTCAGCTAGGAACACGTGGCACAACTAGGTAATGAAAAGTGTCAGACTGATTCAACATTTCAGGCACATGTAAGTCATGATTCAGAGTGACACGTGGCAGTATTTGACATGTGTCAATCCACGTGTGACGTCAGCAGATGGACACCTTGTCGGAGTTTCGGGGATCGAGAGTTGGACATGTCAAAGATTTTTGACATCCGGAATCTCGATATCGCGATATGTGAAATCACGATGCAATATGAACCGTCAGATCAAGATTTGATCTGGACCATTGATTCCAGTCAATGGAGAGGCATCGGGGATCGAGAGTTGGACATGTCGAAAATTATTGACATCAGGAATCCCGATATCATGATAGGTGAAATCGCGATGTAATCTGAACCGTTAGATCAAGTGTTGATCGGAGGGCTACTGATGCACGACACAGTGAAACTACCAGAAACCATTGATGGTGTCTGCTAGAGAATTCAAAGAGACCCCTGTGTGATCGTTAGAGGAGATGAAGAGTCTCCAAGCTTCATCCAAGTGAAGGAAGACTATTCTTAGAAGGGATTGACAGATGGATGTGCGTGGAAGCCTATAACTAAAACAGAGAAGGTGAGATCAACTGTCACAAAGAAGACGAAGAGTCTCAACTACCAGAGAGGCTGAGGAATCTCAACATAACATCCAGTGATGTTGAACACGTGGGAAAACGGCCAGAGAAGCTGAAGAGTCACGATGATGCTCAGACAGAGCACTCGAGAGGTGGAGAATAACGACGCATAGTTAGCATGCATAGGCATTATGAACATTGCATGCACAAGGGGAACAAAAGCTATATATACACGGTACAGAAAAGAGATGAGGTTACTGTTGTTGTTGGAGTTGTTGTGGTTGTTGTGTAGAAGGGTTGAAGTGTGAGCAAGGAGGCAGAGCGCAAGAGCAGAAATACACAGTAAAGGAAGGTTGCAGTGAAGGGACATGGTGCAGAGAGTATAAATGGTAGAAGAACAGACAACCCAAGTCATGTGTGCAGGAAGGCAGTGAGGTAGACAGAGTAATGAAATGCAGCAGAACAATGATGAGTCTGGTAAGCCATTGTTGAAAATCATATCACTGTAATAAGTTTCAGTAGAAAAGATTTATATTTCAGGGTGGTTGGGTGGAGCTAGGGAGGACTGGTGTCCTCAAAGGTTCAAGTGGGTGCTTGAACATAGGGAGTTGGTTCTTCCTTCTAGTTGGTGCTAGAGAAACTAGGGAGTTGGTGCTTCCTTCTAGTTGGTGCTTCCTTCTAGTTGGTGCTAGAGAAACCAGGGAGTTGGTGCTTCCTTCTAGTGGGCGCTAGAGAAAACAGAGAGTTGGTGCTCTCAGCAAGTTGCAGCTTGCAAAACTGAGGTTGTAGCCTCATTATGAGTTGGTTCTCATATGTATGATACTGTAAAGAATGTAACTATTACTTATCATATAAAGAAAAAGAGGTTTTTACCCTGTATGGGTTTCCTTGGAAAATATATGTCTTTGTGTTTCTCATATATGTGACTGATGTTGAATGTGCCAGTGTTTATTTCCCTGCATTATTGTGATCATCATTTAGTGTTTCTGCAAAGAGTTTTAAAAGAAGCATAATTTTTTAAGCTCAGTAAAAACTGATTCACCCCCCCTCTCAGTTGTCCAACAATATCAGCCTTAACTGTCTCAGTAGCATGAGTTCTCATTCAAATTGGCGAGGATGATCGTGAGCATGTCATTTACTACATTAGTAAAAATCTCTCAGGGCCACCCCTGAAGTATAAACACGAAGAGAAACTATCCCTTACAGTCGTCCTCGCAGTCCAAAAATGGTGCCATTACATTCTTCTTCGCATGACTAAAGTCGTAGCAGATTCCAACCCAATGCAATACTTTCTCAGTTATCGGAAAATTAATGGAAAATTTACTGGATGGATCGTTATCCTTCAGGAGTACGATCTTGAATTTTCAACACCCAATAGAAAGAAAGTTCTCTTCCTCTCCAAGCTATTCATGGCCTTCCCCTCTGATACTATCAATACCCCCGTCAATACTAACTTCCCTGATGAACATGTCTTTTACATCACTTCATATGATCCTTGGTACGACGAACTCCTCATCTACCTATGAACCCAAAAGTTCGGTAACCACCTCTCATGAGATGATTGTCGTCGTATTCACCACTAGGCCCCCCACTATCTCCTCATCAGAGATATCTTATATCGGCGAGGGGTCGACACCATACTTCATTGATACTTGACTATTGACAAAGCCGATAGAGTCTTGAATGACTGCCATAGCATCACATGTGGGGGCCATCTTTCGGGAATGTCCACTGCTCAGAAAATCATCTGAGCAGGTTATTTTTGGCCTACATTGTTTCACGATTACATTCATTCTATGAAGCTGTGTGATAAATGTCAGCTTTACGCCAACAATGCACGAGCACCACCCGCTCTTCTTCACCCAGTCATTAATGCAGGCCCCTTTTGTAAATGGGGCATTGACTTCATGACTTGTAATCCCCTATCTAGCAATGGACATAAATACATTGTTGTCGCAGTCAATTACTTCACAAAATGGGCTGACGCCATGCCCACCTTCAACAACACTGCTAACACTGTAGTGTGTTTTTTCTTTAATCACGTCATATCCTTCTTTGGAGTACCACTCCAACTAGTTTCCGATCATGGGAAACATTTTGAGAATGAGATTTTTGTCGAACTCTCATCTTGGTTGGGATTCTCCCACACATTTGCCTCACCATATTACCCTCAGTCTAACGGACAGGTCGAAGCAGTTAACAAGGTCCTTAATACCATGTTGCAGCACATGGTTAACAAATATAAGACCAATTGGCATCATATGTTATTTTCAACGCTATGGGCTTACCGAACGGCCGTGAAAATGGCCACTGGCTTCACACCATTTCATCTAGTTCATGGGGTTGAGGCCACTCTTCCCATTGAGTGTGAAATTCCCACCTTACGCACCGCAATTGAGTTGTTACCTGACACTGCTCCAATGGAGCAGCGGTTGCTGAACTTAGAGTCCCTAGATGAAGATCATCGATCTTCATTATAGAACAATGAGGCAGCCAAAAAATGATCAAAGGCCACCTTTGATCACCATGTCAACCTTCTCTCATTTCACGAAGGCGACCTCGTCCTTGCTTATGATATTTCTCACAATACCCTCGGTCATGGAAAATTTGAGTCACTATGGCATGGCCCCTACATTATCCAACAATGTCTCACCAAAGGCGCATACATCCTAGCTTCCCCAGAAGGCCTCTCTCTCAAAGAACCCGTCAACGGGTTATACTTAAAGAAATTTTATGCCTAAGAGTAGCCATTCTACATTAGGTTATTTATTTTATAGTGTTTTTAAATTTTTTTCCATCCCTCACATCTAAACTACCATTTGTGTTATTGACAGATGCTTCCTCCACCATCCTACCACATCGGTTACACCGACGACGCCAGCCAGTGGACACAAAATCTCGCTTCGGAAGCTTGGTACCTCTATACCCCCTCACATGAATTGCTCCACTCTATCGGCATATGTTTGGGTTCAGCAACCAACAACCAAGCCGAATACACTGTCGTCATTGGCCTCCTCATCGATGCCTTTCATCATTGTATTTGTCACCTTAGCATCTTTCTTGACTCTCAACTAGTCATCCTCCAACTCAACAATGTGTACCGTGTCTCTTTCGCGAATACCTACAAGTTAGAATTTTAGCTCGACGCTTTGATTTCATTACATTTACACATATTCCAAGACAATTGAATCAAATTACAGATAACTTAGCTAACATTGTGTTAGATTGGCATATATGACATCAAGATACCTCTACACGCACATAAACCATCAAGAACCTGTCACACCATATATAGATTAGACATCATCAACACATTAAAAAACACATGTAAACATCACATAGACCCCAAAATGTATGCTCATATATATATATAAATCGGTCAGCAGTGCCATCAAAATGTTTACCTACATATATCACATACAAAATCCGTAGGCCAATGAAGCCCCTCGGTACAAAACTGGTCTCACTATACCAAAATGGGCTCACCAGCCTATATACCAAATACAAACATACATAGAGAGACACTCAAGGTGCCTCTAGAGCACCACCTCCTACCCCTCCCTTAGGCAGTGGTACCCCACCCACTACTGGTCCCTCCGGACCGGGAGGTAACCGTCTGGTCATTGCAGCACCTGCTACTGCTGCTCGTCGCACCATGGCCCACCACATCAGCGAAACTCCCACACACTACTCTAGGATGCCCTCATCTTGGATATGTAACCACATGCCCTCAAGCATGCCTTGTAGCACTGCCTCCAGGCAGCGATGAATATCCTCAAAATATCCCCCGACCTCCACTGGAGGAGCATGCGATGGCCCGACACCAAGGTCATCAAAATGACATCTCCTCGTTGCTCTCTCGTCACCACCTAGTCTCACCTCGATGTCTGTGTGATGAAGTCTCTCTCCTGCCCACTGCGATCTCCCCGACTCCTGAAGAGACGATGCTCTCATCAGCTCAACTTCATGCCTGCAAGGTCCCACATCTACACATACAAACAACCAAACGATAGTATCAGCATCTATACAAAATACATATGTCATTCTATCTCAAAAATCAACATATCAAAATGACAAACATACCTCGGTGATCAAAGTCCTCCCCTGGAGGTAACACCATGTATGGATCACCCCGGAAGTCAACACCATAGTATGGATATTGTAGTATGACCTGTGGCATCTACCGCCACACCTGTGTCGCCTCAGCCATGAAAAAATGGCCTCCCTCGCCACCACCGTGGTGAACCAAAATCGTCGACCACTACCTCAGTCGTGGCTCTCGCACACCAGGAGCACCCAATAAAATTCTAGGGTGCAACATCAGCACCCTCTCCAAAAACCAAGCCACCACGATGGACCCAAAGGCAAAGTCCCCTGAGTCATTAGACCGACATCTGTCCACCTTCCCTACCATCTTGGCATGCAGCATCAACCCCCAGGAAAAATGCTCGCTGGCCAGTGCCCTCCCCATAACCCTCAACTGACCACCACTGATCCACTGAGTCGTGAGGGACCCATATACCCTCACAATAATCGTTGCTACATAGCGATGAGATAAAGAATCCATCGCCCCGATACTCACGACGGATCCCGAGATGTAGTTCTCCCTTGAATAGTACCTTCGGCCCAAGGTTGCTAATTACACGTCTGTAGGTAACACTGGCTCCGCCGGTAAGCGCGTTCACAGAAAAGGGAGCCTAATCAGAAAATATATGTCCTCCACCACAGTGAAGGCGATATTCTCTCCCGGCACCATAAAACAATGCAGATCCAAACTCCACATCTGGATCAGAAACTATAGGAGATACTCCTACACCCGTATCAAGAGGTACTCAAAGAACTTCAGCAGCCCACAGGCTGCCAAAGTGGAATGAACCCCCGGCTCCTCAATAGACATGGAATCCATTAGCTGTGACCAGTCCCGCTCTCACCAATGGACCATCATCGTGCAAATGATCGCTTGCAACCACATAATACAGTCCTAGGTCAGCCATATTGACCATAAAAAACATTAAAAATATATAAGTTTTTCACTCGTCATCCTTGCCCCCAAGGCGCGACTGTTCACCCCACAGGAGCACACATATGCACGCCTGTTCACCCCACAAATGTGCACGCAAGTGTGCCTATCCATCCCACATGCATGGATGTGTGTGCACCTGCCCACCCTACAGGGGTGCCTCCATGCACCCCTGTCATGAACACAGGCACGCATCATAGTGCACTTGTCCACTACATAGCCCCACACTCATGCGCAGTTGTGTAGAAAACATGCACACATATCATGCATGCCTTTGTCCCCCCTAAGGGTGCACCCATGCATGACTATCTAGATAACAGGTGTGCACCCATGCAGACATATCTCCAAATTCCCGCGCACTGGGGGGGGCAAACCCATAAAAACCCCTGTACGGCCCTCTATATAGGCCTTGCCCACAAATTAGAAACCTACTTCTATGCAGGACGATAAGACTACTAACCTGAAGCTAGCTGGTCCTGAATAGGCTACCTCATTCTCCCGGAATCTCCAAATCTCCTCTGAATACCTCTCATCCAGTCACTATCACAACAAGTACAAATGAGGTGGCAATGTGGGCCCTATAGCTATATATAGGCCTTTCCGCCAAACTTCCAAACACCATTCCGGGAGCTCCGGGTGTCCATTTTTCAATCTGTCTTTAGCCATGAGATCAACATCTCATCACCTACATCAAGACAGTCCCCAAGCCATTTGTTATCCTTAGCCCCTAGGGCACCATTTTTTCATACCTCATCCAGGTACACATGCTCATGTTCAAAATTATCAAATAAATGCTTGTATGTTCGATTCTCTTTAGATATTGTTCACGTCGAGTATTTGGTTTTCATGTGTGCAGGTATTTGGTCATCATACATCAACGCAACCCCTTCAGGTATATAATCAGTACTGCCATGTAATCATTCCCTCTGAATCTCAATTGCATCTCCAGTCACAGCCTCTGAAATTTGCCTCTAGGATCCCCATATCTGGCTCTGTAGTACCGACACCTCCATTGCATCTTAGATACTGTCACCCAGTAGCACTCTCTCCCACATGAGTTGTCCCATTCATAGCACCCTTTTGCAACTTGATACTCATGTTTTTTTTCAACCCTTTAGAGATGGGAGTCACGATAGTCTTACATCATGTCGCAAATCAGCCACATACTCCTCCTCATTTTGATAGCTTTCCCAATGGACTCCCAGATTATCTCTTCAAGTTCCTATTTCAACTGCACCTCCACAGTATCATGAACCCTCCATTTCATCCACAATCAGTTTTCCCCTCTACAAATTTCCCTCCATTTCATCTACCTCATACAGAAACCCACCCATGGGGCCCCCACCTTCCACCAATTCTCCAAGCTAATGGTGCCCTAACCGGACCAACCATATTACATTGGGGCACCTATTTCTGTATTTGTACACTAATCCTAAATTATTCTTTATTTATGGTAAAAACGTCCATGTTTCCAGCATTTACATACCTTTTTGTCGTCACCTTTGGCGACCTTCTTCCCTTTTTGGAAAATGCAACCCATGTTGCCCTTGGTTGGGGCACTCCTTATCATCTATTCCTGTTGACATTGTTCATATACTCTGATTATCCCACAGGCCACTTACCTCTACCCTCTGAGTTTGTTCACTTTGTCTTGCTTTTGGCACAACTTATCCCATGTCTTGTTGTCCCCCTAACACTCGACCTAGTTGAACGGTTGTGGCCACTTTTACTTTACATATACCCCCAACCAAGGGTCGTCTTGAGTCTTCATACATCCTGTCTTCAACCATGTACCTCCTCCAGTTCCTAACCTCACCTAGTAGATTTCATGAAGCCCTTTGCTTCTAGGAGTCGCGTCCCCCTTTTGTCAACATTAGCATAGTTTTCCAGAAAGGCAACAATATCTTGACTCTCATTACCTTTCCAATGAGAGGTCTCGGATGGCACAATGAGAACCACAATTTCTCCCTACTGTCATTGACCCCCATCACATTCAACTTCAACACTTTCTCATGTTACGATGGGTCTTACTTTGTGACTATTGCAGTTATTTCTTATATTTGCCGAAGACCTCTGAACTTGGGTGGGCTATCAATGCCTACAGAATCCATGGTATTTCTTATAGATGACACTGCCTATTATTCAGAGTATGTTCCTCTGTAGAATTTTCTTCTTCCTTTATCATGACCACCTCCGAGGGCACTGCAGTTTTCTACATCAACACACCATTCCTTTTTGAGTTACATGACACGAGCATGGGGCATGCCTGCTTCATTTGTACACAGTTTATTTTTACACACCTTATGGAAGGTTGGGTTCTATAGGTTCCCTTATCCCTCCAATGGGTAACTCTTGACACTCTCACTATCTCTCTCTCTTACAACAACACTCTCAGTAGAAGAAACATTGATGAATTTCGTCTATACATATTCTCCTAACCTCATCCATCAGGGGGCATCTGTTATCACTGAAATTTCATCCGCAAATGGTTACAAGAATCCAACATTATCAAATAGTTATGACGTCACCCATGGACCAAAATTACCACAAAATCATTTCCAAAAGGTCCAAAACTATACAACCAGTGATAAAATTAAAGTGCGTTATGACTACACAGGGCGCGCACGCACATGCGCAAAATAGAAACATAGGAAAAGTGCACATATGCCCGATGCACGACTGTGGTCACTAAAAGTCTCACACATCTGAGAACGACACATTTATGAGATTGTTCGGCCTTCCACCCACTTCTGGTTCAACTTCCAAGTTGATTTGACACCCAAATCTCAATTGGATCTGACTGGGTGGTTGGTCAAAGACCTAAAAATGCCCTAATTAGCCTCTTTTCACACTACAAGTTGGTTGCACAATACCTCAAAGAGGTGCTATAAAACAAGGCCATGGGTGCACTTCATTTTCAAGGAATTACATAGCAAAGTTATGCTGCTGCTATTCTCTTGAGGAATCCTCTATTCTCATCAAGAGTATACTAGCACCATTACATTGAGCAATCCATCTCACCACTTGAGTGGATTAGTTTGGAATTCTTTCACCGTTTCATTCAAAGTTGTAAGAATAGCTTATTTGTGGGGTTCCAAGAGCCCTCCCTTGGAGGAAGAAGGGACTCGTAGTCCTCTTTCTTCTTGGTGTTTTCTTTCACTAATATAATCCTTGCCATTGGTGACATGAGTCTTATTGGTTTTTTGTTCTTATTTCCTTATGCTCACTAGTTTAATTGTTATTTTATTTCTTAGTTTAATTCTTAGTTGTTCTTTTATGTTTCTTTTTCTAGCCCTTTTCCCTTACAACTGTCCTTCTTAGCTAACCCAACCAAGCTTGTAAGCACCTATGTTTTGCTCATATAGGCGGTGAAAGAGGTGCAACAACGATTTTCTCACAAATTGTAAATTGGAGTCGGCTGGAATTTTGTGGGCAGGTTCATATGGTTCCAATACTTCTGCACCCCAAAAATCAGATCCATCTGATGCATGGATCCCGAGATATAACAGAAATGGTTGGAAGTGACTATATTGATTTTCTCAAAAACCGTGTACTAAGTTGTCCTGAAATTTACTGGGTTTTTGTATCATAACATAATGCACTTCCTGTCCAAAAATCATAAGAACCTAGATCCCAGTTTGTGAGATATCTTTAGTTCAATTTCTACATTTTATATTTTGTTTGTTTTATTCTTTTTTTTTTTTTTTTTTTGTGTGTATATATATATTTTTAAATAAAACTAGAAATTTTGATTAGCATTTGAGACAAATCAAATTGAATAAAATTATTTTAGCAAATGGAGACATTAATTTTGAAATTTGAAGACAAAAATAGATTTGGACATTTTGTTCAAATCTTCAATAGTACCAAATCATTCATGAAAACAACCCATAGCCATTTCTTTGATTTCTACTTTTTGATCTTCCAGATCGCAGCAAGGCGCAGGAAGAGAGCATATTTATTCTAGCAAAAATTAAAAAAAAACTTGAAAATAAAACCCTACCTACAGTATGTTGATTAGATATGTGAGAGTAGTTACGTGTAATCAAACAACCAATGTATCCATGCACGCAACAGTAATAAAAAAAAAATATCTTTCAATTTAGCAATTGACAGTCAGGAATATGTATAAATGTGTGAAATTAGCAGTTGAAACCGTAAATTAAAAAAAGAAAAAGAAAATCTAAATGAATACAACCTAATACTTGCTTGAAACCAACGTTCGATCAGGCTTTCGTAGGTGTAATTTGTCTTACTCATATCATGTTCCAGCTCCTCGCTATCCTCCTCACCCTCTTGCACACCTAATGATTCTTCATTAAACATGCAAGGTTCTTCATATGTCGATTCTTCATTCACCTCGAGATAAGTGAATAAGCTTTCAGCTGCTGTCAATATCTCCTCTTCCAGAGAAGAGGAGACCCCAACTTTTTCTAGGATATGCATAAGTTGTTTCAAGCTTAAATTCATTGTTAAATCATGTTAAAAAAAAGGATTCTTACAACACCCAAAACTGAAATCTAAATGAAAAATCACTCTCGCTAAAACATAAAAAAAAAAATTACTCTTCACAGTTGTGGAAATTAAAATGTTCCTAATAGTTGGTAGGGACAGTGAGGAATCTACACTGAAGTAGCTCTATGACCCTTAGAACCAACGCATGTAGATCACACTTGCATAAATTTAAACTAATCTTGTGGAAATTGATATTTGAAGAAATAGAAATTACTTCTACCTAGTTGGTAGGGAGAACATGGGAAGTCTCCTCTGACAAGCTTCTATGTCCCCTTACCAACATGTCGAGATCACACTTGTAGAAATTAAACACTTGCATAAATTGAAATTTGTAGAAATTGAAACTACTTTTACCTAGTTGGTAGGGAGAACATGAGGAGTCTCTTGTCACGATCTTCTATGACCCCTTACCAACACATATAGATCACACTTGCATGAATTGAAATGAAAAAGAAACTAATACCTCAATCCATCGTGCTTCCCCAACAACGGCGCCAAAATGTTGGGCTCTAAATATGTCTTAAAATATAACCTCTATGCATCATCCAAAGGTAGGCGCTGGCGCAAGTGTTTTACTTGTTGCTTACGTAGGTTCTTACCTTCTGTTTTCAATACTCATCCTCTAGAGATACAACCCCTGTAAAGGGACAACAATATTAACAAAAGGAACAACAATCGTTCTGTTCAAATGAACAACAAAAGGAACAACAATTGTGACAAGGGAACGACAGTCGTTATATTGGGCCGAACTAATGTTGTATTGAATGAGTTGTAGTACTTTCCCAACTATCTAATTTGTCAACCCGGGGTTCGTAAAATGACGAAGAACACACAAAGTATATGCAAGATTGAACCGAGACTAATCTAATCTAATGTTTAAGCTACAACTGAAATTGAATCATTAATCTAACACATGACTGAAATAGAATCATTAATACAACACACGACTAGAACTGAATCATTAATCTAACACACGACTTGGAATTGAATTAATCTAGTTGTGTAAATTAAATTAATCTAGGAATGGGAAATTGAGTGAAGGAAATTAATTTAGAAATGGAGAGCTACATGAAGGAAAATCATATACAACGAGTGAAGAGTTGAATGGCATAACAACATATGAGAGCTCTCACCAATGAAGCAATCTTACATTCAATAATTAAATCAATCTTCATAACAGAATAAAAAAAGCATGAAAACCAAAACCATGACTCAAAGCTAAGAATCCCTTTCTCTTTTGAATCCTAATGACTACCATTAATGACTACTCTAATTCTCTACTTACAACTGAAATCTCATGAAGAGAGAGCACTCTCTTTTATACATGAGAGACTTGAAGATAAGATAACCATCTCATTATTACAGATCCAGTTTTCTCTCAACCTATTTCCCATTATTACAAAATATAATCCCTTCAAATCTTCACAAATATCTCTCATATATCTTGGATAGGATATTCCAACCAAATCTCAATGATCTTCTCCTTGGAATGGGATTGAATTATCTCCTTAAATATTGAAATGGTGGAGGAAGTATTCGAGAAGTCCTTTTGAATTAATCCTTCTCATATTCCTACACACTACAAAGCTCACACATATATGAGATATATATAAAAACATGTAAATTTTCTAACATTTAATCACAAATTCATTTTAAATACTAAAATGAATAAAGTAGAGAACAATAAGGTGAAACCCAAGTATATTTATGGAAATGATATCGTGAAAGGTTAATGGGGCGATGAAATGTGGAGAATGATGAAGGGAAAGATGGATGAAAATAGGACATTTCTGAGCCCCAACAACCTTACTCTGATTTCTCAAGTTTTAGTCTCGAGAAGGATTTCATTATGAGCCTGAGGATATCATCTTATTAACAATATGGAAATATCTCTAAATCCTTATAAGAACCAATCAATTTCCATGGGAAAAGGGAGAAAGAACTAGCAAGTTACTATGGCGTTTTGGTGGAAAATATTGGGCAAGGAGCTTGGAAGAAAGACATCTCTTTAGTTTACACTTGTAAGTTGTAATATATGTTACTCGATTAATAGAAGATATGTTGAATGTTTCCCTCTAAATGATTATTCTTGTAATTTTATGTGTTCATTGGTAGAGAATTGATGTATTTTTATGTTATGACATATTATCAAGTTTAGAAGCATCCTTTGTTTGTATCTCTATTCCTCTCTTAGGTACAGGAAGAACCTAAGGGAGCTTGACTCCTGTAGGGTGTGAAATCCCTACAACAGTGACAATGAGAAACTCCAGGCACTAAGTTATATCGGTGTGTAATGGGGCCCTCCCATCACTATGACCTAATAGAAGGTGCCACATGGTATCCAAGGATCGATGGGGCTCAGAATATAAAAATAAGTGTGCGTCAATGTAGAGAAAATAGATAAAGAAAAGGAATAAGGAGGTGAAAGGTTGATGGGGTAGGGCCAAAGTGGTTGGGATATGACATGGAATCATTCTAGAAGTGTCAGGTAGAATAAAGTTTCATTTCATCATCCCCTTCAATATAATGTGGCTAAAATTAGCAGAACTAATAAAAATTTGTGGAAATTTTCGGTGTTTTACAGGTCATCTTATTTTAGGGATTTTTTGGGGCCCTAAACAATGTTTTTAGCTACTCAAAAACCAAGAGAAAAAAGTATACCAAGATATAATTTGTCTACAATTCAAACAATAGATATCGGATATATATTTCTAATGGTGTAAACCATTTATCAAATGAATTTAGTATGAGGGAGTTATAGCCAAAACGATGGAGGGTAAACTTTAAGACCCAATTAACTTTTGAGGGCTATAACTTCCTACTCTGGAATCGAATTGGGGAACAAGAGAAGTTAATGGAAACAAATTTATTAATGGATGACATCCATGGATAAAAATTAAAATTTTTGGAACATTCGAGATGCATAGGACGACGTAGAAGGTACATGTAGCATTCAGTGCCAAAAATATTAATTGGCCTGAAACATCAACAGGTTGTATCTGTTAGGTATGTGTTATATTCTTTGCATGTGTGTTAGGGTGCGTCAAATATGACAAAAGTGTCTGAAAATCCCTTGTAGTAGTGCTCTGTTTGTTTCATGTGCGTCGGTCTCTTTCCTAGGGGGGTCCTAGGGGGGGGCATGTATGCCCCTCCCTGGTTAAGCGCAGCACCCCAATTTTTTTTGGGGCGGTTTTTTCTATTTTTAGCAGTTTACTAAAAATAATATCGGTTTTAGGGATTAGGGTTTTGGTATCTACATAATACCTAAAACCATTGTATATATTGTATAGTGAATGTTGAAATTCGATATAATGAATATAAGAAAGGTTTTCTCAGTTGAGGGTTTCCGGTATAAAATCTCTGTGTCTTTGTGTATGAGCCATTGATTAAATTCTCTTTTTCTTAAGAATCTATATTCATTTCTTTACTTCATAGCTTTAAAACTTACATGTGGTATCAAAGCTTGTTTTTGGCTTCAGAGGGATGCCTTTGTTGTTGAGGTTTTGGCTCGGTCTTGATAGATCAAGTTTATCTTGGGTCTGTGATAAACCTGGGTTTAGTGGGAGATTTTGCAGAGGTGATTTGAGTGCATAAAGAGGAATGGAAAGCTCTTCTAGAATTGATATAGAGCAGTTCAATGGTAAAAACTTTTAGCTATGGAAGCTAAAGATGGAGGACCTTCTTGTAGACAAATAACAATGGATTGTTTTGGATCTTGGTACACAGCCTACTAGTACACCGTCTACTAGCACATATGCTATTGGTACACAAACTACCAGTACACAAACTACCAGTACACTACCTACTGGTATTTCGAAGGAAGATTGAGAGAAGTTGGACAGAAGAGAAAGGAGTACTATTCGACTCTGCTTGGCAGATTCGGTGTTGTTGAATGTCTCAAGAGAATCTACAACCAAGGAATTATGGGATAAGTTGGGGAATTTGTATCAATCAAAGTCCTTGGTAAACAAGTTGTTTCTTCAAAAGAAGTTGTATCATCTTAGGATGGAAGATGGATATTCTATGAAAAAACATCTAAATGCCTTTAATACTCTGGTAAGTCAACTTGGCTCTGTTAATATTACAATTGTAGAAGAAGATAACTCTATTACTTTGTTATGTTCTTTGCTAGACTCTTGGGATAATCTGGTTGTAGCAATAGGTAGTACCACTCAATCTACATTGAAGTATGAGGATGTAGTTGCATCCTTGTTATCTGAAGAGATGAGGCGAAAAAGCATGGATGGTCACAACACAGATGCTTTATATGTAAGAGGGTGTGCCCAATATAGGAACCTTGGTAAGCCTTCGGGGTGGAGATCTAAATCTATAGGTAGATCTAAGTCTCCAGGAAAATCTTTGAGGAAATGTTAGAAGTGTGGTAAAAAAAGGAATTATAAGAAATATTGCAAGTCTAGGAAGTTTGAAAAAACAAAGGGATCTGATTGTACCTCTTCCATAGAGGCGAAATCCTCCACTGAAGAAGGAGGTGATGTTTACTTGACATCTACAAGTACACAAGCAAACCGTGATGTATAATTGATTGACTCAGGTGTGTCATACCATATGACTCCTCACAGGGAGTGGTTCTCTGAATATGAAAAATATGATGGTGGTGATTTATTCCTAGGAGATGACTCGACAACAAAAATATTGGGACGTGGAAGGGTTAAGTTGCTTCTAAAAGATGGAAGGATTAGAACACTTCCTGGGGTTCTGCACATTCCAAAACTTGCTAGGAGCCTAATATCTGTAAGCAAGTTGGATGATGCAGGAGTGGATATTGTATTTGGAAATAACACTTGCAATATGGTACGAGGGGAAATGGTGTTGATGAGGGGATTTCGCTGTGGAACTATGTACAAGTTGTTGGGAAGAAATTTTACTAATGGGTGTAATAGTTATGTTGTCCTTGAGTAGACAAATAAATAAGACAATACCAATATCATCCTTGAAAAGAAGACCATGTTGTGGCATCAAAGACTGGGGCATATTGGAGAAAAGGGTCTTCGAACACTACACGATAAAGGCATGGTTAGAGGTATGTCTAATTTCACTTTGTATTTTAATTTCTGTGAACATTGCATATATGGTAAAAACAATCGAGTAAGATTCCCATCTAGTGCTACAAGAGCAAATGGGATCTTAGAGTTGATACATAGTGATGTGTTTGGACCTATTCCTGTTCCATCCCTAGGTAAATCTATGTATTATGTTTCATTCATAGATGATTTTTCAAGGAACACATGGATTTATTTTCTTAGAAAGAAATATGAGGTATTTGATCAATTTAAAGAGTTTAAGGCTCTGGTAGAAAATCAGACATAGAAGAAAATAAAGGTAGTGAGAACAGATAATGGTGGAGAATTCTGCGGAAATGAATTTGAAGAATTTTTTAAGAAGTGTGGAATAGCAAGGAAGAAGACTACTCCATACACTTCTTAGAAGAATGGATTTGTAGAAAGAATGAACAGGAAACTGATGGAAAAAGAAAGGAGCATGCTCAGCGGTGTCAGGTTAGGACAAGAATTCTAGTTAGAGGCAGTGGGTACAACATGTTACCTAGTCAATCGATCACCTTCATTAGCGTTGGATGATAAAAATCTACATGAGGTATGGTATGGAAAGAAAACCTCTCTTCAACATCTTAGAGTGTTTGGTTTTGATTCTTATGTACATGTTCCAAATGGAAATAGAAGTAAGCTAAATAAAAAGGATGAAAAGTGTATCTTTATGGGTTATAAAGATGGTGTGAAAGGTTATAAGCTTTGGAACCCAGAAACCAAGAAAATTGTTTACAGTCGAGATGTTTTTTTTAGAGAGGTAAAAGATGTGTCCAAATAGGAATTCCTACCAACGCAAGACGAACCTGAGAAAATAGATCTTGAGTTGGATGATGCAAAATATGAATCATCTGAAGAAGAAGAAGCATAAGCATAAGAAGAAGAACCTCATGCCCCAGTATTGAGGATATCAGTGAGAGATAGAAGGAAACCAGAAAGGTATATTCCACCTGATTTTCATTCCAATTTTGTTTTATCTATTACTGATGATGATCCCAAAACTGTCAGGGAATCAGTGAATTCAAAGGATAGTAAACTCTGGAAGAAGGCCATGGTTGAAGAAATGGATGCCTTGGATAAGAATGAGGCATGGGATATAGTTGAGTTTCCAATTGGAAGAAAATTTGTTGGTAGAAAATGGTTGTTTAAGAAGAAGTTTAATGCACAAGGTAAAGTGGAGAAATACAAAGCTCGGTTAGTAGCAAAAGGTTATTCTCAAGTATAGGGAATTGACTTTGGTGATATTTTTTCTCATGTTGCTAAGTTAAATTCTATTAGATTTATTTTATCTATTGTTGTTGCTTTTGATCTTGAAGTGGAATAGATGGATGTGAAGACAACATTCCTACATGGGGATCTGGAAGAAGAAATCTACATGAAGCAGCCAGAAGGGTTTGTAGTGAAGGGAAAGAAAGAGTTGGTCTGTAAGCTAAAGAAGTCACTATATGGTCTGAAGCAATCACCTAGCATGTGGTATCAAAAGTTTGACACATACATCCTTGGATTGGGATTTGTAAGAAGTAGGGTTGATCATTGTGTATATTCCAAGAAGGTTGGTAATCACTTCATTTATGTAGTGTTGTATGTTGATGACATGTTGTTGGTAGGAAATAACATGGATATTATCAAGGAGGTAAAATCACAGTTATCCTCCAAATTTGACATGAAGGATCTTGGTGCTACTAACTTCCTTCTGGGAATGGAGATTAAAAGAGATCGTACAAACATGAAACTCTGGTTGAATCAGAGAAAATATGTTGAGACGATATTGTAGAGGTTTAATATGCATGGAAGTAAACCGGTCAAGGTTCCTATTCCTATAGGTGTAAACTTATCTGCAGATCAGTGTCCCAAGACACAGGAAGAAGAAGAGGACATGTCCCATGTTCCATATACTAGTGCAGTTGGCAGTTTGATGTATGCAATGGTATGTACTAGACCGAACATTGCACATGCAGTGGGAGTTTTGAGCAGGTATATGTCAAAACTAGGGAAGGAGCATTGGACAACAGTAAAGAGGGTCTTCATGTACCTTCATGGCACTACCAGTTATGGATTGTGCTACCATGGAAGATCAGGATTGGATAGAGTACTAGACATACATGGCTTTGTTGATGCAGACTGGGTTGGAGATCTGGATCGTAGAATATATACAAGTGGGTATTTTTTTAACCTATTTGGAGGAGCAATTAGTTGGATGAGCAAAAGACAGGCTTTAGTGGCACTCTCAACTACAGAATCTGAATACATGGCAACCACTCATGCAAGCAAGGAAGCAGTATGGTTACAAAGATTGTGCTCAGGTATTGGGTTGGTACAACAAGCAGTGAGATTAGATTGTGACAGTCAAAGTGCAATATTCCTGGCAAAGAACCTAGCTTATCATTTGAAGATAAAGCATATTGATTTTTAGTATCACTTTGTGAGAGACATGGTTGAGGAAAAAAAGGTGTTGATGGAAAAGGTTGACACTTTGAAGAATGTTGCAAATTCATTGACAAAGCTTGTGAGCATAGAAAAGTTCTCCTAGTGTAGAGTAACAATGGGCATTGTTTCCCTGGATTGTTGACTATATAATCCCCTGGACCCCTGGATGCAAAGAAAAAAACAAGTGGGAGAATGTTGGGTATGTGGTATATTCTTTTCTTGTGTGTGTGTGGGCGTGCCATATATGACAACTGCGTCTGACGATCCCTTGTAGCAGTTCCCTGTTTGTGTCATGTGCGTCGGGCGCTTTCCTAGGGGGGTCCCAGGGGGGGGAAGGTATGCCCCCCCTGGTTACGTGTAGTGTTCGGCACCGGGCATAGCCCGGGGTCGATGGGGTTCAGGGAAATGTCCCGATTGTTTTTTTTTTTTGGGTGGTTTTTATTATTTTTAGCAAATTTTTCTATTTTTAGTGGTTTACTAAATATAATCCCGGTTTTAGGGATTAGGGTTTTGGTATCTACAAAATACCTAAAAGCATTGTATATATTGTATAGTGAATGTTGAAATTCGATATAATGAATATAAGAAAGGTTTTCCTGGTTGAGGGTTTCCGGTATAAAATATCTGTGTACTCTATGTATGAGCCATTGATTAAATTCTTTTTAGCTTAAGAATCTATTTGCATTGCTTTACTTCACAGGTTTAAAACTTACAGTATCTAGCAGCCTAGAAACATGATAGAGGTGAAATTTGGAAAAAATGTCTAAAATATGATGATGAAGGAATCCAGTTGGGATCCTATCAAAAATACAAAAGATCAGGTACAAATATGCATAAATATAGTTCAGATTTGCACCTGGTTGGGGTGTGAACAAAAAGAATTAATGGGTAATATTCAAATGGCCATAACTTTCTTCTCAAGACTCAGAATTGAGCAAGGAAGCATTCATTAGAAAGGTCTTGAACAAAATATTCCATATATGCACCCAGAAAATTGAATTAGACTGTTACATTCACAAGGAATCAGAATAAAGAAAATTTAATACTCTCATGGAACAAAAATGTGCCTATTTTTTGTAGTTTTTCTAATTATTTAGTCTAATAAATATTGTTGACTACACATTTTTGTAGTGTTAAAAACATTTAAATTAGAACAATATCAGCATATATATTAGAATCATGGAAGGAATAGAAGATCCACAGAGGTATTACAACCATGAAGAACAGATCAGATGGATGTATGTCAATATGGGTAATGAAGATAAAAATTCAAATGGACATGGAGAATGAAAGGAAGAAAATATGAACTTAGTAGAGAACATACAAATTTTGAAAAAGGATGTCAATATTTATAAATATGATAATTAAAGGATTATGAAATCTAAAGAGCAACAAGAAGGCTTCAACATCAAGTTAATGCAGATCTTGGATAGAATAGATAATAATATGGATAAGGATACTGAGTTAGGAAAATCATGGAGTCGCAGGTCTCATGATGAGAGGAGAAGAATAATAAGTTTTGGTAGGAATCACCATCACTCCCCAATGCATTCAAATAGGAGAGCACACACTAGTTCAAGTCCATCCCCTATCAGGAAGTATAAGAAGAGATCTGGGGTGGATGAGCTAAATGGAGAAATGAACAAAATAAATCCCCCTACATTTGACGGTGAGCATAAGAAGCATGAGTATGTAGAGACATGGATGCTAGAAATGATGAATTATTTTTAGTTGCATAATTACTCTTCATGGAAATAAGGTAGAATTTTCATCTACTAGCTCGAAAGAAAAGCAACAATGTGGTGGGATTAGTTTGTGCAAGTGCAACACATTGATGAGAAAAAGGTTACTTGGAGAGAATTCAAAAGGTATTTTCAAAATAAGGACTTAACCAAATGATAATCTGATAAGAAAATGGATTTCTTTGAGATCAATATTCGGATTATGACCATAGATGAGTAGGAAAGGAGGTTTCTAGATCTGTTGAAATATGTTTCTTTCATCAAGGATGAACAAGTTAAGATTTAGAGGTATTTGAGTGGACTGCCATCATTTATCAGTGATAAGATCTAGTATGGTGATCCCAAGACACTAGAGGAAACTATAAGGATGGATAAATTCCTTTATGCTCGGCATAAAGGAAGACCAACTTTCCAAAAATATTGAGAAGACAAGAATAAAATAAATATGGAACAGAGGAAGAAGGGTACTAAGCCACCATTCTTCGAAAATAATTTTGAGGGGCAACTAGCTCCGAAAGAACCCAAAATGACCGTGACAATGGGGAGAAGACCAAGGCATCCACCTATTTATTATTGGGGTTGTGGGGGAGATCATATGTACAGAGATTTCCCTCACATAGGTGAAAAAGTGAGGACTATTCATAATGTACAACAAGATAAAATATTGGAGAACATGAGGAAAAATGGAACTAGGATCTACGTAGCCCTGGATAACAAGCCAGTTGAGTTCTAGTCACATATGATTGAAGTGGAAGGTAAGATCAACAACCAACCCATTTATATTTTAATTGATTCAAGAGCTAGTCATAGTTATCTAGATCCTAAGATGGTGGAAATATTTCAATTGCCAAGAAGCAATCTTGGAAAACCTTGATTGGTGTAGCTAGCTACATGAGATAAAAGGAAGATTAATGAGATGGTTAAGGCATGTTCAATGGACATGAATGGAATAAGAACAAGGGAATATTTGAATATCATACCTTTGGGCTCATATGAATTCCTAATTGGTATGGATTGGTTGGACCAACATCATGATGTCCTAGACTGTTATAATAAGGCATTTACCTTATTGGATGAGGAAGGGAACTTAAGGAAAAATCAAGGAATTCCTAGGTTAGTAACCATTAGAGAAGTTTCAACCTTGTAGCTAAAGAAAAGTCTTAGGAAAGGGTGTCAAATATTTGCATCACGGATGGAAGAGACACCTAAATATAAAGTACCAAGTATTGAATATTATGAATTCCCAAAAGAGTTTGAAGATGTATTTAAATAAATATCGGGATTTCCACCCAAGAGAGATATTGATTTCTCCATCAATATGATGCCTAGAGAAGGCCTAGTATCCAAGACTCCTTATAGGATGAGTACGCCAGAGCTGAAGGAATTGAAAATGAAACTTGCAGAGCTTCTGAAGAAGGGGTACATACACCTGAGTGTGTCACCTTGAGGTGCCCCAATATTATTTGTGAAGAAAAAGGATGGAACATTGAGACTTTGCATTGACTTCGGGCAGTTGAACAAGGTAACTGTGAAGAACAAGTATCCTTTTCCAAAGATAGATGACCTATTTGATCAGTTGAAATATGCTAAGATATTCTCCAATATTTATCTTAGGTCAGAATATCACCAAGTAAGAATTAAAGAAGAATACATTAGCAAGACTTACTTTAGAAAAAGGTATGTCCATTATGAATTCACAATGGTGCCATTTGGGTTATCAAATGAACCAACTATCTTCATGTGTTTAACAAATGGTATTTTCAGGGATTACTTAGATAAGTTTGTCATTGTATTCTTGGATGACATTCTTATATATTCTAAGTCTGAAGAATAGCATGAGAAACACTTGAGGATGGTGTTACAGGTATTGTGGGAGAATATGTTGTATTCCAAATTGAGTAAGTGCTCATTCTAACCGAAGAAAATTCATTATTTGGGGAATATCATTTCAGAGGAAGGGATAGCAGTGGATCTGGAAAATATAAGGGCCATTGAAGGATGTCCAACACCAAGGAATGTATTTGAGGTGAGATAATTCATGATACTTGCAGGTTACTATAGGAGATTTATTGATGGATTGTCAAATATTGCACACCCAATCACTTCCTTGAAAAATAAGGATGTGAAGTTCGAGTGGACATCAGATTGTGAAAGGAGTTTCAAGCACTTGGATCATTTACTAACCAGTGCACCAATTTTGAGAATTGTTGATCCTAATGAATATTTTGTAGTGTTCATAGATGCATGTAAAGAAGGACTTGGTGGATTTTTTTATTCAAAATGGGCATGTGGTATTCTATGAATCAAGGAAATTAAAGGATCATCAAAGGCACTATTCTACTAATGATTTGGAATTAGAAGCCATAGTGCATGACTTGAATATGTGGAGGCTATACCTCATGGGAAAAATATTTGAGTTGAGGAAAAACCATCGTGGTATGAAATATTTATTTGGACAACCAACTCTAAATGTCATGAAAAGTAGGTGGTTATAATTCCTTAGTGAATATGACTTTGATATAAAGCATATCAAGGGTAAAGAGAACAAGGTGGTTGATGAACTCAGCAGGAGAGTGCATGCTATGACCATTAGCATGTACACATCAGATTTGAAAGACATAATTTTAGAGGATGCAAAATCAGACCTACAGTATATGGAAATAAAGACAAAATTGTGTCAAGTTATATTGCAATAGAAAATTGAAAATTTTAAGTTAAAAGACGATGGAATTCTCATGTATAGAGGCAGAATTTATGTGCCAAATTTTCAGTAATTGAAAATTATGATATTGAAATAAATGCATAATGTGCCTTATGTTGGGCACCCACATTACCAAAAAACCATTGCAACTGTCAAGATCCAATATTATTGGCCAGACATGAAGAAATAAGTTGTTGATTTTATTTCTAGGTGAACTTGGAATGTCAAAAGGTCAAGGTTGAGCATGGACACACAGTTGGTTTGCTACAACCATTTCCCATCCCTGAGTGGAAATGGGAAGTTGTAACAATGGATTTCATCACCAATATACCTAGAACAAACAAGAAGCATAATTCTATCATGGTAGTGGTGGATAATCTTACTAAATATGCCCATTTTATTCCAGTGAAGCTCACTCACAAGGCAGCTAACATTGTTGATATTTATATGAGAGAAATTGTTAGGCTACATGGTGTGCCTAAGACAATTGTATCTGACAGAGATCCCAAATTTACATCAAATTTTTGGAAGGGATTATTCAAGGGATTTGGAACAAATTTGAATTTCGGCACAACTTATCATCCATAGTCAGATGGTCAAACAGAAAGGGTGAATAAGGTGATAGAATACATGCTAAGGATGTATGTGATGGATAAACCATCAAAATAGGAGGATTATTTTCATTTGGTGGAGTTTTATTATAACAATGGGTATCAAGAATCTCTAAAGATGAGACCATTTGAGGTATTTTATGGCAGAAAGTGCAACATATCAGTGAGCTGGGACAACCCAACAGATAAATCAATGGTTGAACCAGAATTACTCAGAGAAATGGAAGAGCATATGGTGAAAAAAAATAGAATTTAAAAGATTCCTAGGACAGGTAGAAAATTTATGGTGATAAAGTCAAAACTAATAGAGAGTTCAAAGTGGGTGACCATGTGTTCTTAAAAGTAAAGGCCAAGAGAAGTTCCCCAAAGTTGGGAAAATGTTCAAAGTTGGCAACTCGTTATAATGTGTTCCATGTATCATTGATTAAAAATTATGTACATGATGCTAATCATTTCATTGATTGGAATGTGATTCAAGTGGAGCAAGAAGGCGACTTTCAAGTGAAACCAATTTTCATATTGGATCAGAAGATCAAGCAGCTCTGGAATCAAGCCATAGGGCTAGTAAAGGTCCAATGAATCTAGTACTGATCTAAGTTTATATTGGTGGCCACCCACCTTTTCCAACTGGCTCAAAACAATTTTCTGGCAATTTTGGTAATTTACTATTTTTAGCAGTTTTTCAGGTCCTGAAGCTTCCCGAGTCGTTTTGAGGCCCTAAACGACGTTTTTTGGCAAAATAGGGAGAAACATGGAAGTTCCTTAGATTTTTCCCCCAAAATGGATCTCCTCGCTGATACCTTTCCAATGGGCTATCATGCACCTAAAATGAAGATCGTATGCAAACGTTACGAACCCGGGAAGTTGATGTACTAACTTACCCAAACGAGGCCCACATGACTTTTGGCGCTTCATCTCCTAGGGTTAGGTTTTTGGATGTCTATGGTTTTTGGCATTCCTATTTATTGTAAAAATTCCTTCAGAGCCTCATTGTAATCATCTTCTTGCGAATGAGCACAACCGTCACATCTCTTCTCAAAGATAAGCCGCCACCATTCCAACAAGCTTGTTTTCCATTCCATTTTACAGTTTCATCTTATTTCCTTATTGGATAGAAAACCAATTTTACTGTATCTTTGTTACTTTGTGTTAAGAACCTGTTAATAATCTGTAGTCATTTTTTTCTTCTCATAAAATCCAGATCAGTGGTATCAGAGTGCTCTTCTCCTTGTCGTCTTAATCCATGTCCCCAACGAGGTTGGAGTACAAAGAGTTGGGTCTCGAGCCTGTTTATCTTGAGGACAAAAGCTCTCGCATGCCCAAGCGACCTCTCATGGCAGGAGAAAATAAATATGATGGTAAAGGATATCCTTTCAAAATGTTTCTTGAGAAATCCCTCATGCAACAGAGGAACGATATCATGGATAGTTTTGCGCAAATCCTTCAGCGGCTACCAACAGGCGACGCATCTTCTTCGAGAGGAGGCACCGCCCCCTTCAAGGTACAAATAAACTAAGATATTCCTATATTTGAATGTCAGATAGACGCAAATGTTGTAGAAAAGTGGTTGAATCTACTAGAAGGGTATTTTTCTGTCCATAACTTTTCGAATAGAGAAAATATTACTTTGAGCTCCTCAAATATGTTCCCCATGTGAACGTTTGGTGGGAAAATTTTTGTGAGCAAAAGGAAACAGAGGAAACCTCATTATTTATAGTCACGACCACCTAGGAATCCTTCAGGGATGTTATTAAGAAACAATACTACCCTATCGGAAGTTATTATGACTTGTATACCAAATTGACCACACTACGACAATAAAGAGACCAAGCAGTGCTAGATTTCACAAATGTCTTCCATACCTTGCACACCAAGCTGGGTATCAAATATTCAGAGTGACATCTAGTGCTCAAGTATCCAGGTTCTTTTCATAGATACATACAGACTGAAATGTAATTTTTGGACATCTCATCCTTGGGCGCGGTCTACTGATATGCCACCAAAATCAAGAAGAAGCTCAAACAAAAGGTGCATCAATTTGAGCCTGGGAACCCCTCACAAAAAATTCTAGGAAAGGGTATCCCAAACCCATAGAACAAAGGATAGATAAAATATGGATAGTATCAGGACAACCAATCCAAGCTGCAAGCAAAGAATGACATCGGAAAGACAAAGAAAGGCACCGGGAAGTGGTGTGACTTCCAAAAGAGCCCTTGGCATAACACTACTAATTGCTGCTCAAAGCAGTCATTGGTGGTCAAAGTGAAAGCCTATGAATTAGATGTAGGTTCTGACTCTGAATTAGAACCATAAAGGGGAATATGGATCATTGACGTAGAACCCATTTCCACCATTGTTACCACCAATATCGAGCCTGGTGAACCAGACGAGCCAGAAGAAGGAGAGTGCCTCTTCCATTCAAAGATGTGGGTAAAAGGCACCCCGCTGCACTTTGTCATTGATAGAGGTAGCCAGAAGAACCTCATATCAGAAAAGGTCATCAAGAGGTTGGCCTTGCTGACAATGTATCACCCACAACCCTACACCATTGGATGGCTCCGCCAAGAAAGCGATCTCCGCGTCAACCAACGGTGCTGACTGTCGTAACATCAAGCCCTTCAAAGATGAGGTATTATGTGATGTTTCTCTTCTCAAAGTTTGTGATATTATTTTGGGAAAACCTTATTTATGGAAATGTCATGTTGTATATGAGTCTAGGCCTCATAGTGTTATTATTACTTTGAATGGGAAATTGTACAAGATATCCGAGGCAATCCCACCTAGTTATATTTCCTTGATCACTGCTAAGCAATGCAGGAAGGTCGTCTCTCAGATGGGGAAGTTTATCTTCTTCATGATTCACTCTCAGAATGAGTGAAAGATCACAGGCACATCTAGGGTCTCTATGGCTGACCTCTCCACACATCAAAATCAAGTAGATAAGGTCATGGAAGAATACTCAGATATCTTCTCCTCACCTACTGGGGTACCTCTACACTGTCAGGTCAACCACCCCATCGATCTGACCCCTGACACATAACTACCAAATGGGCTAGTCTATCGCTTCTCTATGTTAGAGAATGAGGAGATCAAGCGCCAGATGCAAGAACTCCACCACAAGGGGAACATATGTCCCATATCATCACCTTACGAGAGCCCAATCATGATGGTACAAAAGAAATATGGAACCTGACAACTCTACATTGATTACTGGGCTCTGAGTAAAATCATAGTCAGAAATCAGTACCTGATTCCCCAAATCGACAAACTCCTTGATCAACTCACAGGGGCCAAATACTTTAGTAATATTTATCTAAAGTTTGTCTACCACCAGGTCTTGATAGAACATACAGATGTATGGAATACCACCTTCAAGTCAAAGGAAGGCCTTTTTGAATGGTTGGTCATGCCCTTTGGTTTGACAAATTCTCCAACCACTTTCATGAGGATGATGGACGATATCCTGGGACCATTCACCAATAATTTTGTAGTTATGTATCTGGATGACATTCTCATTTACAAAAAGACTTGGGTCGAACACTTGCATCATATTCAGCAGGTTCTACACACCCTGCGGCAGTAGAAGCTATACACCAACTTGGAAAAATTCTCCTTCAGCATGGAAATGGTCCATTACCTGGGATACATCATTTATCAACATGGTTTACATGTGGATCCATCCAAGATCAAAGTCATCCATGACTAGCCAACCCCAACCAAACTCATTGAGCTTCGAAGCTTCTTGTGCATGGCCAATTTCTATCATAGGTTCATGTTGGGATTCTCCCATATTGCATGGGCCCTCAATCAAATAAATAGGGGGGGTGGTAAGGAGAAATTTGCGTGGGTCCGATCCCAAAAAAAAGCATTCGATGATTTGAAGAAAAGCTTGTGCTCAACCCCAGTACTTTCACTACCATACCTGCAACAACCCTTTGAGATCGAGATAGATGCTTCAGACTATGTTGTGGGCGTCATTCTCACTCAGCATGGCCACCCTGTGGCCTATCATAGTGAGACAGTATTAGATGTTGTCTGTAAGTACCCTACTTACGACAAATAAATGTAATCCATTGTGAAAGCCCGTCACCATTTGAGACATTACATTCTTGGGAAGGAGACAGTCATCCACATTGATCATAAGCCATTGCAATTCATGTAGACACAAGGAAAATTGCAGAATGATCACCATCAAAAGTAGTCCACATACTTGCAACAATTCCACCTCAACATCAAGTATAAAATAGGAATCACCAACCGTGTTGTTGATTTCCTCAGCAGACCGTCAGTTGTGGCACTCACCACGGTGCTAGACACTTGCGGCCATGAGACATATGGATGGACCAAAATCTATGAGACAGACCCAGACTTCTCCACCACCTACCAAATGTTGGGTGAAAATGTAGTTGTCGATAATTTCCATATTCAGGATGGGTTGTTGTGTCGTCTGGGCCATATTTTTGTTCCATCAAGGGAGCGAGAGAAGTTGATCTAGGAATCCCACTACAGTTGGGTGGCAGGACACTTCGGCTTCAAAAACACAGTGGTGATGCTACAAAAACATTTCTACTGGCTGAAAGTTAGACATGAGGTCAGCAAGTATATCAAGTCCTCCACTGTCTGCTCTATTGCTAAACTGACCACTAAGAAATAGGGTCTGTACACCCATCTTCCTACTCTTAATAGGCCATGGGAATATATCTCAATGGAATACATGTCGGGCCTCCCATTCACCAAGCGGGGAAATGACTATGTTTTGTGGTTGTTGATTTCTTTTCTAAGATGGTGATTCTGGTTGCCTACAAGAAGAGCATCACAACATAGGCCACTGCTAAGATATTCTTTGAACGAGTCTGGGTACATTTTGGAATCACGCAAACCATTGTCTCATATCGGGATTGTCAATTTCTCATCATGATCTGGTTGAGTCTCTGGTCATTGTTGGACACGAAGCTCACCAAATCCACAGCCTTCCACTCCTAGAAAGATGGCCAAACCGAGGTTTTAAATCGAATTCTTGTGCATATCCTTCACATGTATAATTCCAAGCACCCTCACACATGGGATGAGAGCCTTCCCTATGTCCAACATAGCTACAACCAATCCCTGCATATCTCAACTGGCCAAAACCCCTTTCAGGTGGGGTTGGGATTCCAACCATTGGGTCCTATAGATATTGCACTTCCCCTTGCGATCACCTCGACCGAATCATATCCTACTCCAAATGAAGTTGACAAAGACACCCGGTTCATTGAGTGGATCCATCACATCTACCAACAGGTTCAGGATATCCTACATAAGTCCAATGACAAGTACAAGAAGTGCCATGATCAACATCGGGTGCCACATAAGTTTCAGGTGGGCGACAAAGTTTGGTTGCACTTGTAGAAATAATTCCTTACAGAACCCCATCAGAAGCTTTGACCACTCTGTTATGGGTCATACACCATCACCAAGGTCGGTGGGGGGGTAATTATTTTGAGGTCAACATTCCTCCTTTCCTTGGCCTACACCCAGTGTTCAACGTGGATCTCCTTCGCCCTTATTCCCACCATTATTGGACTCCTCAGAAGTAGCAAACCATCTAACACCAATAGAGCTCAACCCCGACTGCATACAACAGGAATCCAGTGATAAAAATCTGGACACACAGATCAAGGGCACTCGACATTAAAGGATCCATCTTTATCGAGTTGTCAAAGCAGGGCAACTCCTGCACCAAGGCAAGTGGCTCACCCGAGGCCAAATTCAGTAGAAATTTCCTCATCTGATGGGGGAAATCAACGCAATGGATACCATTTATTCCTAAGGATGGAGGATTTATCCAGGTGGATATCATTGGCCACCCACCTTTTCCAATTGGATCAAAATAGTTTTCTGGCTATTTTGGTAATTTACTATTTTTAGCAGTTTTCGGGTCCTGAAACTTCCGAAGCTGTTTTGAGGCCCTAAAAGTTGTTTTTGGGGAAAGAGGGGATAAACATGGAAGTTACTTATATGTTTCCCCAAAAATTAATCTCCTCAATGATACCTTTCCAATGGGCTATCATGTACCTAAAACGAAGATCGTATGCAAAAGTTACGACCCCGGGAAGTTGATGTACTAACTTACCCAAACAGGGCCCACATGACTTTTGGCACTTACTCTCCTGTTTATTGTAGAAATGCCTTTAGAGCCTCATTGTAATCATATTCTTGCAAATGAGTGCATCTATCACATCTCCTCTTAGAGATAAGACGCCACCATTCCATCAAGCTTGTTTTCCACTGCATTTTATAGTTTCGGCTTATTTCCTTATTGAATAGAAAACTAGTTTTATTGTATCTCTGTTATTTTGTAATAAGAACCTGTTAATAATATGTGGTCATTTCGTTATGCTCATAAAATTTGGATCAAGTACAATCTTTATGATGGTATGAGAGAAGAGTATCCACATCTATTTGAGGACTTTTGAATTTTTTATTGTATATGTGTATATATTGCAATGAGGATAGTGCATAAATAAGAGGGAGAAGAATTTAATACCCCTAAGTCGAACCCCATTGTGAGTATAAATGTAATTGTACATATAGGATGGTGTGCTAGGACACTTTGGGGCCAGAGTACCTTTGTATGTATGTATTTTGAGGCCAGAGTGCTTGTGTGGTTATTAGGCTGGTGATCCAGAAGATTAAAGGTCAACAAGACTATTTTTGTGAAATGTAATCACACTCAATTTTTAATTAAAACACATCAATGTTGCAGACCAAACATTTAAAGGAGTATGGGGGGATAAAATCCACCAGAATGGGAAAGGGGAGCTAAGAATGTAGGGATAAAGGAGATACGCTAAGGGGCTTAAGACCAAAGGAATATTTTATTAATATTCCTAAAAATATAAAGTATAAAGTATGGATATTTTGTATATCCTAAGTCCCTAGGTTGGGAAACATATTCCATGTGGACCCAATCTAGTTCCCAACATGACAAGTGTCAAGTTGGGAACATGCAAATATGATTAGGGGGATTTAGTTCTTTTGGCCATCTTTACATTATCATTATCACCTCACCACCTCCATACTATTGTCCTATGTACCTTCATGCTGCTAGTACCTATCTATGTACCTGAGAAATCTTTGGATATGGATTGAAGAGGTGGGTTGTCAAGCCTGTAGGACATTGAAGAAGCGAGTTGTCAGGCCCATGAACATTCTCTCCAGGTGAGAGAATTGTACGGGATTGATTTCCCAAGGTTCTAAGCTACAATTATAGGGCTCTGAAACTTCTTGTGAAACCCATTGTTGAAGCCTCAGAAGGGAAGTGAGGCGGCTGAAGGATTGTTGAGTAGAGAAGGGGCACACTTCTCGGGGTGGGACATGCATGTGGGGAATGAGGGATTATAGGTTGTTAGTTTGATTTGGCACACATGTCTAAGTTTATTGTTGTCTGAGACACTTAGCATGGTTGGGAATCCTTTACCCAGGTGGATTTTTAATTCCTAGCTAAGGGGTGACCCACTATTGAGAGTTAAGAGTAGTGTTTTCTAAGGATGGAAGGAATGTGGAAGGTTTGCACATAGTTGGTGTCATTTTACCAAAGATAAGTGTCTGTTTTGTACTAATTTTATGTGTTATGTTAATATTTATTCATTTATTCTCATGGGTTTTCTGTATATGTTGTATATGTATATAGTTATTGTTATTTTTCATTAATATGTGCAATTTCAAAGTATTTTCGTTAAGTATTTTAGTATTAGAGTCAGAATTTTTTCATGTGACATTGCCCAGTAGGGGTCTTAGGATGCTACACCAATGATGTAGCTATGGTAGGGTAAGTTACCAAGGATCAAGCCATTCTACATGTCCAACATTCAGACTTGATCTACTCTCAATTTGGAACCTTATATGATATTATCCCATATTCTATAAGGCCATCGACAAATCCACGCAAGTGGAACCCATACACATGTTTTCATCTTCCCCTTCTAGTTCTATAGAAATTTCCATATTCCATCCTTGCTATCAAATGTTAGCAGATTAATTACCAAATGTTGTTAGATTCGTTACCAAAAGCGAGTGGATTCATGAGCTACACTGTGATTAAGGGTGAAAATATCACTATCACACAATAATTCTATTTGTCTCTATAGTTTTCTATAATTATTTTTATAACCCACTCATGGATTTATTCCTACCCTTATTTTTCCCCATGCCTATTTTTCATGATATACATTTTCCTATTAATGCAAAATATTGCACCAAAACTTTCTGATGAGTGGAAACATTACTTATTGATTTCCTCTTATGTTAATCCAATCAATAATAGAACCAAGGATAATATAATTTTGAACAATTATTTCTTTCCATGAGATTTTCTTGGGTGATGACACTCCAGAACCAAGGCTTTCCTAGATAGGTAATTTCAGCACCCACCCTCCTCCATCTTTTTTTCAAGCAACCACCTTCCATCCCACTCTTTTCCAAACCATAGAAATCTAAAAACCTTTATGTTAATGTGCTCAAGAACCCTTTTGGGGATATATGCTAAGGTATGAAAGAATAAAAAAATAGTCTCTAGAAGTGATTGGAATAAAGCCAATCTTTCACCACTAGATAACCACCTATTGCACCAATTATTTATTTTTTCCTCCATTTTCCCCTCTAGGCATTACCATTCATTTTTTTTCCATATCCATTAGATTTTAAAAAATACCAATACCCTAAATTCTTGATAACCAATACTTTGAAAAGGAAAAAGTTGTTGCCTTCCCTCTTCATTCATATCAACATAAGAAATTGCAAATTTCACAAAGTTTACCTCCATCATTTTAATTGTGTTTATAAATATTCATTCAGAAATAATAAGTGAGATAAAAATAAATCTCATCCAACTTTTACACCTACTATCAATCTCATTCTTTTATGATCTACTAAGACATAAAAATAAATCTCATCCAATGTTTACACCTACTATAAATCTCATCCAACTTTTACACCGATTATTATTATACTGCAAGGTACACAATATATTTTAACTTATGAATATAAGTTACATAATGAATTAAATTTAATTTAACACATTAGCACACTGTAATTGTCATTGCGTTCAATCCCATCTAGGAATCAAACATGCACATGTGGGCATTCCTAAGTAGAGTTCATCTTGAATTATTCTTTACTATGTTTTTGGGGAGTTTTTTTAATGACGTGAAATGCATTCGTAAAAGGAGTACATTTTCATCATATGGGAGAGTTTAGACTTCCATGGCGGGAATGGAGAGATTCAAATTTTTGAAGGAAACTTCGGATTCCATGGAGGTTTCTATGGTAAACTCTTCACAGTGGCTACAGATCGCAGGTAAGAGGATTGTCGTTTTTAGTGGTTCTAGGTTGGTATCCTGCTTTTAAGGTAGTTAAAGTTGTCAGTATCTACAGAAGGGCCAGTAGTTATGGATATCCATCTTTGTTAAAACCTTCAGTCACCTCATTCTTTTCTACTGTCTCCTCACTGCGTGTTTTTTAATCCTGATGGGACGTGTTGGGTATTGGGTATTGTTTTCTCTTACTATCCGAAGCCTCTGGACATCCAAGTGTCTTCCATAATGGATTTTGATGTCAATGCACTCATTAGAGCGACTGACAAAGTGCATTGGGAGGAGGAGGTTTTATTCACCTCGGTGGATGAGCATTTATTAGTTAATAAACTTACCAACCACCCTGGGGATCATACCATAAACGACGTGAAGGTGGGACATCCTCATTTAACTTCTCAGATTTCCACTAGACTTTTGCATAGCTCAAACTTACTTTCTAGTTCAGTGTTAGGCTGCGCTAAATCGACTCTTGAGGGTCTTTCGACTCCACAACAAAGGTTTATTGTTCAGGAACCTACAAGTCATATCCCAAAGATTGACTGTGATAGGAATGGGGTTTTAGAGGGTGAAGATAAACTGAACAGAAGGATTTTATCAAGGAATTTTCCTCCCTCCCATTACACAAAAGCCTAGAAGCCAAATAAAACCAAGCGTAGACTGGTCCTTGGTATGGACGTTGGCCTGGAGGAGTCATGCACTCTTTCTCTATGCACTTTGGTAGGCATATTAGCCTATAGATCTCATTTTATTCTTCTATAGAGGATTGGATGAAGTTTACTTGGTTACCATTTCTGGGTTATTTTCTAGAGGTCTACTTCTACCAAAAGGTTGGCTTGGCTTTATGTTTAAAAGCCCAGAAGACTTGGACTTGATCCTGAACACTTTTTGGAGTTATGACAGAGGAAGTTTAATGCTTAAGCTATGGCTCTTAAGCTTCAATCCCTCATCCGAATAATTTATCTTCAGACACATATGGGTACTCCTTTCAAGTTTCCCCCTCCAACTATGGAACAAGAAAGCTATGGAAGTTGTTGGGAACTCCTTAGGATGCTTTCTAAAAATCGAAGAGTGTGACCTCCTTTCTCTGAATAAGAAAATGGCTAAAATACTATTTGAAATTGACATCCATGGGCGTATCAACGATGTACTGGAGATAGAATGGCAAGGATTTCTTTTCATCTAGTGTATGGACTACTTGGGAATGTCATTCTACTGCACCCTGTGTTGGAAGACTGGTCACCTTCGGAAGGATTTCACTCAAGTTTACGGTTCCCTACCCAATGAGGAGTCTACAGAGGATTCATCGACCGATACAATGATTTCTTTGGAGGAGGATGATACTACTACATTCTTCCATGTTGCATATGACTCTGATAGTTCTCCCATAGATGACTCTTCTTTCACAAGTAAGTTAAGAATTGTTTGTCCAAAGTTCTTTTCGTCTTTGTATTTATGGGAGCATCAACACTTGAACTCCACACTCTCATCTCCCTTGTCTTCTTTCTTTAGAGCTCCCACTGTCACTCCTCCTAATCCCCATCCAAAATCCATGTCAGACCCTAAACCTTTTGTGAAGGGGCCCAATGACGAAAAGTACCCTAAGCCTAACTTGGACACTCTTTCTATGGCTACTCCCACTATCACTCCTCTTATTCCACATCCAAAAGATGTGTCAGACCCTTATCCTTCTGCAAAGGGACCTAGCATCGAAAAGTAACCTAAGCCTAACATGGACACTCTTTCTTTGGCTACTCCCTCTGTTCCAGGATACACTAAGTCAGATGTAAGTGATAATGATTTAGACGATCTTTTAGCCGATATGTTACCCTCTGGTCATCGGTTTAAAAAACCTTTACCGCTACCTATTTTTTTGGGATCTTCTTCGGTGGCAAGCAAGGAAAACAAGGTTACCACCTCTAATAGTCAAGGGTTACCGAGCTCGTCTAATGATGACCCTTCATTATCCATAGGTTTGGGGTTTGATGTCTCCCCCTTAAAAACTCGTAGGAAGGCTGGAGCTACTACAAAACCAAAGTCAACACCTTGCACTTCTTCTGACATAGGGGTGCTTAGAGGTTTAAAATCCCTTGCAAGGGATAATATATGATTTTTGTATCCCTCAATATCAAAGGGGTGGGAGGAACCCTGTAGCAAAACTCCCTGAGAAGATTGTTGAGTCCAATTTCCCCTAGTGTTATTTTATTACAGGAGACTATGGTTTTGGTGGAAAAGGTAAGGTTCTTCATACAAAAGTTAAGACATGACTAGTTGTCTTACACTGTGAGTGTAGTGGGGACATCTGGAGGTTTTCTAGCCTCTTGGGATCCAAATTATTTCTCTTTTGGCCCTTTTCTAAGTACGGGTGGTATACTTTTGACAGGGCACTCAACCGAGGACAAAACATATCTCTCGATTCTGAATGTCTATGGACCTTTCTATAATAGAAAGGAATTTTGGGCTTCGGTGGAGGCAGCAGGGTTGTTAAGGAAAAACAAATTAATTCTAGAGGAGATTTAAATCTCACTATTTCACCTTCATAGATTTGGGGACAGAAAACAACATGTGATCCTTTATCATTTTTCTTTAAATCTCTTTTTCAAAGGCATTCTCTCATTGATGTGATTCTGACCAACCCCTTTCCAACTTGGAAAAATGGTCGAGCAGGTGTTGAAAGTATCTCAAAGAGGTTGTATAGGTTCTATATTGCTGAGGAGATCTTAGCCTCTTCTCAAAAGTATAGGTCATGGGTACAACTCCCCTATCTATCAGATCACACCCTAATCTATTTGGAACTAGGAAATGGTTTTCCAAAGGTCTCCTACCCCTTTAAATTCAATCTAGGATGGATAGGAGAGGAAGGATTCACCACTATGGTAGAGGAAATTTGGCAGGATGTTGTTTTGTCGAGAATTCCAGATGCTTAAATGAGACTCGTGGCAAATCTCACAAAGCTAGAGATGTGTAAAAATCTAGGCAAAGAACAAACTTATAAGAGACAAGTGAACTCTAAGAGATAGAAGAGACTCTGGCAGTCAAATAGGAACAGATGTTTAAAGAAAATTCGTATGGTCATTGTGAACAATCAGTGTTAAATCTAGAAAAGGAAAGAAAAAGACTTCTGGTAGAAGATGAGGAACAATGGTGACAGAAAAGTAGAGCAATATGGATAAAGAGAGGAAACAAGAGCACAAAATTATTCCACAAATTTGTGAGCTATAGACGGAATAAAAAATTCATTTGGGGGGTGTAGGATGATTCTGGAGAAGTCCACTCGGGTCAGCAAGAAATTAATGCAGAAGCAACTAAATTTTTTAAATATTTCTACCATGACGCTGGTCATACTTCAATATTAAATCAATTAAGCTCGATCATACTCTTCTTCGCCTTTGTTAATGAGGAGGATAAAAAAACGATGGAACAATCTGTTACAAAGGAGGAACTTTTAGGCATTTTGAAAGAATTCGCCAAGGACAAAAGCCCTGGTCCAGATGGCCGGACATCATAGTTATTCCTTTCTTTCTTTGATTTGGTTGGCCAGGACTTGTTAGAATATGTGCAGGATTCCAGGGTAAAGGGGAAGGTGAAAACTTTGATAAACTCTACATTCATCGCTCTAATTCCGAAAGGCAATAAGCCAACTGGATTTATGAATTATCGACTGATAGCTCTATGCAACTTATGCTATAAGCTCATTGCAAATGATTGAAAATATATTAAGGCCAATTTTTTCTAGAGAATTATCATTGGAACAATTGGGCTTCCTCAAAGGAAGACAAATTCTAGATGTCGTCGAGAGGACTGTAGAATGTTTACATAGCATCAAAAGTAAGAAGTTGCAATCAATTATCCTGAAACTAGACTTGAAAAAAGCCTATGACTATACAAATTGGGACTATCTGAGATTATTATTGTTAAAATGTGATTTTGGTATACCAACCACGAACTGGATAATGGCTTGTTTTTTATCCACAAATTACACAGTTCTGATAAATGATGAACCCACAAGTTTTTTTAACTGCAAAAAAGGCTTACATCAGGGTTATCTGATGTCACCTCTCCTTTTCAACTTGATAATGTAAGGCCTCAGTATTGCACACAACAAAGAAAAATATGAAGGTTCTCTTACAGGTATAAAAGTGTCAAGAAATATAAATATTCTATTTCTCCTCTTTGTAGACGACATTTTGATTTTATCAAAATCTTCTCTTTTTGAATGGAAGGCAATACAAGGCATTCTTCAGGATTTCTACAAGGCATCGCGGATGTTCATAAATGCACAAAAATAAATTATTCTCCATACAAATGTTAATATTGATTCTATAAAATTCATAACAGATGTTTTTTCTTATCCAAGCAAAGATCTGGAACTTGGTTTTCATTATCTAGGATATTATCTAAAATTGGATAATTATAGAGCAACTGACTGGAATTGGTTATTAGAAAAATTTGAGGCTCGAATAAATCATTGGGGGAACAAGTTGTTATCACTGGGAAATAGTCTTTTTCTTCTAAAGGTAGTTCTTGAAACTCAACCAGTGTACTGGTTAGCTTTGGCGCATGTTCCGATTTCTGTTCTAAACACTATCCATAAGTATTGTTTTTTTTTTCTATGGTCACGTGTTAAAAAGAAGAAAAAGTTCCATCTTTGTAAATAGATGTCGATCGCGAAGCCAAATTCATATGGTGTATGGGGACTTCCCAATATCATGTTGTTCAGTAGATCACTGGCAACAAATACGATGTGGTGAACTATTATGAAGACAAGGATTTGGAAAAATGTTTTAAAAGACAAATATTATCCACACTTCCTAGTTTGGACTTGGCTTCGATCAGTGGAACCACTTTTCCAAAAAGGATCTCAAACCTGGAAAAATTTGTGCAATACTTTACCTATTATTATGCGTTGGATGGCATGGAAACCAGACAGTGACCATTCAATCATTTTGGGCAAAGATGTCATCCTGGACCTTAGACAAGGATCCATATTATCTAATGAGTTAGTGCATAGTTTAAATAAAGAAAGAATACATTTCCTTTACCAAGCTACAACTCAGGCATTCGGTGCAGGAATAGGAAAGAGATGGCTCAACAACGAAGATCTGAAATTAACTCATAATCTTGGTGAGGAATGGAATATCTACAGAGCAATGTTGGCAGAATCAAGTATCTCTCTAGTCAACAAGCCAGACAAATTGATCTAGACTAGAGGAGACAATTTGGGTGTTATCATGGTGAAGAATATATACAAAGCCATGTCGAACCAACTATGGAAAAAATTACAAAAAGGCTGGCGAAAGACGCTATGGAAGTGGGATTGTCCCCTGAAATTAAAACTATTCATCTAGTTATTAGACGCTGATAATGTTTTATCATGGAAAAATCTCCAAAAACATGGATGGCAAGGCCCGGGCATCTACATTCTATGTAAAAACCATGGTGAGTCCACTAAACATATTTTTCTAACTTGTCCATTTTCCAGGTCAATATGGGCGGATCTAAAAAATGTGTTGGACTTGGAATGTGGCTAGAATGTTGTTTCTGTATCTGATTCCTTAAAATTATGGGCTATGCAAAATTGTAGTTTGCCAACTCTATCATCTTTTTCTTGCTAGTTCATTTGGGATGACAGGAATAGAGCCATTTTTTATGGAACGAGCCCCTCTATTAACCATGTTGTCTATCTTACTCGTTGTGCATTGGACCAATGCTAGAAAACGCATAAGGAAAAAACCTCTCTAATATCGGGCCCTTCTCTCCCTGAAGATATAATTTGTGCATGGTTCAGCGAGGCTGCACAATCAAATGAAAATTAGTGTGGGGCAGAGGTATCATTAAGTTAAATGATTCAATTGAATGTAGGTGGACTTTAAATTGTGGAGGTGGGTCCAACACGAGAGAAGAGCTCTTGGGTGCATGGTCTACCTTAGCACTTGCTGAAAGATTAGCAATTTATGATATACACATCTTGGGAGACTCAAAGATAGGCATTGATTGGCTAAAGAAAAAAGGTGAACTCAAAGTGGCAAGTCTGGAAGCATGGAAAGAAAGAATCACCGACTTGTGCTGTCATTTTAGATCCATTACTTTCAAAAACATTTACAGGGAAAAGAACCAAGAAGTTTACTATCTTTCAAAGAAGGATTTTCACATTGATTGAGGGAAAATTACTTATAATTTTTGGGTGGAAGGTCACAAGGGCCCTACTATGTATCTATCTCTCTAAATTTCCCTTCTAGTGTTTTTGCTTTATTAGAGCTTTGAGCATCTATCCTCTAAGGCTTATTGGATAGACTATATGACTGTTGTTAGTGGCATGATATATTTGGCTTTTTTAAATAGCTTGTTTTGTTTATTTTGGTGCTAATAGGAACAGTATTTTGGATCGACTATCACTATGCATTGGAATCAGTTTTTATGAGGACATAAAAGAAATGAATATGTACACAGTTTATATTATGCTTAATATAAATGGGAATTTTTCATTTGGAAAAACAAAATTGTCATTGCATTCATAAATACCAGCGTAAGAGATAACATCACCCTGATAATGTCATGATTGATTAAGAGCATTACTTCTAGACTCCTTTTATTTGACATGTTGTGAATATCTCTCTTCTATGCCTTAATTCACCTATTGAATTAAGGTATTTTTTAAAAGTTTTATGGTGTGAAATTATAATTTAATATTGTTTAAATTGTATTTTTTTAATGTGTAAATGGATTAGTCTCTAAAAAACTTGAAACAGTTTCTCAACCACTCAAAATTCTATAGCTTCAATAATTTTTCATAATAGATAGCTCTAATAATGAAAAATAGATAGCCCTAATAATGTAGGGCTGAAAGGTTGTTTCCACGGGATTGGAATCAATTGAGAACTTGATCCCATATTAACCAATTGCCATACTACCACTTGAAACTATAACGATTTACTATATTTAATTATCAATGTAGTCAGGAAGTTCTCGTATTTCCACACACTAATTCATTCATGCTTAAAAAAAACAATAAACTACATTTATGTTTAACTGGATTACAATGTTCACTTCTATCCAACAAATTTTACAATTTTCCTTAATGTGGATACCTTAAACTCCGATATTTTGTTTTTGGTGAGATTTAAACTTCAAGCAAGAGTATTAGAAAATGAGCGGAGTTTATGCAGATAAGAGTCACTTGAAGTTATTGTCATCTTAAATGTTTGAGTCAGTTTACTTATACAGGAAGTCTCAATCTTAGTTTGTTTATTTTTGAGTCTGTAATGAGTCGAAGAGATAAGAAGAGAGATAGAGTGTTAGTTGATAGTAAGAAGCAGAAACAGCTGTGAAGGAAGTCAAAGAAGTCTGAGAGCACAAGATCTATGTCTGAAAGTCTACAGAAGTTGTTGCAGCCAAAGATCAACATAGTTTTGTACTCTGTAACCGTGTGCAACGCCCAACTTCACAATATATTAAGTACCTGTGTGTTGATATAATTTTGAGTCTTTGTTGTGTTCAAACACTTTGAAAATATATTCTATCTATTTTTTGAACAAGTTTAAGTAAGTTTACAAGTTGTTGAATCTATATATGTGAGTTTATGTGTTGAGAGTAGCACAGTGACAAGAAATTACTTTGTTAAGTGTTATCATCACAACGCATAGTATCTTGTGTAGTCAGGAAACTGTGAGCTAATTATTGAGAGGTCATCGATGAAAAATTTCGCTATGCAGTATTTGTAATTTCAAGAGTAGGTTTCAGTGATGAAGAGGTTAATTAGAGAAGGTTTTATTAGAGTACGTTTCAAGAGTAAGTTTCAATAAAAACAACTTTGTTGTAAGGTGAAACTATGACCTCTACTTCAAATCTGCAACCTCCCACTATTACAGGTAAAAATTATGAGTCATGGTCCTTGGCCATGAAGGTCTTATTTTGGGGTCAATATGTTTGGGAGATAGTCGAAAATGGCTATGTGGAACCAACAAATCAGGGAATGTACAATGCACTCACACAAGTTGAGAATGATGCTTTGAAATATCAAAGGAAGAAGGATCAAAAGGAAATGATTTACATACATCAATCCATGCATGAAAGAACACTCCCAAGCATCAACAAAACAAGCCAAGGAATCTTGGGACATACTTCAAATTTTTTATCAAGGTATGGACAAAGTCAAGACCTCAAAACTACAAATTCTTAGAAGAGATTTTGAAACTATGTCAATGAAGGACTCAGATTCAATAGATTCCTTTTACACCCATGTTATTGGCCTGATATATCAGATTAAGTCTTGTGGAGAAACCATAGAGGATAGAAAGGTTATTGAGAAAGAACTTAGGAGTCTTCCTCCTAAATTTGATACTCTTGCTGTGAATTTAGAAGAGAACAAAGACCTGAGTCAGTTCAGTCTAGATGAGCTCCAAGCCTCCCTCATTAATCATGAACATGGATTGAATGCATAATATATGTCATTAGAAAATGAATTCATCCATAAGTCGTGGAAGAGGAAGGGGGAGAGAAAACTCTAGAAGTAGAGGAAGGATTTTTTCTAGAGGTGGCCATAGTAGAAGTCCTACAAATACTGGTGGTAGAGGTCAAAATCAAAGTACATTTCTTGATAAATCAAATATCCAGTGCCATTACAATAAAAAGTATGGACATTATGCATATGAGTGTAGGAAGAGACAATATAATCAGAACAAGCAAGGTCAAGACCATTCAAACAATGCAAATAATCTCTCCAGTCCTATGTTTATGGTGTGCGATGAAGCAATTCCTATAGTCTCACTAGTTGAATGAAATGTTTCTCAAGAAATTCAATCTGACATATGGTATCTAGATTCAAGTTGTAGTAACCACATGACAAGAAATTTAGAACTATTTTCTAGTTTGGATAAGTTAGTCCAAACTAAAGTTACACTTGGAACAAATATCCAAGTCACTATCTTAGGTAAAGGCAGCATTAACATTTTAACTAAACAAGGAGAGAAAAAAGTTATGCCAGATGTATATTATGTTTCTGGCCTAAAACATAATTTAAGGAGCATGTGACAGTTGTTATAGAAATGGAACAAAATCTACATGGAAGATAATCACTGTGTGATTTTGGATAGATATCCAATCAACCAACTTATTGCAAGAATTCGGATGACAAGCAACATAATTTTTCCACTAACATTGAAGTGCTCCTTGAATAGAAAAAAAAAACGCAAGTTGTCGGTGAGACAAGAGATGTCAAGTATGACATTGCATTCAAAGAAGAAAGTGAAGAAGTAAGTGTGCACAATTCCAAGGAAGGAAAAAATAGTGCGTGTAGTTTCAAGAAAGAAGAAGACAGTGGCGCAGAGTTGAAAGCAACATTCCAATATGAAGTGTAGGATCATTCCTGGTTGTGTCATTTCATATTTGGACATCTAAACTTTGGAGGACTAAATCTGCTACATACAAAGGATATGGTGAAAGTTTTGTCATTGATTGAAAAACCAGAAAGAATATGTGAAGGATGCATCTTTGGAAAGAAGCATAGAGAGTCATTTCCAATAGGAAAGTCATATAGAGAAAAAGTTCCATTGGAAATTGTACATTCATATATATGTGGACCAATGAAAACACCATCTATAGGAGGCAGTACATACTTTATTACATTTATTGATGATTCCTCAAGAAAAAAATGGATTTATTTCCTAAAAGATAAATCTCACGCATTTGGTTGTTTTAATCAATTGAAATCACTTGTGGAGAAGCATAGTGGTTATTACATCAAGGTTCTAAGAACTGACAGAGGAGGTGAATATGTTTCAATAAATTTCAAGAAATTTTTTAAAGTTCATGGCATTAACATGAAATTCATTACGTCGTATACACCACAACAGAATGGTGTCGTAGAGAGGAAAAATCAAACCATTATGGAAATGGTGCACAGTATGTTGGAATCCAAACATTTTTCAAATTAGTATTGGGATGAGGCAGTAGGAACTACAGTATACATCATGAACAAAATTCTGACAAAGAATGTAAAAAACAAAGTTCCTCAAGAATCCTGGACAGGTATGAAGCATAAGGTGGCACACTTAAAAGTTTTTAGTTGCATCGCATACGCACATGTTCCAAATGATTTGAGAAAGAAGCTAGATAACAAAGGACATAAATGTGTATTTTTTGGGTACTTTGAAGACTCAAAATAATAAAAACTATACGATCCCATTGCAAGAAGATTTATAATCAATTGTGATGTTCAATTTGTGGAGAATGAAGCATGGGATGGAAGCATAGAAAGGACATTTAAAATTATTGATGCTATTGGGAAAGATGAAATAGAGGATGAAGTGGTTCAAACACCAAGTACAAATCAGATCTCAATTCCTGGAACTGCAACACAAATCACAACGCAAACTACTCCAGTGATATCTACAAGTGCGCAATCCACACCTAGAGCGCAACAAACTCCAACAACTAGTCTAAGTAGTTCTACATCTCCAAATCCAACATTAGAAAGTCTATTAACAAGAAAGAAAAGAATTATGTGTGACATCTATAATGTTGACACAACAAATTCATTTTCATTTTTTTCTCTACTTTCACAAATAGATGATACATTAACTTTTGAAGAAGTTGTCAAAGATCATGTATGGGCACAATCCATAGATGAAGAAATTGAAAGTATACAAAACAATCAGACATCGAAATTGGTAGATGTAACTAAAGACAAGGATGTGATAAGTGTCAAGTGGATTTATAAAACCAAGCAAGATGTAGAAGGAAATGTGCAGAAGCACAAGGAAATATTAGTTGGAAGAGGTTTTACACGACAACCTAGAATTGATTTCAATGAAACATTTGCGCCAGTTGCGCGCATGGAAATAGTGAGAATTGTGTTGGCCATTGTTGCGTAGAATATGTTTATAAATTGGATGTAAATTCAATATTTTTGAATGGACATTTAGAAGAAGTGTATTTGGAAAAACCACAAGGCTATGATATTCCATGACAATAAAACAAGGTATACAGATTGAAGAAGGCACAATATGGATTAAAGCAAGCACCCAGATCTTAGTATGGTCGCATAGATTCCTATCTCACTCAGAATGGATTTCAAAGAAATGATTGTGAGCCAACTCTGTACATGAAATAAAATCAATAAGGTAATATGTTAATTATATTTTTATATGTAGATGATTTCATTTTTACAGGTGATTTTGGCATAGAGGAATTTAATTCAGTCATGAAGGATGAATTTGAAATGACTAATTTGGGGTTTATGAGATATTTTTTGGGTATTGAAGTTTACCAGTCCAAAGATGGTATATTTATTTCACAATCTAAATATGCACATGAAATTTTGAAAAGATTCAATATGAAAAATTCTAAGGAAGCCCCAACACCTGTCATAACAGGATTAAAGTTAAGCAAGGAAGATGAAGGATCTAAAGTGGATCCCACTCTATTTAAAAGTTTGGTAGGTAGTCTTATGTATCTGACAGCAATAAGGCCTGATATTATGTATGGAGTGAGCCCGATTTCAAGGTTCATGGAAACTCCAAAAGAATCCTATTGGAAGGTAGGAAAAAGAATTTTGAGATATGTGAATGGAACAAAATATTTTGGAATTTTGTATTCTACTTCATAAGATTTTAGACTTGTAGGATACACTAACATTGAATTTCGAGGTATCATAGATGAACGGAAAAGTATCTATGGGTACACATTTCATTTTGTAACAGGTATAGCATCATAGGGATCAAGGAAGCACCCCATTATGACTCTTTCTTCAGCTGAAGTTGAATATGTCCCAGCTACAAGCACAACTTGTCAAGAAGTTTGTATGAGAAGAATGTTAAAAGATTTGTTGCAGGAACAACAAGAACCAACTACATTTTTTTGTGAAAACATTTCCACCATTGTTGTCCAAGAATCATGTGTTTCACAAGATAACCAAGCATATTGATACAAGGTATCATTTTATCAGAGAATTGGTGAATAACAAAGAATTTTGTTTAGAGTTTTGCAAGTTAAAAGAACAAGTAGTAGATATATTTACAAAAACTTTGGTAAGATATGCATTTCAGAAATTGTGCAGTTGTTTAGGAGTCGACATAGTCGCAGATATTTGACAGTTTATGTCAATTCAAATTTTTGATGTAAATTTTGTATTTTGTAAACTCACCTACTTATAATTAAGGGGAAGTGTTGGAAATATTAATTTCAAGTCGTGAGATTTACACTTACACAAAATTTTTATGACATGGGAAAGCAGAGACGTTAGTCTATCAGACACGACAAGAAAGAGTGTTAGCATGACCAATATTAAATGAGTTTATCTTTATCTTTCTCGAGCTCTGTGATGAAAATAAGAGTCAATCAAAATTATTGTCATATTAAATGTTTGAGTTAGTTTACTTCTACAGGAAGTCTCAGTATCAGTCTATTTATTCTTTAGTCTGTAATGAGTCGAAGAGATAAGTAGAGAGATAGAGTGTTAGTTGATAGTAAGAAGCAAAAATAGTTGTGAAGGAAGAAGTCTGAGAGCACAAGCTCTGTGTCTGGAATTTTGTAGAAGTTGTTGGAGCTGAAGCTCGACATAGTTTTGTACTCTGTAACTGTGCGTAGTGCTCAAGCTCAAAATATATTAAGTACCTGTGTGTTGATGTATTTTTTAGTATTTGTTGTGTTCAAACACTTCGAAAATATCTTCTCTCTATTTTCCAAACAAGTTTAAGTAAGTTTATAAGTTGTTGAATATATATATGTGAGTTTATGTGTTGAGAGTAGCATAGTGTCAAGAAATTACTTTGTTAAGTGTTATCATCACAATGCATAATATATTGTGCAGTCTGGAAACTATGTGGTAAGTCCTAAGAGGCCAGCGATGAATAATTTCACTACAGGGTTTTTGTAACTATGTTTCATAGAGTTTTCATGCGCGTTGTAGATATGATATAATATACATAAATGAGTTTAAAAGGAATATCATGGAAAATGTAAAGAAGTATTCTTGAATTTCCGACTATATTTTTCTTGAGAAAAAACACATTACATGTTTTTTTATCATGTCCGTATTATCAACTTTCATGATGCAAATGCATTTTTGTTACTTCGAGCTTGGTACTTCCGCTATGATTAAGATTATATAATTCTAGTGTACAATAATGCATATTCATTTTAAAACACATATGAGTTATGTTGCTAGTGAAAAATAATGCTATGCAATATGTTGTTTAGAGAAAATAACTAAAAAAATGCATAGCTTGTTGTTTCATTTACTCATTCGATTATGGAAATGGGACAAACACTTGGGAGTAAAAGAACATATGTAATTTGGAGAACACCATCCCACCACCACTAGCAACATGACCATCAAACCAATCTTGGAGCATCCCTAATTGACCAACATCACACAATTATCTCCAATGAGAAAATTTTTTTTTCTTATTCTTCCTAAATTCCTTCATTTGTTTTTCTTATTGTTACTTCAATGAAATTTTGAGTTTAGTGGAAACATCTTTGTGTCATAAAAAATGACCTTTATTTTCAATGAATCCTCAAAACTGAAACCCTATAAATCCTAATTCTCAAAACAAAAAAACCCAAAAACAAGCCACCCAAAAGAAAACTGAAAATGAAAACCAAAACTTTCTAATACCAAAGGTAGAAATGGAAAACTAAGAATATCAAAATCAAAATACTGAATTTTATCAAAAACCACACAACGTTGAAATATTGATAGAGTTAGCATCTTTAAGATGCCAAAGTTCTATGTTTACAAAGATGCCAAAGTTCTATGTTTACAAAGGAAAACCATTTTTATCACTCACTTAGGTAACCACTAAACGATAACATTGACACGATTACCACACTCGACACTAAAATTGACACGATTACCACTCATGAAGGATAATTACATATCATTACTTCTAATAGGAAGGTGAAAAAACACTTTTAGATGGGCTTAGTTATGAAGGTGTAAAAAAATAAAAAATCATAAAATACATGATGTTTCACCTCCTTCGAGACCTTAGCACAGGCTTCACTCACTGTTGAGACTAATAAACCACATTTTTCCATGGCCCTTGTGGAAATAAAAGCATGCTATTCCAATTATATAGGAAATTGTATCTCAAGTTTATCTTTTAGAGTTCAATGGGGTTGAATGAGGGATGCCCTATGATATAGTTAATCCATAGCATGTTTATCACCTTCCTCACCCATGAAATCCTCTCCATTTATATCCTCCAACACTCATATTACTTGATAACACATAAAGTACATTGTTACAGTTGTCACGGGCATTGGTTGGCCATGGCATATTTGTTGAGATCAATGTACATTGTTACAATTATCATGGACATTGGTATTCCATGACACATGTTTTTGAGAGCCATAGTACATTGGTACAATTATCATAGACATTGGTCTTACATGACACATTTGTGTTTTGAGAACCATGTGATGAAGGGTACATTTAGGTGGCAGTGATTTAATACTTTTCATGGTAGGGGAAGTCATTTGATACTTCTCATGGTAGGGAAGAATCACCCAATGGAGTTTGTGGTATGGAGACATTTCTAATGGAGTTTTTGGTATGGATACATTGTTTATGCTAGAGAGGAGTCAGTTGCACTATGTAGGCTAGGGATATAGACCATCATCTACTCCCACATTCATGTAAACCTTGTGATAAACCTACTATGGGTGATCAAGATTTATTTTTGGAATGAAATGAAAGAAAAGAAATTACAATGAAATACTCATGAAAATTGCCAGAAACAGAGAAATACAACAATACTTGATTTCTATTAATGAAAGAATTGTAAAGAGACTGTAAATATATAGAGTGCAAGACTCGCTAGAATGGTGGCAACTTTATCTCTGAGAAGAGATGTGAATTCTATGCTCATTCGCCAGAAGATGATTACAATGAGGATTTGATGACCTTTTTATGATAAACAAGAATGCCAAAACCCTAGACATATGAAAACCTAACCGTAGGAGATGAAACACCAAAATTCATGTGGGCCTCGTTTGGGTAATTTAGTACATTAACTTCTCAGGGTCATAACATTTTCATACGATCTTCATCTTAGGCATGTGATAGCCTGTTGGAAAGGTCTTTTCGATAAATATTCATTATGCCATCAAACTCTAACTATATCTACAGTTTGATTGTGGCATGCCAAAAAAACATTGTTTAGAGGCCAACAACAACCCTAGAAGTACAAAAAGATGTGATGACATGAAAACATACAAAATAATCCAGTTAGATTAGGTGGGAGGCCACCGGTATCCACCTGGGATATGTGTAGGGCTTTAGAAAACCCCAGAAGTGTAGAACCCACAATTACAAAGAAGTACAGAGGAACATGTTGCACTAAAAACTAATAAGAGGATCCAGTTGGATTAGGTGGGTGGCCACCAATATCCACCTAGATCAATCCTCTCCCCTTAGGAAGAAATGATATCCATTGCATTGAGTGCCCAGGGAAGAGGGGAAAGAATTTTCTTAATATGAAGCTTGGTGAGTTGTGTGCCTTGTTGGAGAAGTTGTGCTTCTTAGCTTATGGAATACTATCACAAACTTGTTGTTGGAGGGGTTGAATATGTTCCACCAACCTGTTGCCTTTGGGTTGGATGGGAAATTGTGTAGGCACCATTGTAGGTGAAGAAACAATATCTTCTATCTCTTCGACAATCTATTTTTTGTTGGATAGAAGGTGTTGAGGCTGCAATGGTTGTAATGTTCTTATGTACATCCTTTGAATAGAATGTGAAGAGGATGAATTTTGCAGTATAAGAGATTACTTTGCGATGTTGTTTTGGTGGAGCAGTAGTGGGAACTACCTATGGTATCCTGTAGAGATGACATCCCAAAGTAATAATGCACTACGGGGACTAGAATCATAGACATCATGATGTTTCGACATATATGGTTTGCCCAAAACAAAATAAAAAACATCAAGAGGGGAAATATCACACACTACCTCATCCTTGAAGGGATGGATGCCATAGGACAAGCGACACTGTTGGCTGACACGAAGATCTCGTCCCTAGTGAAGCCACTCGATGTTGTATGGATGTGGGTGTGGTGTTGTCGACAACCCCAACTATTTGATGACCTTAGCTGAGATGAGGTTCTTCTGGATATCATTATCAACAATGAAATTCAATGGGGTCCCCTTCACCCACATCTGTGAATGAAAGAGGCGCTCCCCCTCTTCAGGATCTATTGGTTCTTCTAGCTGAATTGTTGTGGTTGCAACAATAGAAGTGGGGTCTGCATTGATGATCTGTCTGTTTTCAATATTTTATGGATCAGATTCTAAATCAGGGTTTGGCTCCGTGTCTTTGACCTCAACCACCAATGAATGTTTCGAGTAACATTCATCGGTGTTTTGCCAAGGGATTTTGTGGAAGTCACACCACTTCCCAGTGTCATTATTCATCTTTACTTTACCCTTTTTGTCTTGTGTCTTGGAATGGTTGTTGGTTAGGACCGTCTTTACCGTGATTTGGTTTTTTCATATTTGTAGACCCGAATTCCCATTTGTTCTAGTGCCTAAATTTCTGCTCAATTTTGACAACATATCGATAGGAATCTCCCAATGATGAGATGTTTAGGAAATCCATTTCGATTTGGATGTACCTATGAAGATCCCCATGGTATTTTAGAACCATATGTCGGTCAGATTCTTTGTTACCCAGCTTGGTGTGCAAGGTATGAAAATTATTTGTGAACTATGGCACTGTTTGGCTCTTCTCTTGCCGCAGTGTGGTCCATCTCATGTACTGGTCTTCATAGTTATCAATAGGATAGTATTGTTCTTTGACCTCATACACAAACAAATATCAAGTGGGCTCGACCCCATATATTCCATATTCCTCTGTGGAACTTTTATCCCAGTAAGTTTCCACCAATGTTTGACACGGGGGAGAGCCTTAAGGAGTGCAAAGGTGATCTTTTCCTTGTCGAAAAAATTTGAACAGAGAAATAACCTTCTAATAGATTTTACCATTTTTCTAGGGAATCTGCATCTATCTGACCTTCAAATATGGGAATATCAAAATTAACTTGTACCTTGAAGGGAGAGGTTCCTCCAAAATGGTTGTTTGATGAAGATGCACCTGTTTCTATCAACATTCGTTGAAGAATGTGTGAAAAATTCTCCATCATTTCGTCCCTCTCTCGCGCGATAGATTTCTGAAGCAACAGGTTAATAGAATCTTCTTCTCCACCATCTTTATTTTCTGCCTCCATCGAGGGTTTCTTGGGCATGTGAGAATGATTTTCCTCAAGAGAGACAAACTCGAGACCCAACTGGCTATACCTGGACCTCGTCGGGGACATGTGCTGAAAAACGATCAACAACAGCCTACTATGATACCACTGATCCATATTTATTTTCAGAACGAAATGAAAGTAGATAAATTACAATGAAATACTCATGAAAAATTCCAAAAACAAAGAAATATAGAAATACTTGATTTCTATTAATGAAAGAATTGTAAAGAGACTATAAAAATACAGAGTGCAAGAATCAGTAGAATGGAGGCAACTTTATCTCTGAGAAGAGATGTGACGGCTACACTCATTCGCCATAAGATGATTACAATGAGGCTCTGAAGGCCTTTTTATGATAAACACGAATGGAAAAGCCCTAGACATCCTTAAACCTAACCCTAGGATATGAAAGGACAAAATTCATGTGGGCCCCATTTGGGTAAGTTAGTACATTAACTTCTTGGGGTCGTAAATTAGGCATACGATCTCCACTTTAGGCGTGTGATATCTCGTTGGAAATGTATTTTAGAGAAATACGCATTACACCATCAAACTCTAAATCCATCTACATTGAATTTGGCAACCCAAAAAAACATTGTTTAGGGGCCCAAAACAACCCTAGAAGTACAACAAGATGTGCTAACATGAAAACATACAAAATAAGTTGGTTGGATTAGGTGGGAGGCCACCAATATCCACCTGGAAGATATGTAGGGCTTCAGACAACCCCAAAAGTGTAGAACCCACAATTACAAATACGTACAGAAGAATGTGTTACACTAAAAACTAAAAAGAGGAGCCAGTTGGATTAGGTGGGTGGCCACCAATATCCATCTGGATCAATCCTCCTGCCTTAGGAAGAAATAGTCTCCATTGCGTTGAATTCCCAGGGAAGAGGGGAAATCATTTTATGAATCTGAAGCTTGGTGAGTTGTGTGCCTTGTTGGAGAAGTTGTGCTTCTTGGCTTGCAGAAGACTGTCACAAACCTATTGCTGAAGGGGTTGAATTTGTTCCACCAACCTGTTGTCTCTGGGTTGGATGGGGCATTTTGTAGGCACCATTGTAGGTGAAGAAACAATATCTTTTGTCTCTTCAAAAATCTATTTTTGATGGATAGAAGGTGTTGAGGTTGCAATGGTTGTAGTGGTTTTTTGTACATCCTTTGAATAGATTGTGAAGAGGATGAATTTTTCAGTATGGGAGATTACCTTGCGATGTTTTTTTGGTGAAGAAGTAGTCAAAACTACCTCTGGTATCCTATAGAGATTACTTCCCAAAGTAATAATAACACTATGGGGTCTAGACTCATAGACAACATGGTGTTTCCACATATATGGTTGGACCAAAACAACATCACAGACATTAAGAGGAGAAATATGACACACTACCTCATCCTTGAAGGGATGGATGCCATAGGACAGGTGACTTGTTGGATGATGTGAAGATCTTTTCCCTAGTGAAGCTAACCCATGCTGTATGGTTGCGGGTGTGGTGTTGTCGACAACCCCAATAGTTTGATGACCTTAGCTGAGATGAGGTTCTTCTGGTTGTCATTATCAATAATGAAATGAAATGGGGTCCCCTTCACCCACATTTTTGAATGAAAGAGGCGCTCCCCCTCTTTAGGATCTACTGGTTCTTCTAACTGAATTGGTGTGGTCATGACAGTAGCAGTGGGGTTTGCATTGATGATCTATCTATTTTCAATATCTTCTGGATCGGATTTTGAATCAGGGTTCGACTTCGTTTCTTTGACCTCGATTGCCAATGACTATTTCGAGTGACATTCATCGGTGTTGTGCCAAGGGATTTTATGGAAGTCACACCACTTCCCAATGTCATTATTCATATTTAATTTACCATTTTTTCGCATGTCTTGGACTGGTTGTATAGAGGTTGTAGGTTAGGACCGTATTTATCATGCTTGGGTTGCATATTTGTAGACTCGAATTCCCATTTTTTTCTGGTGCCTAAATTTATTCTCTATTTTAACAGCATATTGATAGGAAACAACCAATGATGAGATTTTTATGAAATCCATTTCGGTTTGGATGTACCTATGCAAAGCCCCATGGTATTTCAGAACCAGATGTTGCTCGAATTCTTGGATACCCAACTTGGTGCGCAAGGTATGGAAAGTATCTACGAACTATGGCACTATTTGGCTCTTCTCTTACCGCAGTGTGGTCCATCTCATGTAGTGGTATTCATAGTTATCAATAGGATAGTATTATTCTTTGACCGCATCAACTAAAAAATCCCAAGTGGGCTCGGCCCCATATATTCCAGATTCCTCTGTGGAAATTTTCTCCCAATAAGTTTCCCACCAATGTTTGACATGGGGGAGAGACTTAGGAGTGCGAAGGTGATCTTTTCCCTATCGAAATTTTTTTGAACAAAGAAATAACCTTCTAATAGATTTAACCATTTTTAGAGGGCATCCGCATCTATCTGACCTTCAAATATGGGAATATCAAAATTAACTTGTACCTTGAAGGGAGATGTTCCTCCAAAATGGTCGCTTGATGAAGATGCACATGTTGCTATTGGCAGGCATCGAAGAATGTGTGCAAAATTCTCCATCATTTCATTCCTTTGTTGCACGGTAGCTTGCTCAAGCAACAGGTTAATAGAATCATCTAATTCGTCGTCTTTCTTTTCCACCACCATCGATGGTTTCTTAGGCATGCGAGAGTGATTGTCCTCAAGAGAGATAAAATTGAGACCCAATTGGCTATACTCTGACCTCGTTGGGGATATGCGTTGAAAAATGATCAAGAGCAACTTGCTCTGATACCACTGATCCAAATTTATTTTCGAAATGAAATGAAATCAAAGAAATTACAATGAAATACTCATGAAAATTTCCAGCAATAGATAAATACAACAATAATTGATTTCTATTAATGAAAGAACTGTAAAGAGACTGTAAAAATACAGAGTGCAAGACTTGCTAGAATGGTGGTAGCTTTATCTCTGAGAAGAGATGTGACAAATACGCTCATTTGACAGAAGATGATTACAATGAGGCTCTGAAGGAATTTTTATGATAAACAAGAATGTCAAAACCCTAGACATCCAAAAACCTAATGAGATGAAACGCCAAAATTCATGTGGGCCCCATTTGGGTAAGTTAGTACATTAACTTCCTAGGGTTGTAACTTTTGCATACGATCTCCATTTTAGGCATGTGATAGCCAGTTGGAAAGGTATTTTCGAGAACTATGCATTACACCATAAAAATATAACTATGTCTATAGTTTGAATGTGGTGAGCCAAAAACACACTATTTAGGGGCCCAAAACGGCCCTAGAAGTACAACAAGATGTGTTGACATGAAAACATACAAAATAAGCTAGTTGGATTAGGTGGGAGGCCACCAATATCCACCTGGAATATGTGTAGTGCTTGAGACAACCCCAGAAGTGTAGAACCCATAATTACAAAGAAGTACCGAAGAACGTGTTGCACTAAAAAATGACAAGAGGAGCAAGTTGGATTAGGTGGGTGGCCACCAATATCCACCTGGATCAATGGGTCTTCCTCAGATTTTCCTATTTACTGATTACATTGCTATATATGTTTGTCAATATTTACATATTTTCCTAAATATATTTAGTAGTTCACATAGATATGTTTCAATAATAATGTTTTTAATATCTTTCTTACATTTTTTGTTCACACGTTTAGTTGGTATCTAATGATACTCGTGCATCACATAGAGTTATCCCTTCATTGATGGATTTAAACGCAACAATTAATTCTATATGTCATTTTGGTCTTTCATCAATGCAGGTAATGATAATATTTTATAATTTATCAATTAAATTAAGTTAAGTTTAATATATATATATATATATATATATATATATATATATTAGGCATCTAGTTGTTTTAGAGATCTAACATGATCAAAAGGTAAGGTTTAATGTTTTTGTAATGCATCATTATTAAAATTGACCTTCCAAAATAGTTGTCTACTATCAATGCATTGGCTATTGAGACATCCATTTCTATTGGAGGAGGGATGGGGATGCCATCGCTTTTGATCTCTCAAAGTACATGTATGAACCACTTTAAAATAAACAATCATTTTAGGTACATACATGCTCTTCAAATATCAATATAAAAGTATATAACTTGTTTTATTAGCATGTGTTTTCATTTTTTTATTGGACATACTTAATTTCCCAAGCTCCAAAGCAACCATCTACTCTTGATGGATTGATTGGAGTATCCGATGATTGGAGTAAGGTAGGCCTTTTTTTTTCCATACCAATTAGATTTTAAAAAATACCAATACCTGAAATTCTTGAAACCAATCCTATAACCAATACTTTGAAAAGGAAAAAGTTGTTGTCTTCCCTCCTCATTCATACCAATAAAATAAATTGCAAATTTCACAAAGTTTACCTCCATCATTTTAATTGTGTTTATAAAGATTCATTCATAAAGAAATAGTAAAGTGAAATAAAAATAAATCTCATCCAAATTTTACACCTACTATAAATCTCATCCAACTGTTATTATACTGCAGGGTACAATGTTATCATCACAATGCACAGTATCATCACAACGCACAGTATCATCAAGAAATTACTTTGTTAAGTGTTATCATCACAACGCACAGTATCTTGTGTAGTCTGGAAACTGTGAGGTAATTCTTGAGAGGTCAGCAATGAAGAATTTCACTATGCAGTCTTTGTAATTTCAAGAGTAGGTTTCAACGATGACGAGGTTACTCAGAGAAGGTTTTATCAGAGTAGGTTTCAAGAGTAAGTTTCAATAACAACAAATCTGTTGTAAGGTGAAAATATGACTTCTACTTCAAATCTGCAACCTCCCACTTTTACAGGTAAATATTATGAGTTATGGTCCTTGACCATGACGGTCTTATTTTGGGGTCAATATGTTTGGGATATAGTCGACAATGGCTATGTGGAACCAATAAATCAAGGAACGTACAATGCACTCACACAAGTTGAAAATGATGCATTGAAATATCAAAGGAAGAAGGATGGAAAGACAATGTTTTACATACATCAAGCCATGCATGAAAGCACACTCCCAAGCATCAGCAAAGCAAGCCAAGGAAGCTTGGGACATACTTCAAATTTATTTTCAAGGTATGGACAAAGTCAAGACCTCAAAACTACAAATTCTTGGAAGAGATTTTGAAACTCTGTCAATGAAGGACTCAGATTTAGTAGATTCCTTTTACACCCATGTTATGGGCCTGATAAATCTAATTAAGTCTTGTGGAGAAACCATAGAATATAGAAAGGTTATTGAGAAATAACTTAGGAGTCTTCCTTCTAAATTTGATACTCTTGTTGTGACTTTAGAAGAGAACAAAGACCTGAGTCAATTTAGTCTAGATGAGCTGCAAGCCTCCCTCATTAATTGTGAACATAGATTGAAAACATAAAATATGTCATTAGAAAATTCATTTTTTGTGCAATCATTCATAAGTCGTGGAAGAGGAAGGGGGAGAGAAAACTCTAGAGGCACAGGAAGGATTTTTGCTAGAGGTGGACGCAGTAGAAGTCCAACAAATACTAGTTGTAGAGGTCAAAATCAAAATACTAGTCTTTGATAAATCAAATATTCCGTGCCATTACTATAAAAAGTATGGAAATTATGCATATGAGTGCAGGAAGAGACAATATAATCAAAACAAGAAAGATTAATACCATTCAAACAATGCAAATAATCCCTCCATTCCTATGTTTATGTTGTGCGATGAAGCAATTCCTATAGTCTCACTAGTTGAATGCGATGTTTCTCAAGAAATTCCATGTGACATATGGTATCTAGATTCAAGTTGTAGTAACCACATGACAAGAAATTTAGAACTATTTTCTAGTTTGGATAAGTCAGTCCAAACTAAAGTTACACTTGGAACAAATATCCAAGTCATTGTCTTAGGTAAAGGCAGTATTAACATTTTAAATAAACAAGCAGAGAAACAATTTATGCCAGATGTATATTATGTTTCTGGCCCAAAACATAATTTAATGAGAACGTGACAGTTGTTACAGAAAGGGTACAAAATCTACATGGAAGATAATCGTTGTGTGATTTTTGATAGATATCCAAGAAACCAACTTATTGCAAGAATTTGAATGACAAGAAACATAATTTTTCCAGTGACATTGAAGTGAGCCTTGAAGAGAAAAAAAAATGCAAATTGTCGGTGAAACAAGAGATATGCAGTCTGACACTGCATTCAAAGAAGAAAGTGAAGAAATAAGTGTGCGCAGTTCCAAGGAAAGAAAAAATAGTGCGTGCAGTTTCAAGAAAGAAGAAGACAGTGGTGGTGAGTTGAAAGCAACATTCCAATATGAAGTACATGATCATTCATGGTTGTGGAATTTCAGATTTGGACATCTAAGCTTTGGAGGACTGAAGCTGCTACATACAAAGGATATGGTGAAAGTTTTGTCATTGATTGAAAAAATAGAAAGAATATGTCAAGGCTGCATCTTTGGAAAGTAGCATAGAGAGTCATTTCCAGTTGGCAAGTCATATAGAGAAAAATATCCATTGGAAATTGTACATTCAGATATATGTGGACCAATGCAAACACCATCTATAGGAGGCAATACATACTTTCTTACATTTATTGATGATTTGTCGAGAAAAAAATGTATTTATTTCCTAAAAGATAAATCTGACGCATTTGATTGTTTGGAAATCACTTGTGGAGAAGCATAGTGGTTATTACATCAAGGTTCTAAGAATTTATAGAGGAAGTGAATATGTTTCAAGAAGTTTTTATAATTTTTTTAAAGTTCATGGCATTAACATGAAATTCATTACCCGGTATACACCACAACAAAATGGTGTCGCAAAGAGAAAAAATCGAACCATTATGGAAATGGCACACAGTATGTTGGAGTCCAAACATTTTTCAAATGAGTATTGGAATGAGGCAGTAGCAACTGCAGTATACATCATGAACAGATGTCCGACAAAGAGTGTAAAAACAAAGTTCCTCAAGAATCGTGGATAGGTATGAAGCATAATGTGGCACACTTAAAAGTTTTTGGTTGCATCGCATATGCACATGTGCCAAATGAGTTGAGAAAGAAGCTAGATAACAAAGGACATAAATGTATATTTTTTGGGTACTTTGAAGACTCAAAAGAATAAAAACTATACGATCCCATTGCAAGAAAAGTTATAATCAATCGTGATGTTCAATTTGTGGAGAATGAAGCATGGGATGGAAGCATAGAAAGGACAGTTAAAATTATTGATGCTATCGGGAAAGATGAAATACAGGATGAAGTTGTTCAAACATCAAGTACAAATCAGAGCACAATTCTTGGAACTACAACACAAATCACAGCACAAACTACTACAGTGAGATCTGCATGTGTGCAATCCACACCTAGAGCACAACAAACTCCAACAAGAAGTCTAAGTAGTTTTACATCTCAAAATCCAACATTAGCAAGTCGGTTACCAAGAAAGAAAAGAAGTATGTGCGACATCTATAATGTTGACACAACAAATTCATTTTCAGATTTTTCTTTGCTTTCACAAATAGATGATATATTAACTTTTGAAGAAGCTGTCAAAGATGATGTATGGGCACGAGCCATGGATGAAGAAATTGAAAGTATACAAAACAATCAGACATCAAAATTGGTAGATGTATGTAAAGACAAGGATGTGATAAGTGTCAAGTGGATTTATAAAACCAAGCAATATGCAGAAGGAAATGTGCAGAAACACAAGGAAAGATTACTTGCAAGAGGTTTTACACAACAACCTAGAATTGATTTCAATGAAATGTTTGTGCCAATAGCGTGCGTGGAAATGGTCAGAATTGTGTTGGCCATTATTGCACAGAATAAATGGCATGTTTATCAATTGGATGTAAAGTCAATATTTTTGAATGGACATTTAGAATAAGAACTATATGTGGAACAACCACAAGGCTATGAGATTCCATGACAAGAAAACAAGGTATACATATTGAAGAAGGCACGGTATGGATTAAAGCAAGTACCCATAGCTTGGTATGGTCACATAGATTCCTATCTCACTCGGAATGGATTTCAAAGAAGCGATTGTGAGCCAACTCTATACATCAAATAAAATCAACAAGGCAATATGTCAATTATTTTTTTATATGTAAATGATTTGATTTTTACAGCTGATTTTGGCATAGAAGAATTTAATTCAGTCATGAAGGATGAATTTGAAATGACTAATTTGGGGTTTATGAGATATTTTTTGGGTATTGAAGTTCACCATTCCAAAGATGGTATATTTATTTCACAATCTAAATATGCACATGAAATTTTGAAAAGATTCAATATGACAAATTCCAAGGAAGCCCCAACCCTTGTTATAACAGGATTAAAGTTAAGCAAGGAAGATGAAGTATCTAAAGTGGATCCCACTCTATTTAAAAGGTTGATAGGTAGTCTTATGTATATGATAGAAATAAGGCATGATATTATGTATGGATTGAACCCGATTTCAAGGTTTATGGAAACTCCAAAAGAATCCTATTGGAAGGTAAGAAAAATAATTCTGAGATATGTGAATGGAACAAAATATTTTGGAATTTTGTATTCTACTTCATAATATTTTAGACTTGTAGGATACACTGGCATTGATTGTTGAGGTAGAATAGATGACCAGAAAAGTATCTATGGGTACACATTTCATTTTGTAATAGGTATAGTATCATAGGCATCAAGGAAGCAACCCATTATGACTCTTTCTTCAGCTGAAGTTGAATATGTCGCAGCTACAAGCGCATCTTGTCAAGAAGTTTGTATGAGAAGAATGTTAAAAGATTTGTTACAGGAACAACAAGAACCAACTAAAGTTTTTTGTGACAACAGTTCCACCATCGTTGTCCAAGAATCATGTGTTTCACAAGGAAACCAAGAATATTGATACAAGGTATCATTTTATCAGAGAATTGGTGAATAACAAAGAAATTTGTTTAGAGTTTTGCAGGTTAAAAGAACAAGTAGTAGATATATTTACAAAAGATTTCGTAAGATATGAATTATAGAAACTGTGCAGTTGTTTAGGATTTGACACAGTCACAGATATTTGACAGTTCATGTCCATTCAAAGTTTTGATGTAAATTTTGTATTTTGTAAACTCACCTACTTATAATTAAGGGGGAGTGTTGGAAATGTTAATTTCAAGTCACGAGCTTTACACTTACACGGACTTTATCTTACATGGGAAAGTAGAGACGTTAGTCTATCATACACGACAAGCAAGAGTGTTAGCAGGACCAATATTAAATGAGTCGATATTTATCTTTCTCGAGCTCTGTTATGAAAATAAGAGTCATTCCAAGTTATTTTCATCTTAAATGTTTGAGTCAGTTTACTTCTATAGGAAGTCTCAATCTCAGTCTATTTATTCTTTAGTCTGTAACGAGTCGAAGAGATAAGAAGAGAGATAGAGTGTTAGTTGATAGTAAGAAACGACAACAGTTGTGAAGGAAGAATTCTGAGAGAAAAAAGCATTGTGTCTAGATGTTTGTAGAAGTTGTTGGAGCGAAAGATCAACATAGTTTTGTACTCTGTAACCGTGCGCAGTGCTCATGTTCACAATATATTAAGTACATGTGTGTTGATGTATTTCTGAGTATTTTTTGTGTTCAAACACTTTACATAACATAACATTACTTCTAATAGGAAGGTGAAAAAACACTTTTAGATGGGCTTAGTTATGAAGGTGTAAAAAAATTAAAAATCATAAAATACATGATGTTTCACCTCCTTTGAGACCCTAGCACGGGCTTCACTCTTGAGACTAATAAACCACATTTTTCCATGGCCCTTGTGGAAATAAAGGCATGTTATTCCAATTACATAGGAAATTGTATCTCAAGTTTATCTTGCATAACCATGATGATTATTTTTATATTTTAGAATTCAATGGGATTGAATGAGGGATGCCCTATGATATAGTTAATCCATATCATGTTTATCACCTTCCTCACTCGTGAAATCCTCTCCATTTATATCCTCCAACACTCATATTACTTGATAACACATAAAGTACATTGTTACAGTTGTCATGGGCATTGCCCTGCCATAGCATATTTGTTGAGATCAATGTACATTGTTACAATTATCATGGACATTGGTCTTCCATGACACATTTTTTTGAGAGGCAGAGTACATTGTTACAATTATCTGTTACAATTATCATAGACATTGGTCTTACATGACACATTGTTTTTCGAGAGCCATGTGATGAAGGGTACATTTAGGTTGCAGTGATTTGATACTTTTCATGGTAGGGGAAGTCATTTGATACTTCTCATCATGGTAAGTGTTGTTCCTGAGTCTGTACTTAAGGATTAAACATACAGTGTCAAGGCATCCGAAAGTATGATAAAGGTTGGAAAAAGATTACACTAACCTTCGGTATAGGAAACTACTGAGGATTTCTACATTCTCGCCATCTAGCTTCCAACTGTTCCTGGATAGTAATATCCCGTTCAATGGCTGCCCATGATTGTTCCAACTCGTCTCGGGTGACCGCAGTTTTAAGGATTGTGTCAAAGAGATTTAGAGCGATATGTATTTGATTAGATAGCCCGGGCTGAATGTTAGGTTGATTTACTACAGGGACAGTCATTTAGGAACGATTCCAGTATGGAAACAGTTTTTTAAAAGAGAGAATTTATTTGCTGTTTTAATTTGGACGAAAATAAAGAGAAACCTTTGCATGAAAAAATGAAATAAGAATACAAATTGAAGGCCCTTTCCTGTAACTATGTTGTTTCCGATGAAAATAACGGGGGATGGGAGAAAACATTAAGCTGTAGATGACGCGAAGTTCCTGTCAGTGGAAAACTCACGTATACACAGAAGAAGCGATTGACATAAACATAATTGACCTAGTGTAAATAAACATAAAATTCTGTAAATGTAAATTGGTCTTACACCTGCTAATAGCTGGTGCAGAGGAAAGACAAGATACGATTACAGAAAAAAAAATTGCAAACCTTTCACCATAGTAGTGGTCGTACTAAATTACAGTGATACACGTCAATTATGTAGAGAAAAATGAAAAGAAACAAAGAACATGACGAAACAAACTTGCAACATAGTCGTGACAGAATCGGGAATCTTCAAATTGCTTGTATTAATTCCTTTAATGCAGAAAACTCTCTTACAGTTAGTCCACCAAAAAAGTCCATCCCTTATCTCTTCTTTTTGTGATGTATTTATACACAATTTGCCTCTCGGTTCAGAAGAGACAAATTACTCCATCTGTCCGAATCTGTTTTCAAAAAAGGTGCCAGGTGCTTGTTTTTGCTTAGATTTAATACATATGATACATTTGTCTAAAAATTGAAATACAATCTGTGAAGTCTTTACATTGACAGCTGGGGGGAACGAAATAACTCCATTTCATCTACTCTGTTTTCAAGAAGAGTTGGATTCTTGTCCTCGCATGGATGCAGTGTACATGATACACTCGTCTACAAACTGGGTCGCAAGCTGTGAAGGCTCGGCTTGACAACTGGCTTCGGCAAAATAGCACTCTCGGGCCAGCTGTGGAAGTTTATCATCTATTTGTACATTGATGAGTTCAAGAGCGCTGAGTTGTGCACTAGGCTGAATCAAATGCTTGTCAATTTGAGCCGAGTCTACCCTATCCATCTCAGAGATTTCTACTGAATTCTTCTCATTTTTCTCTTTTATGTCGAGAGAAATCTGATCTGTATTCATCTGTCTCAGCGCCTCTGTGTCGCTTCCAATCTCCATTCCTAATTGCTCACCATTCACGACATTGCAGGCTTCTGCTAACGAATTTGTCACTTTTTTAACCTGCTCTTTGCTTAAAGAAATAATCTGTTCCCAATTTTTTAACAAGATATTGCCCCTAGTCTGTTCGGCCATGGTGAGCCCGGGAGGCCCTGAAAACCTGTTGTTAGTCGCTATAACTGCCTCTTGAAAAGAAATCCGAGCAGCTTCTGCATTTCTTTCTTTGTTAATCAGATTCTCAGAGATTCGATGTATTAACAAGCAGTCTTCTCGAATCTCTCCTGCTTTTTTAAGCAGACTCTATTGAGCAGAGGAGATCCTACTCCGAATATCAGTTGCTCAGGATTTAACGATATCGATGTCAATTGCCTTGCTTTCTACGACCTTTAGCTGAGCCTGCAGCTGTGTAATCATATCCCTCTGTTGGCCCGATTGTACCTGACCATTTCGGATTGTAGAATTTTCTTGTTCCAGCTTGGTCTTGAGGACTTCAATTTCTTTCTTATCGACCAATCGGGCCAGCTCTATTTCTCCGCTTGCTTGACTCTTAGCGTTTTCTTCTGCCGAGGCTACTCTAGCCTCAAGAGTCTTTATCAAACTATTCTTTGCTTTGAGCTGGCTCTTTAATGCCCCAACCGATAATTGATTTGTCGTTGCGTACACTCCCAGCGTCCCTGCAATCTCTGTGGCAAATTCATCTTTCCTTTTTTTCATCCCATCAGTCATTACTTTAAACCTTTTGACAGTTGATCCTTCCTCCCGGGAGAACTCCCTCTTTACAACTGCCTTCCTCTTTTTGTCAAAGAAGAACTCATTAGGAGGGAGTTCTTCTGCCCTTATAGGTCTCAGTTCTTCTTCGAAAATCCATCCCTCCTGTATGTTTCCTTGTGTTGACTGTAAAGGGGTGACAGAGGTGATAGGTTCCCCGATTTTCTTCGCAGCTTTCTCCGGTGTGCTGAGTGGACCTTGCTTTTTCGGGGGGTCAGGGGTCTTCGTCCCTGCCTCTGGATTCTGACTTTCTGGTGGACCTGTGTCTTTTATTTCCTCCTCCATATTTGGTTCCTTGGGAGGACCAATAGTTTTCTCTCCTGTTTCGGGATTTCCCTCCCGTTCTGGATTCTTCTCCTGCTCAGGACTCTTCTCCCTTTCGAGATCTTTCTCCGTTTTGGGATTCTTATCCTGCTCCCCTTCCTGATGTTTTTTGGGGTTAGAGGTTTGCCCCGCAGAACTCCCAGCCTCCTTTTCTTTATCCTTAGATAGTCCCAGGCCTCCTAGCACCACGGGAAGGCCTTGTTTCCTATGCTCCTGAAATTTTAAAACTGAGGCCCTGTCTTCGGGTGCTAGGGATCTGATTCGAAACTGCACCTCCAATTAGGACCTCACCCCTTGGAAAACATCATCCGAGGGTGAACATTCATGCTCGAACCTCTTTAACCCACAATTCCCTAAATGAGTGCTCACAATTCCCTGAGGATCATGCTTCTTGTACTCGATAGAGACTAAGCTTAAGTTTTCTATGGCTGAAGCTTCAGCCTTGGCATGTCCAAAATCTAATAAGGAGTAGGAATTTAGCCGAATAGGGAAAGATGGCCATACCTTCTTTGCTGACACTTTGAGCTCTTTGCTCACTCCGCTGGTTACTGTTTGCCGAGCGATCTCGCGACAAGCTAGCTTGTCGGGAATGAATAGTGGTAGCGCCAGAGGGGGAACAACAGCTCCAAACTCTCTCAAATAGGAGAATTCCTCTTCCACGTACCAGTCCGTGATATGGCTCAAATTCTGAACAATGCCATCTGATATGCGGGGTGGCAAAAGACCAAAAATGGTGATGTGCAGGGGCACCACCACCCAATTAAAAATCTCATAAATAAACTTGTTCGCGTTATTTTCCCACAGTTTATCGTGGTACTCATGAACAGTATTCTCTTGGGTTGGGCTCCAGGCCCAATTCATCAAAGGGAAAGGCGTCATGGATCATATCGCATCCATGATATACGCGGACATGTAGAATCCGAACGGCTTCCCGGTTACCTTCTGCTCCTGGTACTCGGTGATCCTGTTGAACAAGCTGTTAGAGAGAATTTTAGCCCAATTGAATGAGGAACCTTCTGCTACCCGAAAGATGAGGGGTACCCACTAGACATAAAAATGCGTGGTATTCTCCGATCCGAAAAGCCGACAAGTCATCATTGCCACATACCTATAGTTTGGCTCCAACGAAGAAATCAAATACACACCCTCGTTTTTCACTCTGAATGTGGAGCAACGAGATACCCAATCTTTTATCAAGCCTGGAAAAGTTTTGTCAAATTCTTCGCACTCCTTGTTTTTGAAGTCTACCAGGAATTCTTTTCCATATGTGTATTCAGAGGTCGCTGGGAGCTTATACATAGACTGGATATGCTCGGGCCTAAAAGTCCCAATCATGGCCTGTCGGTCATTCACAATAGTTCTGGAAGGTAGGTCGATGTGATCCAATGCCCATCGGATCATATCGTAATATGGGAGCAACCGAGGTCTGGTTGCAACCAGGTGCATTCTCGACTGAACAATTGTCTTGTACTTAGTGTTCATGTCATCCTTCATGATATCATAGTTATAGTCATCAGAGTCTGAACAGTTTACTAACTCGGATTGTAGGATATCTGTAATAGAAGACCAGGTAGATACTGAGCCGTCTGTCCGAGGCGAAGTATTTGAGACATTGTCTGAACCCTGTGCTGCGACTTCGATATTTGCTTTAGCTCCTCTCCTTGGTGCCATAGCTGAAGTTGGTGTTTTCGTTCTTCTGTGATAAACATGCGTATACATGCAGACGCTAGTTCACTCGGAGAAAGACTTGCTCTATACGCTTAATAAGAAATGTTTTCTTCTTAACAAATAAAACAAAGTCTCGTATATATTTTGAAAATCATGTACCTTGTCATGAGTCCGTCAAATCGCGAATAAAACCAAATTAATTGAAAAAATCCGATCTTATTTTCATCGTGGATTTACCCTAATTTCTCATTAATGTCATGAATATTGGGCGGCTTGACAGGTACTCGGGTTATGGAGAGTAAATGAATAAATACCTCATGAAGTGTGCCAACCTTGAAGCGCGAGAGGTAATCCGTTTAATTTTGAAGTATTACAAATCTTATTGACTTAAAAAAATTCTTCGCGTTTCGTTGCATCGCGAATTCTGTTTTCGCGTTTTGACCTTTTAACTCGTGATACTACGAGGGCTGATGTTAATGTAACCAATGGAAATCGTGATTGGTGGGTCCTTAATGATATGATTAACATGATTTCCACATCGCGACTCGGGAATTCGAAGACAGCTTTTTAGGAGAATGATACGCCGAGTCGCGACATCGCGATGCGGCGATAATTTGGCTCAAATTAAGAGAAGGAAATCTGAGATTAGGCGATTAATTAATCTTGATACATTTATGTCGCAACTTCGTGAATTGGAGTTTTGGATACCTTAACTTTATGAAAGAAATTGTCGTGCGGCGATGTGCCGAGAACCAAGTTTAACCATGGTTAGTCTTTTACTTTTAGTTATCAACCAAGGTTTTCTCAAAAGTTATCGTGTTCTCGGCTATCGGGGGTGTAAGAACAAAAAATTGTCCTCTACGAATGCCGAGAGGCAAAATACCGACGATGCCTAATCAAGGGTTAAAGGGTTTACCATAGTCAATGCCTTGGGTGAAAAATTGAAGGAATGAGTTCGCAGTTTCGCGACTCGGGACTTGTGAATTCAAATATTTAAAGCACCTGACTGGTGACATCCCGAAATAAAATAAGAGAGAAAACATTCTTGCGAAAAAATGGATCTTTTTTGAAAGCAAAAACGCATTGCTATTCATGCAACAATATTTGAGAGTTTTATGTTTTTAGGAGGGAGAAGAAAAACAACCTTAGATCTCAAGTATCAAATTTTGAAAATACGCGTGAGGTGAAAGAACAAGGGCGGCTCCAACATAGGCTCCAACTAGGGATCCCGCTTCCCTGTGAGGTGGGAAGAACAGTAGACCAGGTGCCAAAATTGGGTAAATGGAGTCATAGGTTAAAATCAAGGAAAAAATCTAAGGAAAAAGATAGAAAAGGGGGAAAAAAGATTTTGCTTGGTAACCCAAAATCTTTTCGAACTCAGATGCTCTTTCCAAACATAGCTAAAGTCACCTTCGCAATTTTCTCTTTCTCACTACTAAGTTTGGGGAACTCTTTAATACAGTTGTAACAATCCTAGGATCTTCAACAGGTCTTATGATTCTCAGCTTGCATCAAAAGAATGATATATTATATAATCTAAAGTAGGGAAGTCCCGTCTGAATTTGGGGAAATGATCAGGTTTTCAGAAAGTGTTGATTACCGGAGTAGATTGATGTTTATGTATAACAACCTTACAGATCTCCCAGACATTGCTTCACTGCCAGCGAGCCTGTTCAGTACCCCGGTGAAGTTGTCTGACCCTTTTCTACTGAATTTCTTTTCACCACTTCGGAAAAAATTTATGCGTTTAAACGCTAAGACGAGGGAAATCATTTCTGAATTTCCTTTCATCGTCTTAATAGACTAGGTGGGGGCAATCATTTCTGAATTTCCTTTCACCACCTGTCTTAATATTTTACCTTTAAAACACGAAGATGGGAGAAATCAGTTTATATCAGGGATGAGATCTGTAAAATATTTTTTATAAGAGGTCTGTCAACTTATTTTGATTACTCGGTATCAACCTTCCTTTGACCCTTACAAGACCTTCAGTTCATAGGGAGACAGGGGAGAAAGAATAAAATTTTAAGGGACATCCTGTTCCAACAAGCTTTGATTTTTTGACGCTGTTGAAAAAACCTAGAAAGGTCAGGATCACTATAAACGTTCCTTAGCTTAGCAGAAGATCAAGTAGTTGTGAGGACCAGCTTTCTTATTAAGATATGTTCCAAAATCCCCGAGGTTAAAAATGAAAAAACCTTAACTCCAATACAAAAACTCAGGAAGATAGTGACTTGCTAAAATCAGGTCCAAATATAGGTAGAAAACAAGGAAGCAATTTAATGGCTTTATATACAAAAGGTCACAACAGTTTGAGACGGGTTTTTGGATATTTCTATGAACAAAAATTATGACTGACCGTTTTGGATTTAACATATTTATTCAAATTTTAGTTTGAATATCGAGGCCAAAAATAATTTGTTATCTAATCCTTTATATTGCAATTTGAACGATATTACTTCAGATTGCTAAAAACAGCCTTTCATGATCTGAGTATTGAGAAAACTCACCTCTGTCTTCCTTTTTCAATTTCTTTGGGGATTATGAACTATCTTATGTATCACCTGTTTTATGTCGCCCTATTTCCAACACCGATATGCACCTT
>ML782967.1:65825-96172 GCA_009831015.1 Picea engelmannii | reverse complement strand
AATTTCTCTGGTGGACGTAGCCCACACTAGGTGAACCACGTAAATCTGTGTCTCTCTTGTATTGTGTGTCTTCTGTGTTTTGTTTCTGCATTTGTTTTATTTTATTGCTCCGCGGTCCTGTTTTTCTAACATGTTTCAGCGTTGGAAGTAGTGGGATGAGATAAGGTCTGAGTAGATTATTCCTTGGAAGTGGAGAGATTGATCTGGTTGGGAGGTGTAAATTCCTCCATAGGCACTGTCTATACAACCTTGTTGACAAAGGTAGGGGCTTCTTTTTTTGCAATGAAGGGCTCAGTTTTAAGCTTGGGAGGACCTGCTGGTTCTTGTGTTGCAGCAGGTTCAGTCTTAAGATTGGGAGGGCCTGCTGGTTCTTGTGTTGCAGCAGGTTCTTCCTTGGCTACAAAAGGTGAAGGAATAGGGGTTGTTCCTGGCACTGGGACTTGAATTACCTTATAGCCTTCTTGATAGTAAATATCTCCACATTGGCAACACATATATTCTTTACACAATCTCTCTGTAGTCTTCTCTGACAAGGTTGCCGTTCGAGCTAAGGTGTACAGATTTAATTCTTTTTCATATGCTTCCCTTGCTCTGGCTAATTCTTTCTGATATGCTTCCAATTGAGACTTTAAAAACTTGTTTTCTTCCAAGACATCGGCCATTGTTGGTTTGGATTGAGAGATGACTGGTTATTGTGTGGCATTCATAGCCTCATTAGTTGGTTCTTGTGGAGCAGCTACAGGAATGGCAGTTGATGCTTGTGTTTCAGCCTCTTGGTGTAAGGAGAGTAGTGTTTCAGCACCTTCGACCTCTGATTCCTGCATCTCAATGTCAATGTCAGCGACTGGTTCTTGTGTTTCAGCCGTAGCACCCGGGGTCTCTGATTCCTGTGTCTCAATTTCAATGTCAGCAGCTGGTTCTTGTGTTTCAGCTACTGTATTTGAAACAATTGATGTCTGGGATTCTGGTTCTTGTAACTCAATATCAGCGGCTGGTTCTTGTGTTTCAGCCATAGCTATTTCTTGTGTGTCATCTATGGCTGGTTCTTGTGTTGTAGCCACTGAGTGGGTAGCTATTTCTTGTGTTTCAGCTACTTTTATTGCAGCATCCTGGGTAGCTGGTTCTTGTGTTTCAGTGCCCGTGGCTGGAGTAAGCAAAGATCCCGGGATGGGGGAGGTTGGAGGTGTATGGGGTATTAGTCTAATCGGTGGGGGATCTAGGGTAGTGGTACTAAAGGGTGGCCTTGTTGAGGCTCTTGTTCTCTTTTTCCGTAAGAAGGGTGGAAAGAGGGGAGCTTGTTTTCTTTTTCGTGAAGGCCTTTCTTTAACGATGGGGTGGGAGGAATTATCTGGTTCAGAGTCATCACTAAGAATATGAAGGGAGGGAGTGGATGAATCTGATAAGGTATGCGGCGGATTTGGTATGATAGGGGGATTGATTGGACTGGTTGGTTCTGTGGACGGGCTATTGGGTACTTCGGGGAAGTCTGGGGGGTTTTGCAGTTGCTGCTCCTGAGGATTTTCAAGAATTTCAGTAGCAGGTTGGGGGTTTATGGGTGGGTTATTTAGTGGATGGTTTTGTTGAGAAAAACCCCTGTGGATGAGCAATTGGACAAGACGGTGGTGAGTGAGTGAAAGGGTTGGATCTTTATCCTTTCTGCAATAATGTGCCATATTTTTCAAACAACCCAGCAAATAATAAGGAATATTGACCCGTTTGTTATGCCTTAAATGAGAAAGCAGAAGAAAGTCATGCTGATAAACTACCTGCTATCGGCCTTCACAGGTCAAGTAATGTTTGATGAACCTTGCGACTTCCGGCCATGGGGGTGGCAAGGAGCTGAGCTGGACACCCCTGCCTTTCAATTCAATTCGTTCTTCGGGCAGGAAGAAGTTCTGTTGAACATTCCCAATGATATGTTTTCGGCTAAACATGCGGGTATCGTCGATAGGGAGGCCTGAGACCTCTGCTATGTCTTCTTTTGTTACTGATATTCGGACTCCTTCGACGACAGAATGGTCCTCCTGAAGATTTTGGGCGAATTGTAGGACCTGTTGTTCATTATACCCCTGAAGTCTGTGGAAGTAATTGAGCCATCCTACCTGCTGGAAGATTTGATACGTTGTTGGATAGTGTTCTAACAGTGCTGTGGTGGTGGGCTCATTCTATATGACAGATCCTTCCATGGCTACCAGCTCGGTAAGATACAACGTCAAGAGTTTGAGTATCAGCTTCTGCGCAGAGTGAGTTATCCGAGCGACGTTATGCAAAATGGCGGTCAAATGTGCAAAAGGGTGGTGAAATAGGGGTGATGACGGTGAATTTGTGTGAAATGCTGGTATCAAAGATTTGACGTGTACTCCCCTCCCGTCAAGTGCAGTTAATAATGATTTCACTTGAGTGGTCATAATGATATAGGATCTTCCCATTAACTATAGTCTAACTGAATTACATAAAATTTACATACCTCGCCTTACCTTTTGATTCATTCTGCAAACAAAATATCATTCCTGTCTGTGGTAGTCCGGTTGTGGCAGAGACTTTTAATAGATGAATTGTGTCGAGGGTTTGCTTGACTAGAAGGATAAACTATAATCTGAGGGCGTAAAATCTTGCTGACAGATGATGTTTGAAAAACTAGTGTTTCAGCAACAGAGAAGAATGAAACAATTACTAGATGAAGAACTGTTGAGCAATGGTGTTTCAGCATCAGAAGAAAGTCAAAAGTGTTGAACGGTGGTGTTTCAACATCGGAAGAAAGTCAAAAGTGTTGAACGGTGGTGTTTCAGCATCAGAAGAAAGTCGAAAGTGTTGAGCAGTGGTGTTTCAGCATCGGAAGAAAGTCGAAAGTGTTGAACAGTGGTGTTTCAGCATCGGGAAAAATGATAAAGGGTTGCTGACAATGGTGTTTCAGCAATGGAAAAGAAAAGTAGAAACAATTGTTGGACGGTGTTGTTTCGTCGATGAAGGATGGTGAGGAGATGGCGGACTGTAGTGTTTTGGGGGTGGGAAGAATGAAAAGTGTTGAACAGTGGTGTTTCAGCATCGTGGAAGTCAATAGTGCTGAACAATGGTGTTTCAGCATCGTGAAAATGATAAAGGGTTGCTGACAATGGTGTTTCAACAATGGAAAAGAAAAGGCGAAACAATTGTTGGACGGTGTTGTTTCGTTGATGAAGGATGGTGAGGAGATGGCGGACTGTAGTGTTTTGGGGGTGGGAAGAATGAAAAGTGTTGAACAGTGGTGTTTCAGCATCGGGGAAGTCAATAGTGCTGAACAGTGGTGTTTCAGCATCGTGAAAGCTTGTCTCTTTGAAGTATGATCGTCCTCTCCTAGTGGCTGTGCTTCGATCGGGAATCTGCAAAAATTGACTGTAGCATGGTATTTCTTGACAGGGATTATTAGTAAATAAAATATAATCTAATCTAATACTAAAGAAAATTAACTTAAAAGAATTAATTTCTATTAGGGGTAGAAACCCCCTCAACGAAGAGAAAATGAGCATCTGCCATGCATGTGGCCTTAAAATCTTCTTTAGAAATAGGTCGCTAGTATAGACGGAGCCGATGACCATTTACAAGTAACGGAGTTCTGGATTCATCGATTGTGAGGAGCCTTACTATTCCATTAGGGAAAATTGTGTCTACTTCGTAAGGTCCAAGCCATCTTGTACACAGTTTCCCTTGAAATTCTTTGAACCGGGAATCATACAGTAGGGCCCAATTACCTTTTTGGAATTACTTGTTCTTGATATTTTTGTCATGCCATTTTGATCTTTGCTGTTGAATTATGGTTGTTTGTTGAATGGCATCTGGTCTTTTCTCCTCTAGTTCATTAAGTTGCTGCAACCTGGTTGTCTTTGCATCAATTAGATCAAGGTTGACAGCTAGAGAAGTCCTTAAGGTTTTTATCTCAAATTCCACAGGAAAAACAACACTCTTTCCATAGACTAATTCATAGGGAGAGAATCCTGTAGTATTTCTCCAGGTAGTTATGTTGGCCCATAGTGTTTCAAGGAGCCTGTAGGACCAATCCTTTCTGCTTTCCTTCACTGTTTTTGTGAGAATGGCTTCTATTACTTTGTTTGTGCTTTCCACCTGTCCATTGGCTTGGGGGTGGTATGCTGTAGTCATTCTCTGTTGAATATGATATTTCTGAAGGGTGGCTTTGAACCCATGAGAAGTTAAAGGAGGTCCTCCATCTATAACTAATTCTCTTGGCATTCCAAATTTGGTGAAGATGTCTTTAAATAAGAAATCTATAACTGCTTCTTCCATCACTCTGTGGAGTGCCTTGTCTTCCACCCATTTAGTCATGTAGTCTGTGCAGACCAGTATATAAACTTTTTGATTGGATGGAGGGTTGATGGGTCCTATGAAGTCTAAGGCCCATATTTAAAATGGTTCAAGTACTACCTTAGGGTTTAATGGAATTTCATCTCTATGATTAGGTTGGCCTACTCTTTGGCAACTATCATAGGCCTTGACATATTTCTTTGCATCTTTGAAGAGTGAGGGCCAATAGTATCCCATCCTAAGAATTTTATGTGTTGTTCTCTTATCAACAAAATGCCCTCCACAAGGGCCATCATGACAAGCTTTCAATAGATCATACACCTCATCTTCTCGAATACACCTTTGAATTTCTTGATCAGCTCCTGTATGAAAAAGGTACCCACTTATCCAACTATACCGAGCACTTTGATGAATAATACTTTTCTTCTCTTGGTAGGATAGGTGTGATGGTAACTTCCCTGCAACTAAGTAGTTAGCAATATATGCATACCAAGGTGAGTGAGAAGAAACTGCAAATAGATATCCATCAGGAAAGGAATCATCTACTGGGGTATCATCATTAAGTGTCAATCGAGAAAGGAAATCAGCAACTACATTCTCTTTTCCTGGTCTATCTACAATTGTAATATCAAATTCCTGCAATAATAGTAGTCATCTGGTGACTCTAGCATTTGTGATAGGTTTATTCATTAAGTACTTGATAGCTGAGTGATCAGTATGGAAAAAAGTAGAATAGCAAGTAATGTAATGTCTAAATTTATTAATTGCATAAATAACTGCTAAGAATTCCTTCTCGGTGACTGTATAATTGAGTTCAGCAGGGGTCATATTCTTGTTGATGAAATATATAGCATAAGGGAGATGATCTTCTTCATGTCCCAAGACAGCTCCTATAGAAGTATCTGAAGCATCAGAGGATATGTGAAAGGGAAGTGTCCAATCAGGTCCTCTAAGGATAGGGGTTGTAGATAACTAGTGTTTAAGTGTATTAAATGCTTCTTGACAAAAATTAGTTTATTTGAATTCAACATTTTTCATCAGTAAAACAAACAGGGGAGAAGCTATTTTGGAAAAATTCTTAATAAATCTTTTGTAGTATCCAGCATGTCCTAGAAATCTTCTTACCTCTATTTGAGTTTTGGGAGTAGGAAGGTCCTTAATGACTTGTATTTTGGATGGGTCTACCTGAATTCTTTGAGATGAGATAAAATGTCCAAGCACTATTCCTTCACTCATCATCATATGGCATTTTTCTGTACTTAAGGAGAGTTGATCTTGTATGCATCGTTTAAGTACTTTCTCAAGGTTTTCCAGTGCTTCCTGAAAAGAAACACCATAGGGAGTAAAGTCATCCATAAAGATTTCCATAGAGTCATTAAGCATATCAGAAAAAATTCCTAAAACTGCCCTTTGGAAGGTTGCTGGTGCCATACATAGTCCGAATGGGAGGACTCTATAAGAAAAGGTTCCCCAAGGGCTGGTAAAGGTGGTTTTATCTTGATCTTGAGGTGCAATTTTGATCTGGTTATACCCACTGAAACCATCTAAAAATGAGAAAAATTTCTTCCCTGCCAAATTATCTAACACTTGATCAATGAATGGTAATGGAAAGTGATCTTTCTGAGTGGCTTTATTTAAAGCTCTGTAATCCACACATACTCTCCATTTCCCATTCTATTTAGGAACTATTACCAACAGGGACACCCATTCACTGTCTGGTATAGGATAGATAAACTCTGCATTGAGTAATTTTTGAAGTTCTTCTTTGAGGATTTCTCTTAAATTGGGGTTCATTCATCGCTGAGGTTGACAGATTGGCCGACAATCTTCCTTAATATATATTCTATGAGTACATAACTCAGGAGAGATTCCTTTCATGTCTGTGTAATCCCATGCAAATGCTTCTTTATTTTCCCGAAGTAACTTCATTAACTATTGTGTTTCAGCATCTGTCAAATGAGGGTTTATATTCAATGTTTTGCCAGGTTCAATTTCGACTGGTATGCTTTTGGAGGAGATGGTTTTAGGTGTTTGAGGTGGGCTTCCCGAATTGAGGTTTTCTTGACTATCAGACTCCAATAGTGCAGTTAATTGATTATGCATTTTTGGAGTTATAGAGGAAGGTTCGCAAATAAAATTATTGATTATTTCATCCCCAGTAGAGTCTTTCAGGCTTAAAGCTTGTCCGATAGTCAAAAGCAGTTGAGTAGGTTGATCCTCAAAATCTACCCACACGGAATTATCATTATTAACTAGGGGCGTAGCATGAGGATAGAGGGTAAGTTGCTTAGTTTCATAACTGTTTGAAATTGTCATTGAGCCTAATCTATAGCTGATAAAAGCATTTGTTGTGGCCAGCCAAGGTCGGCCCAAAATTAGAGGATGCCCCCCCAACTTTGTTTTGGGTTGCAGCACTGTAAAGTTAACTGGATAATTCCAGGATTCCATGGAGATGCTGAGGTCTTCAATGGCTCCTTCTAGTTTAATTGTGGATCGGTCAGCCAATTCTAGGATAGTTGGGGTATCTCTGACTTTGTTTTGTAATTGTAGCAGTTGTAAGGTTTCTAAAGTCATGATATTGATGGCTGCACCTAGGTCTACCAGGACTCGAGGGATTATCGTTTTTCCAACTTGTACTGTAACGGTAGGGTGGCCAGGATCACCATATTTGATTGGGGGGGTTTTACCTGATATTAGTGCAGATAGGTCTCCCATAACATGGACTATAAGGGGATCCTTAGTTTTCCTACCAGGATTTTTGACACAAATATCTCACATTGTCCTAGCATAGATTGGTACGTCTCGGAGTGCTTGCAGTAGAGGAATTTTGACGTATAAATTTTGTAATTCCCCTAGAAGATTAAAGGCTGGTGGTTCAGGTGTTTTGGTTAAGGCTAAACGCTCAGGAAATGGTGGTGTTGTTGTTTCAGCAACATTGTTAGAGGATGATTGTACCTTTTCAGGTACATCATGCTCTTTTGTTTCCTCTTTGTCAGAAGAGGTAACATCGACTATGGTAGGTTCTACTATTCTCCCAGATCGAAGATGGATATCTTTGCATTGTGTAGGGAGAAGAGAAAGTGTAGGCTGGTTATAAATATCAATGCACTGCACAACTTTATTATTCGGATTGGGGTTAGGTTGTATAGGTAGCTGGGGTCTCATTGTTTGATTGTTTGGAGGAGTACCGGTTGGTAAGGAGAGTGGTTGTGAGAATTGAGGTAATTGATTTTGAAAGGGGGGTTGTTTTCCTCTCCAATTTTGATTCCATTGATTCTGATACGGCTGTTGTTGTTGTGGAGGCCAAGGGGTCCATGTTGAGGGATCAACAAAGGGTGGGTTATTTTGCTGCATGGGTGGGTAAGTTTGTTGCATGGGTGGGTAAGTTTGTTTCATGGATGGGTAGTTCATTTGATTAGTGTATTGCATTTGGTTGAAGGAGGGGTAACTCATTTGATTGAAAGTAGAATAATTATTCGAATGATTAGAAGATGTAAATGACATGTTAGAGTTCATGCCTTGTCCTCGCGGTTTCCATTGCCTCCTATGTGTCATCAGATAGACAACTTCAGCTTCTTCGTCCGTTGGTTGTAACGCTGCCTTGATCCTTGGTAAAGATGGACAATTTTGGGTATCATGATCTTTATCACAGATAGTGCAGATTGGATTTTTGTCCAGTGGACATTCTCTTCGTGGATGCTTATCTCTGCACCGAGAACAAAAGATGGACAAGGATGCTTCCATTTCTGCTTGCTTTTTCTTAATATGCAGGGTATCCATTTGTGAGGCAAAAGAGATTAACATTTCAGTTTTAAAACCTTCAAGTAAATTACCTATCTCAACTCTTGTTGCTCCCCCACTGGCTGATTTTTGGACTCTTGAGAATGTGGTGTCCCTGCTGTTTGATCTATTTCTTGAAGCTCCTCTTGAGCATCTTTTGCATAAATTAACAATTTCATCGTATGATTCCTTAGATATGTCCCCTTTCCCAAGCATATTCAGCATATCCAGAGAGTCATCCCTTACCCCTTTTAATAGAATAGTTTTAAGAATATCCTTACTTACATTGGGATGACTGGATCTTTGTAGATTGTATTGTAGCCTTTCTACAAAGTCCTCAAGATTCTTGTCTTCTTTCTGCATCATTTTAAATAGCTCCTCCTTCTTTTCCCTTGTTCAGCAGTAGTCCTGGTATTTGTTCAAGAATTTATGTTTCATTTGGAACCATGTTGTGATTACATGGCTTCCAAGACTCATAAACCATCTTAGTGCATTCCCTTTTAGTGTTGCTGGAAATAAATTTAGTTTTTGAGCATTAGAAATGTAATCATAACTTCTGCATAATATATCAAACTCAAACAGAAATTCCTCAGGATCCTCTGAAGATAAACCATGAAAATTAGGCAATGCTGAGAGTGGAATGTTTTTCATGGGGGTTGCTCCTCTAGGGAGATCGCCAATAGGAAATCATAATGTAGAAAAAGAGTTTTCATCATTTACCTCTCCTTCCTGTTCTTCGTGAAGCAATTCTTCATTGTACTCATCCATGTTTTCTGTCTGCTCCCCTGCTGCGCTTGCTCTGTCCTCAATGTCTCCTACTGGCTTCTGGACTGTCTCAGGACTCCAAACTTCTTTCCCTGTTCCAAAAATTGCTTCAAATGAAGGCTGGGAGTTTTTTTTTCGAAGGTTTGGTCGTTGAGCAGCAGATTCAGACTTTGATAAAATCTCGTCAATGTAAGTCTTTCTTCCTCCTTTTCCTTTTCCCTTGCTACCTGTAGGGTTAGTGTCTTTGGGGGTTTTCATGCAATCTTTTATCTAAAGAAAATAAATCATAAGTGCTTTTGAAATCTATAGCTATCTTCCCCGGCAACGGCGCCAAGATGTTGGTCACTATAATTGCTTAATTGATTCAAACAACCAAGCGATACATGAATTGTCAACCCAGGGAAGTCTGTTTATTTCAAAGATAACCACGCACTATATATGCTCAATTCCAAAATAAACTTAGATTTGTAGTAAAAGAAACTATACTAATCATACTTGCCTTGAATGAACTGAAGTTATGATTTAAATCACAGGAAAGCAACCTACCTATTGCAGATCTTAAAGATTAATTAAAAGAATCCTGGATTACATTAAAATAACACTTGTAATAGGAAAGAACAACTATTCTGCAACCAGAGAACAGGACCCTTATTCTCAAACAAAGACTTTAGTACTTTGTTTCTGATTAACACTCTTTCATGAAAATAGTAATGCAAAGAAAGCTAACTCTATCTAGCAGAGAACAAGGCCATCTAATTCCTTCCTTTCTAAGCAGGAACCTTAAGCCCTATCCCTGATTAGCACACTTGTGAAAATAACTGAGATCTATAGAGAATAGGATCTCCTGATTCCTTCCTTTCTAAGAAGGAACCCTTAACCCAGTTTCTGGCTAGCACACTTGCAGAAGTGAATGAAATCTACAGAGAACAGGGTATTTTGACTCCTTCCTTTCTGAGCAGGAACGCTTAACCCAGTTTCTGGCTAACACACTTGCAGAAGTAATTGAAATCTACAGAGAATAGGATATTCTGACTCCGTCCTTTCTAAGCAGGAACCCTTAACCTAGTTTATGGCTAGCACACTTGTAGAAGTAATTGAAATCTACAGAGAACTGGACATTCTGATCCCTTCCTTTCTGAGCAGGAACTCTTAACCCGATCTCTGGCTAGCACACTTGCAAAAAGAATTGAAATCTACAGATAACTGGACATTATGATCCCTTCCTTTCTGAGAAGGAACCCTTAACCCAATCTCTGGCTAGCCTCATAAAATCATCACACAATATTGCTAATAAAAAGAATTATGAATTTCATTCAATAAACTAATACAAAGTTCAGTAGTGTTTCAACAAAGCGAAATTCATTAAAAGTAGTGTTTCAGCAAACAAAAGTTAATCAAATCATAAACAGAGATTGTACTAACACACTTCTAAAACTAACGGGTGAATCTTGTGATGAAGGTGGGCCCTCCCTTCTCACAAGATTCCTCTGAAACGAGAAATATAGAGAAGGATACTCAAAGAAGTATTTTATTCATCTGTCAAAATATCATATTACAATCTGGAAATGAAGTACGTCCCTCTCTCTGAATCTTTTCAATACATAAAAACTTCCCCCTTTGAATGATGATTTCCTCTTATTTAAAGAGGGAACCCCTTCGATACAATTGATCAAAAATTACAATGTGTATCTGAGTCCTATCTTTAGTTGGATCTACTTTCTAAACCAGATTAGGATGTCCTAGTCCCGCGCAACATAATACTATTACAGGTGCTGAATGAGATATTGTTGTTACGGTTGGAGTAACAACTTCTTCTCATTGATGCTGATTGCTATTTCAGCATCGCAATTCTCGGTTTGTTTCAGCCACGTGAATTGCGCTCTTGATGTGTCAGCATTCGTATCTAGGAGCGACGGTTGGTGCTTGACCGCTGACTGTAACGGCTTTGTGTTTCATCATCGTCGCTCCTGGCGGTTTCTTCTGTGTTTCAGCATCTGCGACTCTGGACTGTGTAATAGCTCTATGTTTCAGTATCTGCGACTCTGGACTATGTAACAGCTCTGTGTTTCAGCGTCTGCGACCTTGGACTGTGTAACAACTCTATGTTTCAGCATATGCAACCTTGGACTGTGTAACAGCTCTGTGTTTCAGCATTTGTGACCTTGGACTATGTAACATCTTTGTGTTTCAGCAACAGGCTTCAAATGCTAATCTGCAGTTTGAATGATTATACATTTCTAATCAATGGTTAAGTACGAGAGTGATGTAAAATATTATGCAAAACAAATTAAACGTATAGTAATGAGAAGGGACGTTGTATACCTTTGGAATGATCAGATAAAGTGATAGTATGAGTTTAAATATGGGTGATCAAGAGTATAATAGTGGCAAAAAGTATAGGCAAAAAGGTACATTGTGTGGTCATAACAAAGAGGAGCCAGTTGGACTAGGTGGGTGGCCACCGATATCCACCTAGATCAATCCTCCCCCCTTAGGAAGAAATAATATCCATTGCGTTGAGTGCCTAGGGAAGAGGGGAAAACATTTCTGAATCTGAAGCTTGGTGAGCTTCATGGCTTGTTGGAGAATTTGTGCTTCTTGGCTTGTGGAATACTGTCACAAATCTATTGTTGGAGGGGTTGAATATGTTCCACCAACCTGTTGTCTTTTTGTTGGATGAGGAATTTTGTAGGCACCATTGTACATGAAGAAACAATATCTTCTATCTCTTCAACAATCTATTTTTGTTGGATAGAAGGTGTTGAGGTTGAAATGGTTGTAATGGTCTTATGTACATCCTTTGAACAAACTGTGAAGAGGATGAATTTTGCAGTATGAGAGATTACCTTGCGGTGCTTTTTTGGTGGAGCAGTAGTGGGAACTATGTATGCTATCTTGTAGAGTTGACCTCCTAGAGTAATAATGACACTACGGGGACTAGACTCATAGACATCATGATGTTTCGAAATATATGGTTGGCCCAAAAAAACATCACAAACATCAAGAGGGGAAATATCACACACTACCTCATCCTTGAAGGGATGGATGCCATGGGACAAGCGATATTGTTGGCTGACGCGAAGATCTCATCCCTAGTGAAGCCACTCGATGTTGTATGGATGTGGGTGTGGTGTTGTCGACAACCCCAACTATTTGACAACCTTAGTTGAGATGAGGTTCTTCTTGCTGTCATTATAAACAGTGAAATGCAATGGGGTCCCCTTCACCCACATCTGTGAATGAAAGAAGCGCTCCCCCTCTTTAGGATCTATTGGTTCTTCTAGCTGAATTGTTGTGGTCACAACAATAGAAGTGGGGTCTGCATTGATGATCTATCTATTTTCAATATTTTATGGATCAGATTCTAAATCAAGGTTCAACTCCATGTCTTTGACCTCGACGACCAATGAATGTTTTGACTAGCATTGATCAGTGTTGTGTCAGGGGATTTTGTGGAAGTCACACCACTTCCTAGTGTCATTCTTCATATTTACTTTACCCTTTTTGGCATGTGTCTTGCAATGGTTGTTGGTTAGGACTGTCTTTACCTTGCTTTGGTTATTTCAAATTTGCAGACCCGAATTCCCATTTGTTCTAGTGCCTAAAGTTCTGCTCAATTTTGACAACATATTGATAGGAAGCTCCCAATGATGATATGTTTAGGAAATCCATTTCAGTTTGGATGTACCTATGTAGATCCCCATGGAATTTTAGAACCACATGTCAGTCAGATTCTTTATTACCCAGCTTGATGTGCAAGGTATGGAAATTATTTGTGAACTATGGCACTATTTGGCTCTTCTCTTTCCATAGTGTGGTCCATCTCATGTACTGGTCTTCATAGTAATCAACGGGATAGTATTGTTCTTTGACCGCATACACAAACAAAACAAATATCAAGTGGGCTCAACCCCATATATTCCATATTCCTTTGTGGAACTATTCTCCTAGTAAGTTTCCCACCAATGTTTGACACGAAGGAGATCCTTGAGGAGTGCGAAGGTGATCTTTTCCCTGTCGGAAAATTTTTGAACAGAGAAATAACCTTCTAATAGATTTTACCATTTTTCTAGGGAATCTGCATCTATCTGACCTTCAAATATGGGAATATCAAAATTAACTTGTACCTTGAAGGGAGAGGTTCCTCCAAAATGGTCTCTTGATGAAGATGCACCTGTTTCTATTAACAGTCATTGAAGAACATGTGAAAAATTCTCCATCATTTCGTCCCTTTGTCGCGCGAGATATTTCTCAAGCAACAGGTTAACATAATCTTCTACTCCAACGTCTTTATTTTCTGCCTCCATCGAGAGTTTCTTGGGTGTGCGAGAATGATTTTCCTTAAGAGAGACAAACTTGAGACCCAATTGGCTATACTCGGACCTCGTCGGGGACATGCGCTGAAAAACGATCAACAACAGCCTGCTATGATACCACTGAGTTAGATTTATTTTCAGAATGAAATGAAATTAGATAAATTACAATGAAATACTCATGAAAAATTCCAGAAACAAATAAATACATAAATACTTGATTTCTATTAATGAAAGAATTGTAAAGAGACTATAAAAATAAAGATTGCAAGACACACTAGAATGGTGGCAACTTTATCTTTGAGAAGAGATGTGACGGCTACACTAATTCACTAGAAGATGATTACAATGAGGATCTGAAGGGTAGTTTATGATAAACACGAATGGAAAAACCCTAGACATCTGAAAACCTAACCCTAGGAGATGAAACGACAAAAGTCATGTGGGCCCCATTTGGGTAAGTTAGTACATTAACTTCCCGGGGTCGTAACGTTTGCATACGATCTCCATTTTAGGTACGTGATAGCCTGTTGGAAAGGTATTTTTTAGAACTACGCATTACGTCGTCAAACTCTAACTCCATCTACATTGACTGTGGCAAGCCAAAAAAACATTGTTTAGGGGCCCAAAACGACCATAGAAGTACAACAAGATGTACTGACATAAAAACACACAAAATAAGCCAGTTGGATTAGGTGGAAGGCCACCAATATCCACCTAGAAGATGTGTAGGGCTTTAGAAAACCCCAAAAGTGTAGAACCCACAATTACAAATAAGTACAGAAGAACGTGTTACACTAAAAACAAACAAGAGGAGTCAGTTGGATTAGGTGGGTGACCACCAATATCTATCTGGATCAATCCTCCTACCTTAGGAAGCAATGGTCTCCATTGCGTTGAATTCCCTGGGAAGAGGGGAAATCATTTTATCAATCTGAAGCTTGGTTAGTTGCGTGCCTTTTTGGGGAATTTGTGCTTCTTGGCTTGTGGACGACTGTCACAAACCTATTTTTGGAGGGGTTGAATCTATTCCACCAACCTGTTGTCTCTGGGATGGATGAGGCATTGTGTAGGAACCATTGTAGGTGAAGAAACAATACCTTTTGTATCTTTGACAATCTATTTTTGATGGATAGAAGGTGTCCAAGATGCAGTGGTTGTAGTGGTATTTTGTACATCCTTTGAACATATTGTGAAGATGATGAATTTTTCAGTATGAGAGATTACCTTACAATGTTGTTTTGGTGGAGAAGTAGTCGAAACTACCTCTGGTATCCTATAGAGATGACCTCCCAAAGTAATAATAACACTACAGGGTCTAGACTCATAGACAACATGGTGTTTCCACATATATGGTTGGCCCAAAACAACATCACAGACATCAAGACGGGGAATATCACACACTACCTCATCCTTGAAGGGATGGATGCCATAGGACATGTGACACTATTGGCTGACACAAAGATCTTGTCCCTAGTGAAGCTACCCCATGTTGTATGGTTGTGGGTGTGATTTTTTCGACAACCCAAACAGTTTGATGACCTTAGCCGAGATGAGGTTCTTTTGGCTGTCGTTATCAACAATGAAATGCAATGGGGTCCCCTTCACCCACATTTGTGAATGAAAGAGGTGTTGCCCCTCTTCAGGATCTATTGGTTATTCTAGCTGAATTGGTGTGGTCGCGACAATAGAAGTGGGGTCTGCGTCGATGATCTATCTGTTTTCAATATCTTCTGGATCAGATTCTAAATCAGGGTTTGGCTCCTTGTCTTTGACCTCGACCGCCAATGACTATTTCTAGCAAAATTCATCGGTGTTATGCCAAGGGATTTTGTGGAAATCACACCACTTCCCAATGTCATTCTTTGTCTTTAATTTACCCTTTTTTCCCATGTCTTGGACTAGTTGTATAGAGGTTGTTGGTTAGGACCGTCTTTACTATGCTTTGGTTGTTGCATATTTGTAGACCCGAATTCCCATTTTTTCTGGTGCCTAAATTTCTGCTCGATTTTAACAACATATCGATAGGAAGCACCCAATGATGAGATGTTTATGAAATCCGTTTCAGTTTGGATGTACCTATGCAAAGCCCCACAGTATTTCAGAACCAGATGTTGCTTAGAGTCTTTGATACCCATCTTGGTGCGTAAGGTATGGAAAGTATTTGTGAACTATGGCATTGTTTGTCTCTTCTCTTACCGTAGTGTGGTCCATCTCATGTATCGGTCTTCATAGTTATCAATAGGATAGTATTGTTCTTTGACCGCATCCACAAAAAAATCTCAAGTGGGCTCGACCCCATATATTCCAGATTCCTCTGTGGAAATTTTCTCCCAGTAAGTTTCCCACCAATGTTTGACATGGGGGAGAGCCTTAGGAGTGAAAAGGTGATATTTTCCTTGTCAGAAAAATTTTCAACAGAGAAATAACCTTATAATAGATTTAACCATTTTTCTAGGGCATCCGCATCTATCTGGCCTTCAAATATGAGAATATCAAAATTAACTTGTACCCTGAAGGGATATTTTCCTCCAAAATGGGCGCTTGATGACGATGCACATGTTTCTATCAAAAGGCGTCGAAAAATGTGTGAAAAATTCTCCATCATTTCATTCCTTTGTCGCGACAGAGCTTGCTCAAGAAATAGGTTAATAGAATCTTCTTTTTTGTCATCTTTATTTTCTACCACCATCGATGGTTTCTTGGGCGTGCGAGAGTGATTGTCCTAAAGAGAGACAAAATTGAGACCCAATTGGCTATACTTCGAACTCATTGGGGACATGCGCTAAAAAATGATCAAGAGAAATTGCTCTGATACCACTGATCGAAATTTATTTTCGAAACAAAATGAAGGCAGAGAAATTACAATGAAAAACTCATGAAAATTTCTAGCGACAGAGAAATACAACAATAATTGAAACAATAATTGATTTATATTAATGAAAGAATTGTAAAGAGACTATAAAAATACAGAGTGTAAGACTCGCTAGAATGGTGGTAGATTTATCTCTGAGAAGAGATGTGACAACTACGCTCATTTGACAGAAGATGATTACAATGAGGCTCTGAAGGCATTTTTATGATAAACAGGAATGTCAAAACCCTAGACATCCAAAAACCTAACGAGCTGAAACGCCAAAATTCATGTGGGCCCCATTTGGATAAGTTAGTACATTAACTTCTCGAGGTAGTAACTTTTTCATACATTCTTCATTTTGGGCACATGATAGCCCCTTGTAAAGGTATTTTCAAGAACTACACATTACACCATCAAACTCTAACTATTTCTACAATTTGATTGTGGCGAGTGAAAAAAAACACTATTTAGGGGCCCAAAATGGCCCTGGAATTACAACAAGATGTGCTGACATGAAAACATACAAAATAAGCCAGTTGGATTAGATGGGAGGCCACCAATATCCACCTGGAAGATGTGCGGGCTTGAGACAACCCCAAAAGTGTAGAACCCATAATTACAAAGAAGTACTGAAGAATGCATTGCACTAAAAAATGATAAGAGGAGCAAGTTGGATTAGGTGGGTGGCCACTAATATCCACCTGGATCAATGGGTCTTCCTCATATTTTCCTATTTATGGATTACATTGCTATATATGTTTGTCAATATTTACATATTTTCCTAGATATATTTAGTAGTTCACATATATATGTTTCAATAATAATGTTTTTAATATCTTTCTTACATTTTTTTTGTTCACACGTTTATTTGGTATCTAATGATACTCCTCCATCACATAGAGTTCTCCTTTCATTGATGAATTTAAATGCAACAATTAATTCTATATGTCATTTTGGTCTTTCATCAATGCAAATAATGATAATATTTTATAATTTAATTGATGATAATATTTTATAATTTATCAATTAAATTAAGTTAAATTATATATTTTATAGTATGACATATGTCTGAATATGTCATACTACCACTTGAAACTATAATGATTTACTATATTTAATTATCAACGTGGTCAGGAAGTTCTTGTATATCCACACACTAATTCAGTCATGCTTAAAAAATAAAATAAACTACATGTATGTTTAACCGGATTACAATGTTCACTTTTATCCAACAAATTTTAGAAATTTCATTAATGTGGATACCTTAAACTCCAATATTTTGTTTTTGGTGAGCTTTACACTTCAAGAAAGAGTATTAGCAAATGAGCGGATTTTATGCAGATAAGAGTCATTCGAAGTTATTGTCGTCTTAAATGTTTGAGACAGTTTACTTATACAGGAAATCTCAATCTTAGTTTGTTTATTCTTGAGTCTATAACAAGTCGAAGAGATAAGAAGAGAGATAAAGTGTTAGTTGATAGTAAGAAGAAACAACAGCTGTGAAGGAAGTCAAAGAAGTCTGAGAGCACAAGATCTATGTCTGAAAGTCTACAGAATTTGTTGGAGCCAAAGCTTGACATAGTTTTGTACTCTGTAACAGTGCGCAGTGCCCAAATTCAAAATATATTAAGTACCTATGTGTTGATATATTTTTGAGTCTCTGTTGTGTTCAAACACTTTGAAAATATCTTCTCTCTATTTTCTGAACAAGTTTAATTAAGTTTACAAGTCTTTGAATCTATATATGTGAGTTTATGTGCTAAGAGTAACATAGTGTCAAGAAATTACTTTATTAAGTGCTATCATCACAACGCACAATGTCTTGTGTAGTCTGGAAACTGTGAGGTAATTCTTGAGAGGTCAGCGATGAATAATTTCATTGCGCAGTCTTTGTAATTTCAAGAGTAGGTTTCAGCGATGAAGAGGTTAATCAGAGCAGGTTTTATCAGAATAGGTTTCAAGAGTAAGTTTCAATAACAACAACTTTGTTGTAAGGTGAAAATATGACTTCTACTTCAAATCTGCAACCTCCCACTTTTACAGGTAAATATTATGAGTTATGGTCCTTGACCATGAAGGTCTTATTTTGGGGTCAATATGTTTGGGAGATAGTCAACAATGGCTATGTGGAACCAACAGATCAGGGAACATACAATGCACTCACATAAGTTGAGAATGATGCTTTGAAAGATCAAAGGAAGAAGGATGGAAATGCAATGTTTTACATACATCAAGCCATGCATAAAAGCACACTCCCAAACATAATCAAAGAAATCCAAGGAAGCTTGGGACATACTTCAAATTTATTTTCAAGGTATGGACAAAGTCAAGACCTCAAAACTACAAATTCTTAGAAGAAATTTTGAAACTCTTTCAATGAAGGACATAGATTTAGTAGATTCCTTTTACACCCATGTTATTGGCCTGATAAATATGATTAAGTCTCGTGGAGAAACCATAGAAGATAGAAAGGTTATTGAGAAATAACTTAGGAGTCTTCCTCCTAAATTTGATACTCTTGTTGTGACTTTAGAAGAGAACAAAGACCTGAGTCAGTTCAGTGTAGATGAGTTGCAAGCCTCCCTCATTAATTATGAACACGGATTGAACACGTAAAATATGGCATTAGAAAATGCATTTTTTGCATAGTCATCTATAAGTCGTGGAAGAGGAAGCGGGAGAGAAAACTCTAGAGGTAGAGGAAGGATTTTTGCTAGAGGTGGACGCAGTAGAATTCCTACAAATACTGGTTGTAGAGGTAAAAATCAAAATACTTGTCTTTGATAAATCAAATATTCAGTTCCATTACTATAAAAAGTATGTTCATTATGCATATGATTGCAAGAAGAGACAATATAATCAGAACAAGAAAGGTTAAGACCATTCAAACAACACAAATAATCCTTCCATTCCTATGTTTATGGTGTGCGATGAAGCAATTCCTATAGTCTCACTAGTTGGATGCAATGTTTCTCAAGAAATTCCATATGACATATGGTATCTAGATTCAAGTTGTAGTAACCACATGACAAGAAATTTAGAACTATTTTCTAGTTTGGATAAGTCAGTCCAAAATAAATTTACACTTGGAACAAATATCCAAGTCACTGTCTTAGGTAAAGGCAATATTAACATTTTAAGTAAACAAGGAGAGAAAATTTTTATGTCAGATGTATATTATGTTTCTGGCCTAAAACATAATTTAATGAGAATGTGACAGTTGTTACAGAAAGGGTACAAAATCTACATGGAAGATAATCACTGTGTGATTTTTGATAGATATCCAAGCAACCAACTTATTGCAAGAATTTGAATGACAAGCAACATAATTTTTCCATTGACATTGAAGTGAGCCTTGAAAAGAAAAAAAAACGCAAGTTGTCAGTGAAACAAGAGATGTGCAGTCTGACACTGCATTCAAAGAAGAAAGTGAAGAAGTAAGTGTGTGCAGTTCCAAGGAAAGAAAAAATAGTGCGTGCAGTTTCAAGAAAGAAGAAGACAATGGCGGTGAGTTGAAAGCAACATTCCAATAAGAAGTACATGATCATTCATGGTTGTGGAATTTCAGATTTGGACATCTAAACTTTGGAGGACTGAAGCTGCTACATACAAAGGATATGGTGAAAGTTTTGTCATTGATTGAAAAAATAGAAAGAATATGTGAAGGCTGTATCTTTGGAAAGTAGCATAGAGAGTCATTTCCAGTTGGCAAGTCATATAGAGAAAAATATACATTGGAAATTGTACATTTAGATATATGTGGGTCAATGAAAACACCATCTATAGGAGGCAATACATACTTTCTTACATTTATTGATGATTTGTCAAGAAAAAAATGGATTTACTTCCTAAAAGATAAATCTCACGCATTTGATTGTTTTCATCAATTGAAATCACTTGTGGAGAAGCATAGTGGTTATTACATCAAGGTTCTAAGAACTGACAGAGGAGGTGAATATGTTTCAAGAAATTTTCAGAATTTTTTTAAAGTTCATGGCATTAACATGAAATTCATAACCCGGTATAGACCACAATAGAATGGTGTCACAAAGAGGAAAAATCAAACCATTATGGAAATGGCGCACAATATGTTGGAGTCCAAACATTTTTCAAATGAGTATTGGGATGAGGCAGTAGCAACTGCAGTATACATCATGAACAGATGTCCGACAAAGAGTGTAAAAACAAAGTTCCTCAAGAATTGTGGAAAGGTATGAAGCATAATGTGGCACACTTAAATTTTTTTGGTTGCATCGCATACGCACATGTTCCAAATGAGTTGAGAAAGAAGCTATATAACACAGGACATAAATGTATATTGTTTCGGTACTTTGAAGACTCAAAAGAATAAAAACTATACGATCCCATTGCAAGAAAAGTTATAATCAATCGTGATGTTCAATTTGTGGAGAATGAAGCATGGGATGGAAGCATAGAAAGGACAGTTGAAATTATTGATGCTATCGGGAAATATGAAACAGAGGATGAAGTGGTTCAAAGACCAAGTACAAATCAGAGCGCAATTCTTGGAACTGCAACACAAATCACAGTGAAAACTAATACAGTGATATCTGCAGGTGCGCAATCCACACCTAGAGAGAAACAAACTCCAGCAAGCAGTCTAAGTAGTTCTACATCTCCAAATCCAACATTTGCAAGTCTGTTACCAAGAAAGAAAAGAAGTATGCGCGACATCTATAATGTTGACACAACAAATTCATTTTCAGTTTTTTCTCTGCTTTCACAAATAGATGATACATTAACTTTTGAAGAAGCTATCAAAGATGATGTATGGGCACAAGCCATGGATCAAGAAATTGAAAGTATACAAAACAATCAGACATCGAAATTGGTAGATGTACCTAAAGACAAGGATGTGATAAGTTTCAAGTGGATTTATAAAACCAAGCAATATGCAGAAGGAAATGTGCAGAAACACAAGGAAATATTAGTTGCAAGAGGTTTTACACAACAACCTAGAATTGATTTCAATGAAACGTTTGCGCTAGTTGCACGGGTGGAAATGGTCATAATTGTGTTGGCCATTGTTGCGCAAAATAAATGACATGTTTATCAATTGGATGTAAAGTCAATATTTTTTTAATGGAAATTTAGAAGAAGAAGTGTATGTGGAACAACCACAAGGCTATGAGATTCCATGACAAGAAAACAAGGTATACAGATTGAAGAAGGCACATTATGGACTAAAGAAAGCACCCATAGCTTGGTATGGCCACATAGATTCCTATCTCACTCAGAATGGATTTCAAAGAAGCGATTGTGAGCCAACTCTGTACATCAAATAAAATCAACAAGGTAATATGTTAATTATTTTTTTATATATAGATGATTTGATCTTTACAGGTGATTTTGGCATAGAAGAATTTAATTCAGTCATGAAGGATGAATTTGAAATAACTAATTTGGGGTTTATGAGATATTTTTTGGATATTGAAGTTCACCAGTCCAAAGATAGCATATTTATTTCACAATCCAAATATGCACATGAAATTTTGAAAAGATTCAATATGACAAATTCCAAGGAAGCCCCAACACCTGTCATAACAGGATTAAAGTTAAGCAAGGAATATGAAGGATCTAAAGTGGATCCCACTCTATTTAAATTGTTGATACATAATCTTATGTATATGGTAGAAATAAGGCCTGATATTATGTATGGAGTGAACCCGATTTCAAGGTTTATGGAAACTCCAAAAGAATCACATTGGAAGGTAAGAAAAATAATTCTGAGTTATGTGAATGGAACAAAATATTTTGGAATTTTGTATTCTACTTCATAAGATTTTAGACTTGTAGGATACACTGACATTGATTGTCGAGGTAGAATAGATGACCAAAAAACTATCTATGGGTACACATTTCATTTTGTAATAGGTATAGTATCATAGGCATCAAGGAAGCAACCCATTATGACTCTTTCTTCAGCTGAAGTTGAATATGTCGCAGCTAAAAGCGTAGCTTGTCAAGAGGTTTGTATGAGAAGAATGTTAAAAGATTTGTTGCAGGAACAACAAGAACCAACTATAGTTTTTTGTGACAACAATTCCACCATCATTGTCCAAGAATCACGTGTTTCATAAGAAAACCAAGCATATTGATACAAGGTATCATTTTATTAGAGAATTGGTGAATAACAAAGAAATTTGTTTAGAGTTTTGCAGGTTAAAAGAACAAGTAGTAGATATATTTACAAAAGCTTTGTTAAGATATGCATTACATAAACTGTGTAGTTGTTTAGGATTCGGCACAGTCTCATATATTTGATAGTTCATGTCAATTCAAAGTTTTGATGTAAATTTTGTATTTTGTAAACTCACCTACTTATAATTAAGGGGGAGTGTTGGAAATATTAATTTCAAGTCGTGAGCTTTACACTTACACGGACTTTGTCTGACATGGGAAAGTAGAGACGTTAGTCTATCAGACACGACAAGCAAGAGTGTTAGCAGGACCAATATTAAATGAGTCGATCTTTATCTTTCTCGAGCTCTATTATGAAAATAAGAGTCAGTCCAAGTTATTTTCATCTTAAATGTTTGAGTGATTTTACTTCTACAGGAAGTCTCAGTCTCAGTCTATTTATTCTTTAGTTTGTAACAAGTTGAAGAGATAAGCAGAGAGATAGAGTGTTATTTGATAGTAAGAAGCGACAACAGTTGTGAAGGAAGAATTCTGAGAGCACAAGCTCTGTGTATGGATGTTTGTAGAAGTTGTTGGAGAAAAAGATCGACATAGTGTTTTACTATGTAACCGTGCGCAGTGCTCAAGTTCACAATATATTAAGTACATGTGTGCTGATGTATTTCTGAGTATTTTTTGTGTTCAAACACTTTACATAACATAACATTACTTCTAATAGGAAGGTGAAAAAGCACTTTTAGATGGGCTTAGTTATGAAGGTGTAAAAAAATTAAAAATCATAAAATACATGATGTTTCACCTCCTTCGAGACCCTTGCACGAGCTTCACTCTTGAGACTACTAAACCACATTTTTCCATGGGCCTTGTGGAAATAAAGGCATGTTATTCCAATTACATAGGAAATCGTATCTCAAGTTTATCTTGCATAACCCTGATGATTATTTTTATATTTTAGAATTCAATGGGGTTGAATGAGGTATGCCCTATGATATAGTTAATCCATAGCATGTTTATCACCTTCCTCACCCGTGAAATCCTCTCCATTTATATCCTCCAACACTCATATTACTTGATAACACATAAAGTACATTGTTACATTCGTCATGGGCATTGGCCTGCCATGGCATATTTGTTGAGATCAATGTACCTTGTTACAATTATCATGGACATTGGTCTTCCATGACACATTTTTTTTAGAGGCAGAGTACATTGTTACAATTATCTGTTACAATTATCATATACATTGGTCTTACATGACACATTTTTTTTCGAGAGACATGTGATGAAGGGTACATTTAGGTTGCAGTGATTTGATACTTTTCATGGTAGGGGAAGTCATTTGATACTTCTCATCATGGTAAGGAAGAATCACCCAATGGAATTTGTGGTATGGAGACATTGCTAATGGAGTTTTTGGTATGGAGATATTGTTTATGCTAGAGAGGCATCAGTTGCACTATGTAGGCTAGGGATATAGACCATCATCTACTCCCACATTCATGTAAACCTTGCGATAAACCTACTATGGGTGATCTAGATTTATTTTCGGAATGAAATGAAAGAAGATAAATTACAATGAAATACTCATGAAAATTTCCAGAAACAGAGAAATACAACAATACTTGATTTCTATTAATGAAAGAATTGTAAAGAGACTGTAAAAATACAGAGTGCAAGACTCGCTAGAATGGTGGCATCTTTATCTCTGAGAAGAGAGGCCACGTCTATGCTCATTCGCCAGAATATGATTACAATGAGGCTCTGACGACCTTTTTATGATAAAAAAGAATGCCAAACCCTAGACATCTGAAAACCTAATTGTAGGAGATGAAATGCCAAAAGTCATGTGGGCCTCATTTGGGTAAGTTAATACATTAACTTCTCGGGGTCATAACGTTTGCATACAATCTTCATTTTAGGTGCATGATAGCCTACTAGAAAGTTCTTTTTGATAAATACGCATTACGCCATCAAACTCTAACTCTATCTACAGTTTGATTGTGGCAAGCCAAAAAAACATTGTTTAGGGGCCCAAAATGGCCCTAGAAGTACAAAAAGATGTGCTGACATGAAAAAATACAAAATAAGCCAGTTAGATTAGGTGGGAGGCCACCAATATCCACCTAGGAGATGTGTAGGCCTTCAGACAACCCCAGAAGTGTAGAACCCACAATTACAAAGAAGTACAAAGGAACATGTTGCACTAAAAAATGACAAGAGGAGCCAGTTGGATTAGGTGGGTAGCCACCAATATCCACCTAAATCAATCCTCCCCCCTTAGGAAGAAATAGTATCCATTGCATTGAGTGCCCAGGGAAGAAGGGAAACCATTTCTGAATCTGAAGCTTGGTGAGTTGCGTGGCTTGTTGGAGAATTTGTGCTTCTTGGCTTGTGGAATACTGTCACAAACCTATTGTTGGAGGGGTTGAATATGTTCCACCAACCTGTTGTCTTTTTGTTGGATGAGGAATTTTGTAGGCACCATTGTAGGTGAAGAAACAATATCTTATATCTCTTCGATAGTCTATTTTTGTTGCATAGAAGTTGTTTAGGCTGCAATGGTTGTAATGGTCTTATGTACATCCTTTGAAAAGAATATGAAGAGGATGAATTTTGAGTATGAGATATTACCTTGCGGTGTTGTTTTAGTGGAGCAGTAGTGGGAACTACCCATGGTATCATGTAGAGTTGACCTCCCAGAGTAATAATGACACTACGGGGACTAGACTCATAGACATCATGACATTTCGACATATATGGTTGGCCCAAAAGAACATCACAAACATCAAGAGGGGAGATATCACATGTTGGATTACTGAGAGGGGGGGTGAATCAGTAATAGCGTAATTATAATCATTTTTCTTCAAATGTTATATCAATGTAGAATTATTATCCAATAATGAGCAGTAAGAAATAAACAATCACACACATACACAGTACACCAATGTTTTACGTGGAAACCCAAATCAGGAGAAAACCATAGAATTCTTTTTCTTATATGTCTTGAAGAATTACATTCATTGGAAGCACCAACTTCCTTTGTTTTCTAGCTGCAACTGGAAGGAGGCTCCAACCACCCAGTTTCTCAGGCTACAACCTGAGGGAAGATCCAACTCCCCAATTCTCTGGCTACAACCAAAAGGAGGCTACAACCCCTAATGTTCTTTGGCTACAACCACATGTCCTTGCCCCATCCTGCCACCCTGAAGTAGAAGTAGAATGATGGAACCACTGTCACACTATCACTATGAGATATACTGTTGTAAACATGTACCAATAAATCTGACCATGCATCAACCATGCATCAACATGTACCTCAACTAATCAACCTGTACCATAAAAAAGTGCATCAACCATGCACCAACTTTTAATCAACCTGTACCATAAACAAGTGCATCAACCATGCACCAACCTGTAATCAACCTGTACCATAAACAAGTGCATCAACCATGCACCAACCTCTAATCAACCTGTACCATAAACAAGTGCATCCAACCATGTACCAATTATGTACCAATCATGTGTCAACTACTCATCAAATATGACTCATCAATATGTACCAACATCATCAACTATACACCTCATGTATGTGCACCAACTCATCAACTACTTGTCTCAACCATGTACTAAACATGTACCACAACCAAAAGCCCTCATCAATTTCATCATCCAAATCTGATTTGTAGCTCTGTAATAGACCTGGTGTATATGATCACATTCCTACAAACCTTCCTTAACTTTAAAAACAAGATATTAGCATTTTCATCAAACTTTTATTTAGTCTCACATGCCTGGTTTTGGATTAGTCAACAACCCTAACTTGAAGTAATCATAACTTTGAACCTATAATGTATAAAGATATGAAACTGATACACAATGTTCTTCAATGTGTTTAATGAAATTTATGTAAGTTTCACTACTTGGAACCTCTCAGAAAAGGAATTATAGCAAAAATGGCATACCTTGCTGAATTCTAGCTTATTCTAGAGAACGCCCTTGTAGAGAGTGCCCCGCAAAAAATATTTGATTAAATGATATGAAACTGTTAAAAAACATACTAAAGACTATACCCTAACCAACACATTTTTTCTCACTGAATGTGGATCTATTATGAAGAAGTTATGAACACCTAATTTTGACTAGTTTCAGGACTGGCCACAAACCCTATTTTCCACGGAGTGTAACTCCCAAAATACAACGAACCATAAGATGAATTTTTAACCATAGATACTTGGATATGTTTTCTAATTTTCATAGCAATTTCAGGATCTGAATCATTATAGAAAAAAAATTATATCGAAAATGGTGAGATGACCTATAAATAACATACCTTAGAAAGCACCATCAAAAGAATTTATCCTTCCTTGCATTTTGGCCTTCTTTTCTTCACTTTCCTCAGAATTTTGGCTTAGATATTCTTTGGTTACCTCAGAAACCTATATATATTCAATATGCTCAAGTGTTATTCAAATGAGAGAGCCTTACCTCTTATTTATACTCTCCAAGTAGCTTCCTTAAAAACATCTTCTAGGTCACTTGACCCACTTTCCTTATTTTAGGGTTGGGTCCACTTTTAATTTCTCTACTAAATTTATTATTGAAATGATTTATTTTGTATTCACTTTGAATTATAATACAATCATCACTTCACTTTATTATTTACCTTTTAAAATCTCTTAAACCACTTTGATTACTTTGGCCTTTTGGGGCTTCTAGATGACATATGAGGGTCCTCCAACTTTGTAAGGCCATAACTCTCAAACCGTGAGGAGTTATGTGATGTTCTACATATCACCAGAAATGGCATGACATGTACTATCCATATAGAATAGTATTATCTGAAAATATATCATAACTCATACCATTACCCATCAAACAAACTTGGGTCCATTACCCAAACCTAGGGTCTCCAACTTCTCATGGCCATAAATCTCTAACCGTGAGGAATTATGTGGCGTTCCACATACCATCGGAAATGACATGACAATCACTATCCATATAGGATATTTTCCCTGACTAATTCATTTTCCTTCATCTCATTATTCCACAATTAAGCATGGGTTCTCTTACTCCACAAAGCTTCTTCCTGTGAGGGATTTCACCATAAGGGGACCACTTTGGAGTTCATACATATTTACTTCTTATCAACTATGACAAAACAATAATGAGTCATATTTACATCAAAAAATATTGGGTCCATTACCCAAACCTTTGTGATATGGGGCTTTCTTCAAGGGTTGACATCAATGACAACCAACCTTAATCAACAATCTCCCCCTTTGGCATTGATGGCAACACTCTGATGCAAAAATGAGATCATATCACTCATGCTCCCCCTGGAACCATACCTCTGTCCTATGCATATGATAAATCATGCTTCCCCTAGAACCATGCGTCTGTCCTCTGCATGTGATAAATCTTCTCCTCTTGGAACCATGCCTCTGTCCTTTGCATCTGATAAATCTCTCCCCCTTTGTCATCAATGGAAAAGGTATATTTCCATCCGGGGTTGCTCCCCCTGACAGACTGTCCTCTTATGGTGCTTCCTCATGTACATCTAAGACATATAAGATAAGAATTCAAACATCATTAAAAAAGAATTCATTTTTTGGAGTAGAAATAACTCCAAGTCTTTGGCAAAGATATTCAAAGGCTTCCCATGGAAGTGGTTTTGTAAAAATGTCTGCCACTTGTTCTTTTGTTCCCACATACTCAACTCTGATGTTCTTTTCTGCAACCTGTTCCCGTAGAAAGTGATACTTGATTGGAATGTGCTTAGTCTTGGAGTGCATCACCGGGTTTTTTGAGATACTAATGGCACTTGTATTATCACAATACATTGGAATGGGATCATCATACTCAACCTATATATCTATCAAACTTTGATTCATCCAAAGAACCTATGTACAACATGTTGTTGCTGCAATATACTCTGCCTCGGCTGTAGATAGAGATACCGATGATTGTTTCTTTCTTAGCCATGATACCAAACACTCACCTAAGTAGAACGTTGCTCCACTGGTGCTTCTTCAGTCATCAATACAACCTGCCCAATCTGTATCTATGTAGGCAATAAGTGATAGATCTTTTCCTTTTGGATACCATAATCCAAACTCTTATGTTCCTTTGAGATATCTGAAGATTCTCTTTACTGCTAATACATGTGATTCCTTTGGTGCTGCTTGAAATCGTTCCACCTGTCCAATTGCCTGCATTACATCTGGTATGGATGTTGTCACATATAGTAGGCTGCCAATCATTGACCTATATTGCCTCTGATCTGTAGACTTTGAATCATCATCTTCGCTCAACTTACAACTGGTTTGCATGGGAGTGATAACTGGTTTGCAATCTTCCATTCCGAACCTCTTTAACATTTCTCTAATATACTTGGTTTGAGAAATAAAAATTCCTTGGTTGCTTTGACGTATTTGAAGTCCCAGAAAGAAAGATAGTTCTCCAAGTAACGACATTTCAAATTCATTATGCATGTCTTTTGCAAATTTCCGTCTTAACCTGTCATCATCACTACCAAAAATAATATCATCAACATAAACTTCAATTAATAAAATATTACCTTGACTTACCTTGATGTAGAGGTTGCTATTTGCACTTCCTTTTCTGAACCCTTCCTGTTGCAGATACTTATCCGGTCTGGAGTAACATTCTCTAGGAGAATGTTTTAGACCATACAAGGCCTTCTTTAATTTACACACATAGTCTTTGTTATCCGACAACTGAAATCCTTCTGGTTGTTCAATGTAGACTTCTTCTTCAAGTTCCCCATTCAGAAAAGCTGATTTTACATCCATCTGATATACTTTAACATTTTTGGAGCATGCATAAGCTAAAAGAAAATGCATTGCTTCCATTCTGGCAACTGGAGCAAATGTCTCTTCAAATTCGATTCCTTCAATCTGTGCATATCCTTTAAATACCAATCTAGCTTTGTTCCTTGTAACATGTCCATATTCATTCAATTTATTCCTGAAAACCCATTTTGTCCCGATCACATTTTTATTCTTTGGTCTTGGAACCAATTCCCAAGTGTCATTTTTCTCTATTTGATCCAATTCTTCATCCATGGCCTTATTCCAAAATCCATCCTTATTGGCTTCTTCAAAACAGTTTGGTTCAATTGTAGATAAGAGTGCTAGGTGTGTTTGTTTTGGTGAATGGATTTTTCTTCTAGTCTCAACTCCTAGATCTTTGTTTCCAATAATCTAATCTGAAGGATGATTTTTCTGTACTCCTTTGCTAGGTGTCTTTGGAGATACTTGTTGAACTTGCTCTTCTACTTTTGTTGGATTCTCTTCATCTTCATCTTCCTCTTCTTCTTCTTTTTCATCTTCTTCTTCAAAAATTTGTTCCATTGATTTGTTTTATTCTTTCTTTGATTCTGGTCTGCCTGTTTCATCAATTGTTACGTTGATGCTTTCCACAACTTTGTTTAATCTTAGATTGTAACACTTGTATTCTTTCCTTGTACTTGATTAACCAACAAGTATTCATTTATCCACACAAGAGTCAAACTTTCTCATTCTTCCATCTTCTCTTTTGATGTAGCATTTTCTTCCAAAAACTCTGAAGTGCTTCACATTTGCTGGTCTTCCTTTCCATAGATCGTAGGGAGTTTTATCAATGTTGTTTCTGAGCATTACTTTGTTTTGAATGTGAACTATTGTATGCACTACCTATGTCCAAAAAATATATGTCAACTTTGAATCCATTATCATTGTTCGAGACATTTCTTGTACTGTCCTGTTCTTTCTTTCAATAACTCCATTCTGTTGAGGTGTCCTAGTGACGGAGAATTGCCTTTTTATTCCATGATTGATGTACTAGTCCATAAATTCATTTTAGGTGAATTCTTCTCCATTATCCGATATTAAGCATTTGATTATTGAATCCATCTCATTTTCAACCATTTCCTTGTAGATCTTGAAATTTTCAAAAGCTTTTGATTTTTTCTTGAGAAAGTGAACTGTAGTCATTCTTATATAATCATCAACTAATAACATAAAATATATTTCACCTTTTAAGCCTTTTTTTGTAGTTGGTCCAACTAGATCAGTATGCATAATTTCCAGTGGTTTTGTTGTTGAATATTCCTTTGATTTGAACCTGGTCTTTGTTTTCTTTCCTTGTTGGCAATGCTTGCATAAAGTGTTGGT
>ML782967.1:43026-61564 GCA_009831015.1 Picea engelmannii | reverse complement strand
TCCTTCATCTCATTATTCCACAATTAAGCATGGGTTCTCTTACTCCACAAAGCGTCTTCCCGTGAGGGCTTTCACCATAAGGGGACCACTTTGGAGTTCATCCATATTTACTTATTATCAACCGTGAAAAAACAATAATGAGTCATATTTACATCAAACAATATTGGGTCCATTACCCAAACCTTTGTGCTACGGGGCTTTCTTCAAGGGTTGACATCAATGACAACCAACCTTAATCAACATCACACACTACCTCATCCTTGAAGGGATGGATGCCATGGACGCGAAGATCTTGTCCCTAGAGAAGCCATCCGATGTTGTATGGATGCGGGTGTGGTGTTGTCGACAACCCCAACTATTTGACAACCATAGTTGAGATGAGGTTCTTCTGGATGTCATTATCAACAATGAAATGAAATGGGATCCCCTTCACCCACATCTATGAATGAAAGAGGCGTTCCCCCTCTTTAGGATCTATTGGTTCTTCTAACTAAATTGTTTTGGTCACAACAATAGAAGTGGGGTCTGCATTGATTATCTGTCTGTTTTCAATATTTTATGGATCAGATTCTAAATCAAGGTTCGACTCCATGTCTTTGACCTCGACGACCAATGAATGTTTTGAGTAACATTGATTGGTATTGTGCCAGGGGATTTTGTGGAAGTCACACCACTTCCTAGTGTCATTCTTCATCTTTACTTTACCCTTTTTGTCATGTGTCTTGGACTGGTTGTTGGTTAGGACTGTCTTTATCGTGATTTAGTTATTGCATATTTGCAGACCCGAATTCCCATTTTTTTTGGTGCCTAAATTTCTGCTCGATTTTGACAACATATTGATAGGAAGCTCCTAATGATGATATTTTTAGGAAATCCATTTCGGTTTGGATGTACCTATGTAGATCCCCATGGTATTTTATAACCACATGTCAATTAGATTCTTTGTTACCCATCTTGATGCGCAAGGTATCGAAAGTATTTGTGAGCTATGGCACTATTTGACTCTTCTCTTGTCGTAGTGTGGTCCATCTCATGTACTGGTCTTCATAGTTATCAATAGGATAGTACTATTCTTTGACCGCATCCACAAAAAATATCAAGTGGGCTCAACCCCATATATTCCATATTCCTTTGTGGAACTATTCTCCCAGTAATTTTCCCACCAATGTTTGACACAGGGGAGATCCTTGAGGAGTGTGAAGGTGATTTTTTCCCTGTTGGAAAAATTTTGAACAGAGAAACAACCTTCTAATAGATGTTACCATTTTTCTATGGAATCTGCATCTATCTGACCTTCAAATATGGGAATATCAAAATTAACTTGTACCTTGAAGGGAGAGGTTCCTCCAAAATGGTCACTTGATGAAGATGCGCCTATTTCTATTAGCAGTCGTTGAAGAATGTGCGAAATATTCTCCATCATTTTGTCCCTCTGCTGCACGAGATATTTCTCAAGCAACAGGTTAATAGAATATTCTACTCCACCGGTTTTATTTTCTTCCTCCATCGAGGGTTTCTTAGGTGTGCGAGAATGATTTTCCTCAAGAGAGACAAACTCGAGACTCAATTGGCTATACTCGGACCTCGTCAGGGACATGCGCTGAAAAATGATCAACAACAACCTGCTATGATACCACTGATTCAGATTTATTTTCGGAATGAAATGAAAGTAGATAAATTACAATGAAATACTCATGAAAAATTACAGAAACAAATAAATACATAAATACTTGATTTCTATTAATGAAAGAATTGTAAAGAGACTGTAAAAATAAAGATTGCAAGACACGCTAGAATGGTGGCAACTTTATCTTTGAGAAGAGATGTGACGGCTACACTCATTTGCAAGAAGATTATTACAATGAGGATTTGAAGGCCTTTTTATGATAAACACGAATGGAAAAACTCTAGACATCTGAAAACCTAACCCTAGGAGATGAAATGAAAAAAGTCATGTGGGCCCCATCTGGGTAAGTTAGTACATTAACTTCCCGAGGTCATAACGATTGCATACGATCTCCATTTTAGGTGTGTGATAGCCTGTTGGAAAGGTATTTTTGAGAACTACACATTACGTCATCAAACTCTAAATCCATCTGCATTAATTGCGGCAGGCCAAAAAAACATTGTTTAAGCACCCAAAACGACCCTAGAAGTACAACAAGATGTGCTGACATAAAAACATACAAAATAAGTCAGTTGGATTAGGTGGAAGGCCACCAATATCCACCTGGAAGATGTGTAGGGCTTCAGATAACCCCAAAAGTATAGAATCCACAATTACAAATAAGTACAGAAGAACGTGTTACACTAAAAAATAACAAGAGGAGCCAATTGGATTAGGTGGGTGGCCAACAATATCCATCTGGATCAATCTTCCTTCCTTAGGAAGAAATGGTCTCCATTGCGTTGAATGCCCAGGGAAGAGGGGAAATCATTTTATGAATCTGAAGCTTGGTGAGTTGTGTGCCTTGTTGGAGAAGTTGTGCTTCTTGGCTTGTGGATTACTGTTACAAACCTATTGTGTGAGGGGTTGAATCTATTCCACCAACCTATTGTCTCTGGGATGGATGAGGCATTGTGTAGGAACCATTGTAGGTGAAGAAACAATACCTTTTGTATCTTTGACAATCTATTTTTGATGGATAGAAGGTGTTCAAGCTGCAGTGGTTGTAGTGGTCTTTTGTACATCCTTTGAACATATTGTGAAGATGATGAATTTTTCAGTATGAGAGATTACCTTGCGATGTTTTTTTGGTGGAGAAGTAGTCGAAACTACCTCTGGTATCTTGTAGAGATGACCTCCTAAAGTAATAATAACACTACGGGGTCTAGACTCATAGACAACATGGTGTTTCCACATATATGGTTGGCCCAAAACAACATCAGAGACATCAAGAGGGGAAATACCACACACTACCTCATCCTTGAAGGGATGGATGCCATAGGACATGTGACACTATTGGCTGACATGAAGATCTTGTCCCTGGTGAAGCTACCCCATGTTGTATGGTTGTGGGTGTGGTGTTGTCGACAACCCCAACAGTTTGACGACCTTAGCTGAGATGAGGTTCTTCTGGCTGTCGTTATCAACAATGAAATACAATGGGGTCCCCTTCACCCACATTTGTGAATGAAAGAGGCGTTGCCCCTCTTTAGGATCTACTGGTTCTTCTAGCTGAATTGGTGTGGTCGCTACAGTAGTAGTGGGGTCTGCGTCGATGATCTATTTATTTTCAATATCTTTTGGATCAGATTCTAAATCAGGGTTCGGCTCTGTGTCTTTGATCTCGACCGCCAATGACTGTTTCGAGCGACATTCATCAGTGTTGTGCCAATGGATTTTGTGGAAGTCACACCACTTCCCAATGTCATTCTTCGTCTTTAATTTACCCTTTTTTCCCATGTCTTGGACTGGTTGTATAGAGGTTGTTGGTTAGGACTGTCTTTACCGTGCTTTGGTTGTTGCATATTTGTAGACCCGAATTCCCATTTTTTCTGGTGCCTAAATTTCTTCTCGATTTTAGCAGCATATCAATAGGAAGCACCCAATGATGAGATGTTTATGAAATCTATTTCGGTTTGGATGTACCTATGCAAAGCCCCACGGTATTTTAGAACTAGATGTTGCTTAGAGTCTTTGATACCCAGCTTGGTGTGCAAGGTATGGAAAGTATTTGTGAACTATGGCATTGTTTGGCTCTTCTTTTACCGTAGTGTGGTCCATCTCATGTACTAGTCTTCATAGTTATCAATAGGATAGTATTTTTCTTTGACTACATCCAAAAAATAATCCCAAGTGGACTCAACCCCATATATTCCAGATTCCTCTGTGGAACTTTTCTCCCAGTAAGTTTTCCACCAATGTTTGACATGGGGGAGAGCCTTAGGAGTGCGAAGGTGATATATTCCCCATCATAAAAATTTTGAACAGAGAAATAACCTTATAATAGATTTAACCATTTTTCTAGGGCATCCGCATCTATCTAACCTTCAAATATGGGAATATCAAAATTAACTTGTACCTTGAAGGGAGATATTCCTCTAAAATGGGTGCTTGATGAAGATGCACATGTTGCTATCGATAGGTGTTGAAGAATGTGTGAAAAATTCTCTATCATTTCATTCCTCTGTCGCACGAGAGCTTGCTCAAGAAACAGGTTAATAGAATCTTCTCCTTCGTCGTCTTTATTTTCTACCATCATCGATGGTTTCTTGGGTGTGCGAGAGTGATTGTCCTAAAGAGAGACAAAATTGAGACCCAATTGGCTATACTCCGAACTCGTTGGGGACACGCGCTGAAAAATGATCAAGAGCAACTGCACTGATACCACTGATCCAAATTTATTTTCGAAACGAAATGAAAGCAGAGAAATTACAATGAAATACTCATGAAAATTTCCAGCGGCAGAGAAATACAACAATACTTGATTTCTATTCATGAAAGAATTGTAAAGAGACTGTAAAAATACAGAGTGCAAGACTCGCTAGAATGGTGGTAGCTTTATCTCTGAGAAGAGATGTGACAACTACGCTCATTTGACAGAAGATGATTACAATGAAGCTCTGAAGGCATTTTTATGATAAACAGGAATGTCAAAACCCTAGACATCCAAAAACCTAATGGCATGAAATGCCAAAATTCAAGTGGGCCCCGTTTGGGTAAGTTAGTACATTAACTTCCCAAGGTCGTAACTTTTGCATACGATCTTCGTTTTAGGTGTGTGATAGCCCCTTGGAAAGGTATTTTCGAGAACTACACATTACACCATCAAACTATAACTATGTCTACAGTTTGATTGTGGCGAGCAGAAAAAAACACTATTTAGGGGCCCAAAACGACCCTAGAAGTACAACAAGATGTGCTGACATGAAAACATACAAAATAAGCCAGTTGGATTAGGTGCCTATGACTTGGAGTAGCCTATGATTGGAGGAACGATCATGTAATAAGTTTTGATCTCTTCAGTACATAAATGCTCACTCTTAAACAAAATGCCATTGTATGTGCAAGTGGTCATTTCAAAATATTAATCTAAAAGTATGCAACTTATTTGATTGGTGTATGATTCCAATTTGTTATTGGATTGATTTTTTCATAAATTCTCAAGGAATCCATTATTGTGGCTTTGTAGTGGGATGCTCAACTGATGGGTTTATATTGGTTCACAATTCCAGTAAGAATGACCTACTCATTACAATGAGTTTTTGTTGTATAGAATTGTAATTTTAATAAATTGTTTGTTACTAATTTTTAAAATGGTTAAAACTTATAATTGGTGTTTTATGTCTAGATTAAACTTTTATTTTTTATGTAGAAAATGGAGAACTTTGTTAGGCATGTGGAAGAAGACCAACTTTTTGAAGGCATATACAGTGGTGGTGGAAGAGTGGGTTATTTAGTTTTCATTCATTATACATTTGTCCTTTGTAATTAGGAAACTACTTTTAATAGTTTTGTACATTGAGTTTGAGTTGTATTTATGTACTATGGTTATGATATGTCATTTTGTAGTACAATAAAAGATTATATGGAAGATGAGAAACACTTTCTCTTAAAATGTCTTACTTATCCCTATTTTAACTCTTTAAAATTTCTATATAAAAATAAAAATTTAAAGAAAATTCCTTATCTTCTTTAAAGTTCCACAAATCAAGATTGATCTTAGTGGATGTTATATATCATAATCTCAACCATAAAAAAATGTATCATAATATTTTTTGTCCTTTAAAAAAAAAAAATTGAATTATTTAAAACCATAAATTTAATTTAATTATAAAATAAGATAAAATTATTTTCTAAATTAATATCTAATTGAATTTTGTTATTATTATTTATACTAAATATTATTATAAATATTTTAATATAATGTGATATAATTAAAATTATTATATATTTTGTTTTGTTTTTTTTAATGTTATTTCTATATTTTTCATTATTATTTTATAGAAGCAACTTAAATCTAATTTTAATTTTTATATTTTTTAATTTGAGAGAAATAAGATTGCCTAAGAATATTATTGTCAATATTAGGAACATGGAAGTTGGTTAATTAATTATAATATAGGAGTTATATAAGGTTGTCCTCTCTCCCCTATTTTTTTTTGGCATTTACATACAAGTTAGAGCATTAGTTGTGTGGGAACTATAGTCATCATCTTTCTTCTTTAGGTTTATTATACTAAAAAACTTTAATATTTCTGCTCTAGTTAGTTTATGATTGTCAGTACTAACAAAACTAAAGTTAAGATAATTAAATTCAAAATGATCACTTACACTAATTTTATGTATGATAACTAAAACATGGAAGAAATGACTTCATACAAATATCTTGAAATATTCATCACAAGCTTAGCTAAAACATAACATTAATAAAACTATAAATAAAAAGTATATTATAAACAGAAAACAATTGTAATTCAGCTTACCAATTAATACTTATTCTGTAGAAATGTCCAAACACGTCCATGTAATTCCTTGCTTCCTGACATATTTGTGTGGCAACCCTATCCCAAAGCGTAGTCTATCTGCAAACCACATGATTGAAATGATAACACATATAACAACACCACATACCGCAATGAAACAAAAACGATATGATGTACGAATTAGCAGCTCATGTAATGTCCGGAATCTTTCTCATATAAATTTCAAGATTTCAACCGATTCCATAACTTTCTCCCCATGAAAGGCAATTAGGGAAGCCCGATATAAATTGAGATCGCTTCCGATATCTCCCTCAGTTTGAGGGCAAGAGCATGCAAACAGCCCGTTTTGAACTTCTGAAATAAATGAAATCTTTTATTAAATTACATATTGAGAGTTTTAAAAATAAGAAGAAAGAGACCACACAATCAATTTGAGAGTTTTAAAAATAAAATTACATATTTTAAAAATACATTGGATTCTCCCGAATCCAATGTATTTTTCATTACATTTATTTTCTCAAATCCATTTTTTTTTTCATTCCAAAATTATATTTAAAATAATTTCTATAAAATATAAAAAAATAAAGTAATATTCACTAATTCTTAAATATACAATTTGAATAGATTTAATGATTAAAAACATATAACATCACCTGATAATGTGATTATTTGTGATTGGCTGTTCCAAGCTTCACCTGTGTCGACGTTCTTGCATTTTAGATACTGTTCTTGTCAGGACGCTCTGTGCTATTCCTTTATTTATCAGCATAGATCCCTTTCCTTGTCACGACGTTCCTGCATAGTTATGTACTATATTTTGTTTTTAGCGTAGATCCGTTTCCTTGTCGGGACGTTCTGAGAAGAAATCCCAACACAAATTCATTCATTGAGGCTTAAAAAAGACGTGTATGTTTAACCCGAGTACAATGTTGACTTCTTTCCAACAAATTTCACAATATTTTGTTTTTACTACTTTATATATATTTTTCTTTTTTCTCCATCGCCTATAATAATTAAGGTTTAGGAACGTCATAGAAAAATAATGTTTACATCTATATTAAATTGGTGAAATATTTTTTTTGTTTAGTGATGTATTTTACATCTTGTTTGTAAAATACCAATATGAAGCCTCCCTAATTGACCAACATCACACAATTGTTTCCACTGGTAATGTTGCAGAGGTAGTTTTTATTTTTTTCTTATTCTTCCTAGATTCCTTTATTTGTTTTTATTGTTGTTACTTGAATAAAATTTTTATTTTAATGAAAACATATCTGTATCATAAAAAATGACCTTTCTTTGTTTTAGATAGATCCCAAAACTCAAACCATGAAAACCTTAATTCTCAACCTGAAAAACCTTAATTCTCAACCTGAAACAACCAAAACCCTCTAATATAAGAGGTAGAAACGGAAATACAAGCAGCTCAAAACCCTGACCTTTCTCAAAATGAGAGTGCTAAGATATTGGCATAATTGGAATCTTTAAGATTCCTAAGTTCTAGGTTTACAAAGGGGGGACCATTTATGTCGCTCACTTAGGTAACCACTCAACTCTAACATTGACATGATTACCAATTGTCGAGGAGGATTATACAAAATTAATTCTAATAGGGAGGTGAAAAGGCATTTTTAGACGGGCTTAGTTTTCAAGATGTCAAAAAAAATATGATGTTTAGCCTCTTTTAAGACCTTATCATAATCTTGATTCACGAGGCTAATAAAACACAAATTTTCATCCATAGGTGTATATAAACAAATATCAAGGCTAATTTGATGGATTGATGGTACATGGTATTTGATGAGGAATCTCACGACAATAAAGGTATCCTATTTCAATTATGTAGGAAATTGTATGTTGAGTTTATATTGCATATATATCTAGACTAATTTTATATTTTAGAGTTCAATGGGGTTGAATGAGGGGTGCCTCATGATAGACATAATGCTATAGCTAATGGGTGAGTGAAATATAATGATGGTCTTTCATGACGTGATAGTAGCAATGCAAGAATGGAGAGATGATAAAGTACTTTCACAATGAATTTGAATATGGTGTAAAAATATGAAATATAGAAAATTAAATTTATAACTTTAATATTATAATTTTTTAAAATTATGAAATTCATTATATCCTTGAAATTACAAGTCCATGCATTAGTGAAAGGTATGAGGGTCCTAACATTATCAAACTTTTATCTTTTTAGATTGTAGATCTCAGTATTTACTAGTGTAGTGTAGATTTTTTCTAAAAATGGTTAAGGAAATAAAATGTTAAAGAAGAAATAAAAGATGTATGCATTTTAAGTTTCTAATATATGTCAAGACAAAAATTTATTTAAAATAGTAAACAATATATATATATATATATATATATATATATATATATATATATATATATATATATATTGAATCAACATAGTAGATTGTAAGGTACCAGATCTATAATAATAGTCGAAAACAAAAATATTGCAGAGAATAACAGCAAAACAACACAATATATGAAACCACGAAACCAAAATAATACATTTATTGATAGGAAAAAATGTTTGCTTGCCTCTTTGAGGGGCAACCTTCAGTAGAGCAACGCTTTATTACAATAATTATCAAGAAAAAACTTCTCATACACTCTACTCCTATTTATACTAAATCTATCTACCCAAAAGAACAATCTAGAGGAAGATCCTTCTAGAAGTGGAAGCTTCTATTAGGTCTTCTTACATTTGACTTATTCTTCCTTATTACTAGGCCTTATTAATAACGACCTTTATGACATGGAAATATATTATTCTACCTACATGAGGGGTTTGGGAGTTTAGGTCCCTAACATGTCGTCCCCCTTGAAGAAGAACAACCTTGTCCTCGAGTCTTGAGATGAGGAAATTATTGGAGAATGGTGGCCAGCTCCCAGGTGGTGTCTTTTGGAGTTGTATCTTTCCAATGGACTAACACTTCCTTGATGATGCATTGATGGAGACATCACTCTCACAGCCCCAATACTACTTTTGGATGCAACCAAATGGAAACTTCTTCATCCAGCTCAAGGAGACTAGTTTGAGTTTTTCACTTAGCTCCAATCACCTTCTTTAAGAAAGAGACAAGAAAAATAGGATGGAGCTTAGAATGACTGGGTTAGAGATAACTGGTAGGCCATTGATCCCACTTTATTGAGCACTGCATAAATACCATAAAATTTGGGAGCAAGTTTCTGATAGTGTTCAAATTTGATTGAATTATTCTTACAAGGTTGTAGTTGAAGAAACACATAGTTCCCTTCAACAAATTGAAGTTCAAAATGACCTTGATCTACTTGTTGATTCATGCGATTATGATCCATGACCAAATTTTCTTTAAAGTCATAAAGAATAGCCTCTTGAACTATAATATTTTTTTCAACCTCCTAAACGTTTGAAACCCCTCGCATGTATGAGAGAATTGACGGTGGATTTTAGCCATATAATGATTCAAAATGATTCATGCAAGTAGATTTATGGTAGGATGTGTTGTACCACCATTCAACTAGGGGTAACCACTGATCCCATTGATTTTCCCTCTCGGATACAAAACACCTCAAATATGTTTCCAAAAGCTTGTTCACAACTTCAGTCTGGCCATCCATCTGGGGGTGATAGGCGGTGCTGAGATGCAATTGGGTTCCTTGTATCTTGAATAATTCTTGCCAGAAATTGCTGGTCAAAGTGAGATATTTGTCAAAGACAATAGAATGAGGCATGCCATGAATCTTGAAGATATTATCCATGAATATTTGAGCCACTATGGACGTGGTGAATGGGTGTTGAAGAGAAGAGAAATGAGCATATTTGGAAGGATGATCAACGACCACCATGATGAATGAATTATTTCCTGATTTAGGTAAGCTAACAATTAAATACATAGAAATATCTCTCCAAATAGAAGGGGGCATCGAAAGCGGTTGGAGTGTGATTGAAGCTTTGACTGTTTCTCTCTTGTTGCATTAAAAAACCTCACATTCATCCACAAAGGTGCGGATGTCCTATTTCATACCATCCCAAAAAAAGAACTTTTGACCCATCCATAGGTTTTGGTAAACTCTAAATGCTCAGTTGTGGGTGAAGAATGAAGCTCGAAAATCATCGTGGATTCAAGTTGCGACTATTTTCTTAAATACAAATGGACTTTGTAGTGAAGCTCTTCATTGTGCCAAGAGTACCCTAGAGAAAGTGGAGAATTTTGTTCCAATTAGTGGATCATTCTAGACATTTTTGGGTCTTGCAGCCATTCTTGACGAGCAGCTTGGAACCAATCTGGTACAATGAAGGAGAGGGAGAAAAGGGACATGTATTCTTCATACTTTCTAGAAAGAGTTTCTATAACTACATTTTCCTTTCCCTTCTTGTAAATGATCTCATAATCATATCCAAATAGCTTGCTCGCCTATTTTTGTTGCTCTGGCGATGAAATTCGTTATTCCATAAAATACTTGAGACTCTGATGATGAGTTTTAATTTGGAAGCATTGTCCCAATATATAAGGACACTAGAGATCCACAACATGCAGAATAGCTAACATTTCCTTTTCATAAATGGATTGGCCCAGATGTACCTATGAAATATGTTTTCTAGTGAAGGTAAAAGGCCTTCCATCTTGCATGAGGATGGCCCCAATTCATTTCCCAGAAGTATCACATTCCAGTATGAAAGTCTTTGTGAATTATGGAAGTGCTAGGACAAGGGTCAAGCACATAGCGTCTTTCAAGGCTTGGATGGAGTGATCAACAACTAGAGTCCAAGTGAAATCATTCTTTTCAAGGAGAGCAGTGAGAGGAACTACAATTTTCCATAATTTCAAACAAACTTCTGATAATATCCTGTTAAAACCATAAAACCATGCAAGCTCTTAAGAGTTTTAGGGTGAGGCCATTCCTTCATAGCTTCAATTTTCTTAGGATCCACCCATACACTATCCTTGTCGATAATATGACCCAGGTACTCCACTTCTGAGGCTCCAAAGACACATTTATGTTGTTTGAGGAAATTTTTTTATTTAGAGAGTAGATGGAGAACTTGATCCACATGGAAGAGATGGGATGCCCAATTTTTACTATAGATGATAATATCATCAAATAAAACTAAGACAAAATGACAGAGAAAAGTATGAAATACATGATTCATAAGACTTTGGAAAGTGGAGGGAGCATTACACAAGCCAAAGGGAAATACCAAGAACTCATAGTGAACCTCATGAGTTCAAAATGAAGTCTTGGGAATGTCTTATTATTTCATACGGATCTGGTGGCAGCCAGAACATAGATCAAGTTTGATAAAGTATTGAGAACCACTCAATTCGTCCAAGAGGTCATCAATGATAGGAATGAGGAATTTGTCGTTGATTGTGAGTTTGTTGAGGGTGCATAAATCAAGACACATGCGCTAGGTACCTTCTTTCTTGAGTACCATGAACACATGGGAAGAATAGGGGTTGGTACCAGGACAAATAACACTCTCTTCTAGCAATTCATGAACAATGTTCTCAATTTCATTCTTCTGGACAAAGGGATGACGATAAGGGTGAACATTGGGAGAAAGAATTCCCAGTATGAGAGGAATGGAATGATCATGGACACCATAAGAAGGGGGAAGTTCCTTGGGAGTGGTAAAAACAAATTGATGGAAGGAAAGGATATATTGGAGGTTGGGATGCACAGAGGGTGTCTCAACATATTGAATGGAGTGGAGTTGGGAAATAATGCCAGGATGACCCTTTTTTAGGAGGTTCTCTATTCGACAGGAACTAATGATATCAAGGGAGCATGTTGTGATGCCTTAGAACTTATATTTTTGTCCCTCCCATTGGAATTGCATGGTTAATTCCTTAAAATCCATGAGAATGGGGCTGAGATTGCGTAACCATTCAACACCAAGCACAATGTCAAAATCACCCATCTATATAGAAAACATATTTGGAGCTACTGACCAATTTGGAGCTACACATTTTCACAATGTCCCCCACATTTCATGGAACCTTCATTAGAAATCATGATTTGAAAATAATTGACGGCATGGATGAAACAATTGAATTCTTGGGCAATGCGGCGATGAATAAAATTATGGATGCTACCACTGTCCACAAGGATGATGACTTTTCTATTTTTAATTTAACCAATTAACTTGAGGGTCTAGGGAGCATAGAAGCTAGCGAAGGCATTAATTGAAATCACCAGTTCAACTTCTGGTAGATCAGAGGGTGGGGTCAGATCAGATGGTGGTGGTATCTCATCCATAGGAAACAATGACCACTTATTTAGAAACATCCTCATTCATGGCCATAAAAATTTTATGTTCCTTACACTTGTGCTCGGGAAAATATTTTTCATCACAATTATAACAAAGACTCTTGAATTGGTGTTCATCCATTTCAACTCTGGTCAATTTCTAGATCTTGAGGGGAGTTGCAGGGGGGGAATAATTTTTTGATTTTTCAATATTCAAGGTTAATCATGAAGTTTATTCCATTTTATCATTTAACCATAACCATAAATGTTGCAGCAACCAAGATCACAAGAAGAAGCACCATGCACAAGAACACAAGAAGTATCCTGGGAAACCCTTCTCAACAAGGGAAGAAAAACCAGCCAAATCCTTTGCTATATTCTTCAAGAGAAATGCCTTCACCACCAATAAGACCTAGCACACAAGAGGGTTCTCAAACCCTAGAAGACTAGTGCCCAAGAGAGGTGCGCACTTTTCCCAAGAAGGTGTACTTGCTGAAATTTCCAAACTCATGTGAAAGATATGATTCCACAATGGGGAATATTCCTTTACTTATATTAGACTTGTCCTATCAACATAAGTTTCTATTGGCACAACATGGCCAACCTCTCTAAGTCACTTTATAATTAATATTAACCAAATTAATTATATTTTACCTTTATTACTAATCACATTAAGGTGGGGTTGAGCTGTACCCTTTACATGAAAATTAGGGTTATAGGTAGGTTTGAGTCTTGAACAATATAGCAAGGGATCAGATACACCCACTAGTGCTCATCCATTAGGGAAACATCCATAGGGATGTTCATATCTTTGGCTCACTGCATTAAAAAGGAGAACCACTTCTTCACATGTTCGCATGTGCTCATCCACATGCACATCCACTCTACAGATCTTCTTTCCCACTGCCTCACACAGGAGAATCATCTAGAGATTCTCATCAACTTTGTTGCTTAGAGGAGGCTAATACATCATCTTCATTTCTGTTTACATGACGATGCACCCATCACTTTGGGATTTCATATGTTCACCTTGTTATCAACCACATACACGTCTAACCAACTGATCACCTTTCCCACTGGATAATCATATTGAGTTATTCTCAACTCTCTGAATGGAAGAGGTCATCTCTATGTTCTAGCTCTATCTCAGGTAGGAACCACATACCCTCTTCAAGGGATTTCTCTCAGGTTTGTAAGCTAGAAAATATCTTCACATGGTTGCCATGATCCACATCTCATGGGACTATAAGCTGGAGAATGTCTCGCATAGTTGCAATCATCAACACTCCCTCTCAGCTAGGGAGGCATTCTTCATCATGCCAAGTCTCACATAGATGTAATTTGAATTTTGTCTTGGCTGGAGTCATTAATACTACTTCTCAACTAGGAAGGCATTCTTCACCAAGTTGGTTTGGTTAATATGTCTGTAATCTGCTCAAGTGTAGGAACGTATTGTATGTGTACAATTTTTCCTTTGCATCATATATCTAATATAATAATATTTCATCTCATCGTGTTTAAATCCATCAGGAAACACTGGGTTCTCAAGGAGCTTTATACATGGCTCTTGGTTATCATTATAGGATCCATCTTATGATCAAGTAAATCTATCAGAAGCTTGTGAAGCCTTACTGCTTAACACACTCAATAGTACATACTCTACTTCTGTGGTATTCAAGGACACCAAGATTTTGTTTCTTGTTGCATCAGGAAACCATGGAGAAAACTTCATGGTAAAAAAACAACCAAATGTTCTCTTCTATTCCACCATACTCTCTACTCAATATGTATCGGCATATCCCTGCAAAATCAAGTTCACACTAGAGGCATATCTTAGGCCATATCCAACTGTGCCTCGTATATATCTCAATACATGATTTACTACTATCAAGTGTGTTTATCTCGACGGACTCATGGATTTACTAGGCACATTCGCTGCATAGCATTTATTAGGTCCGGTGTTAACTAGATACATCAATCATCCAATCAGTTGTGGGTACACATGTGGATCAATTTCATTTGAATCATCATCATTTATTATTTTGTTAAATCCATCATCATCAGTGTAGACACGGATTTGTATTCTGTCATACTGAACTTCTTTAATATCCACTATATATTTTCCTTGACTCGGGAAAATATCATCAGTCCTTTGTTATACTTCTTGTCCCAAGAAGCAGTGCATCATACCTAGATCCTTCATCTTGAAATCAGAAGTTGAGGCTTGCTTGTATCCAACAACACGACTTCATGAATAAGTCATCAACATCAGGCTCTCATCACCAACAATGTAATATTATAGGTTTAGATCAACAACACTATTTTTGAAAACCAAACTTCATCAAGAATCCATCTTTCTAATGTAGTTTCCAACTCATGGATGGTAGTACATATGGAAGTGTAGTGGGATACTGGATCAAGTGTCTCATCATAGACAACTCCCTCTGTTTGTGAGAAACCTTTGGCTATATATCTCATTTTGTATTTATAAACACTTCCATCAACTGCATGTTTGATCTTATATATCCACTTGGAATTTACTACATACTTCCCTTCTGGTTCCTGAATAATATCTTATGCATCATTCTTTAAGATATACTAGTATTATTATGTTATGGCATATTTCCATACCTATTCTAATGTGGCTTCTCTAAGACAAGGAGGCTCATGACTGAAGGATAGCTTTGAAGATCTCTTTTACTTTCTCGGGATGTGCCTTGAGAGGATTGTATGTTTCTTGCCTCTTGCAGAGTGAGTCTAGGTAGGCCTTTTATGACCTACCGCAATATCTCTGAACATATCAAATGGAGCAACTGGATCAACTTGAATAATTTTTGTCTCCCTCTGAACTGCTAAAGGGGGAGAGGGTATTATCTTACTGTCAATCTCCATCTAAGATTCTCTAGGTCTGTTGGATGGGTATCTCTTATTTTAAGGACAACGTTTATGCTTGTTCTTGCATAATAATCAATTAAATATGGTTTGGAGTCCCGTACCAGGGATAATGGTCCAAGTCTTTGAGGGCTCCCATACTAGGGATTTATTAAAAAATGCACTCAACTATAAAAATTGAGATCAATTGATTTACCTTGGTTTGTAGTCATGCTTTAGTTTTAGAGGAAGTACTTCTCCTCTCTCTTCTCTTCATTCTTTTGAGGTGGATCTAGATCAATGTCAGCAGTGGAAGCATATTGTCTTCCCTTCTTCTTGGTTGTACAGTTTCTTATATAATTGTCACATCTGAAGCACTGAATTTTTGAAACATCTCTTCTTTGATAACCTGGGTTTGATGAAGACTTTTCACCTTTAAATGTTTTCCTAAAAGTTCTTTTGAATTTTCCTCCTTTCTTTGTGTGAAGTGCGAGAGCATGATTTTCTTCTGAGGAATCTTCCACTCCTCTATTTCTAAGTCTAAGTTCTTCTTGAGTACAATCTGTCCATAGACGATCAAAGGTTGGTAGAGCTTCTCTTCCACAGATACTCTGAAGGAAAGGCTCCCTCAATTTTGGAGTATTTTGGAGAGTGGTTAAGACAAGTTCTCTATCAGATATGATTTCCCCGATGGTCTCTAGTTGTTCTTTAATCTCTGATAACTTCATTAAGAATATGGAAACTGTGTCACCTTTCATCATCTTGGTACTTTGAAGTTGGATCTTTATGGTAAGAGCTCTGAGGGTGTTGTCACTTTCAAACATTTCTTTCAAAGCTTCATACATCTCATAGGTTGTCTTCAGGTTGGCAATACGAGGTAAGAGGTGATCTCTTATTGAGTAAATGATTAATTTTATTACTTTGACATCTTCTTCCTTTCTTATATTTTTCTCTATATTTGTAAATGTGGCTAGTAGGGTTTTAGTTACCACATCCAAGAGGTCATATTATTCAAGGGTGACTTGAAGCCTTTATTTCTAGGAGCTGAAGTTTCTTGCTCCATCAAGACTATCTTCTACTAATTCTTCGTTCTTCATTTGATTGGTTTCTTCAAATTCTCGCCAACTAGATTTTTAAAACCTAATGATTAGGTTGAATTAGAAACCTTGGATTATATTGGACTTATGAATTCCAAAAATAAACTTGATAGGTTCACAAAGATGCTTGCTCATTTAGGAGAACGTTTCTTCAGAAATCTAGAATTAATATTCTATAGGAAATTTCGGCACCCTAGAAACCCTAGGGCCAAAAATCAAAATTTCTCAGAATTTCACTTTGATAGCTTTTGGAGATGTGATAGAGGAGGCCGCACTCTTCTATTCCAAAAGTATCCCTAGCGTCTAATTATTAAGGGCTATAAATTCACTGAAAGGAAGATCGTACAAAATTTTATGGAAACCCTAGAAGGGTCGTACGGTTCTACAAAAGGTGAGCTGGGACTTTGCGGATTCTTATGAAATGGGTTCTTTCAAGACCTATGCTCTGATACCATGTTGATTTTCCAATAGTCAAGGTTAAGAACGATTTAATTCCATTGTATCATTTAACCATAACCATAAATGTTGCAGCAACCAAGATCACAAGAAGAAGCACCATGCACAAGAATACAAGAAGTATCCTGGGAAACCCTTCTCAACAAGGGAAGAAAACCGAACCAAATATTTTTCTATATTATTCAAGAGAAATACCTTCACCACCAATAATACCTAGCACACAAGAGAGTTATCAAACCCTAGAAGACTAGCGCCCAAGAGAGGTGCGCACTTTTCCCAAGAAGGTGTACTTGCTGAAATTTCTAAACTCATGTGAAAGATATGATTCCACAATGGGAAATCTTCCTTTAGTTATATTAGACTTGTCTTATCAACAAAAGTGTATATTGGCACAACATGGTTGACCTCTCTAAGTCACTTTATAATTAATATTAACCAGATTAATTATCTTTTACCTTTATTACTCATCACATTAAGGTGGGGTCGACTTGTACCCTTTACATGACAATTAGGGTTATAGGCAGGTCTGAATCTTGAACAATATAGAAAGGGATCGGATACACCCACTAGTGCTCATCCACTAGGGACACATCCATAGGGATGTCCATATATTTGGCTCACTGCATTACACATGAGAACCACTTCTTCACACGTTCACTTGTGCTCGTCCACAAGCATGTCCACTCTATAGATATTCTTTCCCACTGCCTCACATAGGAGAATCATCTGGAGTTTCTTGTCAACTCTATTTCTCAGAGGAGGCTAATGCATCATCTTCATTTATGTTCACATGACGATGCACCCAACACTTTGGGATTTCACACGTTCACCTTGTGCTCATTCATAGACACATCTAACTCAATAGATCACCTGTTATGAACATAAATATACATATACCATAGATATTCATAACATAATAATTAATAAATAATAATTATTAATAATGAAAGGTCATGTCTCAAAGGACATGGCAATTGGTAAAGGGCACCCCTGCGTGGGTATATAAGCATGCCCTCATTCTCAATTGTAATCATCTTATATATCTTATTATTCATTCTTATTACATATATATTTGTCCATATGGATTTGGTTACTATATTCCAAATATTTTGGATAATTCTTGTGTGAGCAAACTTTGTTCATCTCATTTGGTATCAGAGCAAGTCTGATCCATCCCTTGGCCGCACTTTATTCAAACCTTGTTTGAGATGTCTTTTAGCCAAACCCTTCATTTCAGAGCTTCTCCAATTTCAAGGTCTTTGACCAAAAATCGGCCTTTGGCCATTCACAATTCAAGAAATCTGTTGAAAAATAAACTACTCTGCTACCAAGAAAAATTCAAGGAAGAAGTTTCAAATAAATTATCCACTCCACTATCCAAAACTCACTAGGCATAATTTAATTGAAATATATATATATATATATATATATAT
>ML782967.1:11473-42470 GCA_009831015.1 Picea engelmannii | reverse complement strand
CTCTACCCCCTCTCTCCACACCTATTCCCACCCTACACACCCTCCCATGTAGCCTCCACTCCCGCGTTCTGTCCATTCCCGTCCCTTCAAACCCCCCTGTAAATCTCCCCTTTTCCTATTCCTAATTCCGTAAACCCCCAATCCCGTGGCCCTGTCAAAATAAAACCCCGATCCCTATCACTCCTATTCACCATCGCACCTATTCACTCCTTTTTTTTTTCTTTCCACAGTTTTCGTGCAGACTATCGCATCCCCTTTCCACTCTCGCAGACTCCCAACTCCCTTTCACCACTCCCATTCGCCACTCTCCATTCTGTCTCCCCTCTCCCCTCTCCCCTTTCCCACACACTGAACTCCCATTCACCTATCTCTGTAACACCTCACCGCAACCTATCCATAAATTCTTTCCCCCGTACTCTCATACCTGTCCTACACTTAGATTTCCAAGTGACTTATCCATACAATCATGTCTCTTCACACCTTTTTAAAAAAAAAATGGGAAGCAATTAATAAAGGTTCTACTATTTATTTATTTATTTAGTGGGATATTAAGTGATTACCAACATGTACAAGGGAGTTTAGAAGTCCAAAGGAGTTCTAAAATTCAATTCAAAAAAGAATAATTACCAAAGTATAATTTTTTTTTTATCGAAAGTTTATTAATTTTTTTTATATATTTATATTATTAAAGAAATTATAAAAGTACCAATTCAAAGGAAGATTATTAAAAGGGAAAGGTTTAAGATTATTTTATTATATCCTAAGTTTATCCTATATTATAAGGGTTATTAAAGGAATAAAAGTGATATTCCAAGAAGTTCAAGGGAGACATAAATCATAGAAATTAGAAGTTAAGTGGAGAGGTAAAGTTTAATTAAAAAAGTATTCAATTCCCTTTGAAAAAAAAGAAGGCTGTTACATTAAAAATCAAAGTATTATTTACCGTAAATTTGTAACAAAAAAATAAAAATAAATAAATAAATGGAGTTTTGTGGTAAAAAACAAGGAAGATTTCCCTCTACTTATAAAAAATATGTGGATCCCTTATTAAATGTTAATGGGATTATTCAGGGACAGAATATCAACATCGCTATTTGCCCGACCATTAGGAAAAATCACATTAACGTTGACCTGGCAAACCAATTAATGGTTTTCGAGTCAAATATAATTGAAAATGACACATGTCTATCCAATGAGAAATATGACATTAAGAACCTACAACTGTCTATGAGCGATTACAAATTCATAGCTCAATTCAATGTCGTGTCAATCTATGGAGATAATGTTGATATAATTTTAGGGTCAACTTGGGTAGATACATTAGGTACTTTTATGTTCAACACAAGAAGAAAGTTTTCAACATTTTCGTATAAGAAGAAAACATTCACATTACAGGATACTACAATGAAGTCAATTTCAGAATCTCCATCATCAGAAGACCTAAAGAACATATCAGAAGTGATCCTTCCAGATAACCAGAAGTCAATACAGAAGTTGCAATATCGACAAGAAGAATGTGACAAAATCATCATTGAAAAAGACGAAGAGATTCTCGCCTAAGAAATCATAATCATAAACTACTTGCAAAAATCATGAAGTCCAAAGAGAAAAAACGATGTTTTCAAAAGTTCGAACAAGAAAATCAAGGTCTTAAAGAAAAATTAACCAAAAAAGAGGAAGAAAGCTCATGCCTAAGGAACCTTAATTAGAAGTTACTAGAACAAATTAAAAGCTTAAAGGATGAAAGAACGAAGAGTCTAGAATAATAAAAAAAAGATGACAAGTCAAAAGATAAAGAAGAAATTTTACGATTAAAACGACATAATCAATATTTACTAATGCAAATAAAAAGGCTTAATCATGATAAGAAGTCTTTACAAGAAGAGTTAGATCACAAAACATCAATAATTGATAAAGAGACAATGACTGAACCTATGGAACTAGAGAAGTCGTTAGATGTAAACGTCTCAATCCTGGATAAAGGAATTAATATAAAACCAATCAACCTTACAACTCAAAAGGATGTGAATCCAATGGATGTAAAGAGGTATTCAAATGTCGAAGAAGAAACAATCCAGGGCCATGAAGAAAATTCAATTCCAAAATTTAAACAACAAAAAACTATAAGTATACGAAGTAAGGATCAAGTTGCAAGGATGCCTTATCAACATCCCAATCACAAAAATCGATACTTTAGCCAATCCTTGTATCAACAAAAACGAATGACCAGTATGTTGAAGAATATTACTTCCACTACAAGGGATGCTCAAAATATAAGTTATCATGAGAGTCGAAATACATCAAATTCTTTCCAAGAACCATATAAACTCCCTATGCAAAAGATCGAATTAGGATGGGCAGACTCCTTTACAATGTGAAATTTTTGTTGATCACTTAAAAGATCCTATCGTCTCAGGTCCTCAATGATTACTAACTCGATAATGAAGAATCATGTGACAATAATTACAAGCTAGCGCAAGAGATAAGTCTTCCATAAAGTATGCTTTGAGGACAAAGCATTTTTAAGGGGAAGGCAATGTTATGAACATAAATATACATATACCATAGATATTCATAACATAATAATTAATAAATAATAATTATTAATAATGAAAGGTCATGTCTCAAAGGACATGGCAATTGGTAAAGGGCACCCCTGCATGGGTATATAAGCAGGCCCTCATTATCAATTGTAATCATCTTATATATCTTATTATTCATTCTTATTACATATATATTTGTCCATATGGATTTGGTTACTATATTCCATATATTTTGGATAATTCTTGTGTGAGCGAACTTTGTTCGTCTCATCACCTTTCCCACTGGATAATCATCTGGAGTTCTTCTTAACTCTCTGAATGGAGGAGGTCATCTCTATGTTCTAGCTTTGTCTCAGGTAGGAACCACATACCCTCTTCAAGGGATTTATCTCAGGTTTGTAATATGTAGAATATCTTCACATGGCTGCCATGATCCACATCTCACAAGTTTGTAAGATGGAGAATGTCTCACATAGTTGAAATCATCAAGATAATTGGTGGATTTATGGAGAGGAAGAAACAGTGGTTTGCAGATCTAGGAGGAGACAATCTATTGTTCTTCCTTGGATCATTGAGTAGATTCCAACCAAGTTTGGGGGCATGCCATGAGAACATGGGAACAAATTTCATCTTTTGGGCCATTGATAAAGCATTCCCTGAAGAAGGCATATGACATGCCCTCCATTCTAAAATGCAAGTGCTCAAATGTTGTGATAAAGTATTCCATTTTCCTAGACTACTTCAGCTTGGTCAAATGGCCTAAATGGTGGGTTTCTGAATAAAGTGGTGATAAATATTTGAAACAAATTGTGTCCATGCAACATACCCTTAGCGTTCCTTTCGACACTATGGCCACCATTTCTGAAATTCTAGATCCAAATGTAGGATACCATAATGAAGCTTGGATAAATCATCAGTATGACATGCAAAGAGAAATAATGTTCCATTTGAGTGACTGATTCTGTGGGATACAAGCCATCAAATTTTTTCACCTCAATTTTGGGAAGGTGTAGGTCTCAAGGAAGGTGGGTAGAATTAGGACCTTGGTAATGGGAAGAGTCATGGTCTTCCAAATAGGATGGTTTTTCAGAAGATGAAGGGTTTAGGGAATGACCCATCAATTGTTTAAGTGTGTCTTTGATGTCTTTGATGTGGGCACATTGGTCCTAGAGGATTTGAACAGAGGAATTTAGCAAGATAATGTTGGAATTGACATTCTTGATGTCCTCCTTGTTTTGGAGGTTGTTAGAAACCAGTGCATTGAGTTCTTGGGAATGAGTGGTGGCCATTTGGAAAAATGGTTAGGAAAATGGGATAGGGGGTGGATAAGGGGGATGGGAGGGGTGGGTGGTACCATTGAGAAGAATGGTGAAAATTGATAGGTACCATGACGATCAAGGAGAAAATGGGAATCCAATGGAATATGGGACCAAATAAGGGTATCGGGAAAGGGGTCGGGTCCATTAAAAAAAATTGTATTAAAAATTATAGGTACCATGGTAATCAGGGTGAAGAGAATAAGCCAATGGGATAGGTCCCAAATAAGTGCACAGACGAGACCACTGCTTTTTTTAATCCTGTGAAGTTATACTCCTATATGAATAAGCAAATTCTTAATAGGAAAAAAGCAGGGTCGAAATGCCACTGATCAACTATCACTACCACTGATCAACCGGTAACGACCACTTTCAATGATACCTCAACCAACCTCTCACTATCACATAAACCTATAACCAATGATAAACCAATCATCCAACCTATCACTCTGTCACATCAACCGGAACCTGATGATCAACTAATCATCCAATTTGTCACTTTCAACGTCACTATCAATGATATATCATCATCAACCAACTATAACCAGATCCACTCACATGGATACGAAAACCATCACCATATCATGTACATCAACCATGTACCACAACTTGTACCATACGATGCATCAATCATGCATCAATCATGTACAAAAACCTATACCAAAAAATGTACCACACCATGTACCAAAACATGTACCAAACCATGTACTAAGATCACCAATAAGTGCATCTAGCAATGTACCATATCATCATCAACTAATGAAATATAACATTATTGAGATGTGTCTCAATATCATCAATCATGTACCCATAACATCAATGATCAACCATATACCTCAATAGTATACCAACACCATGTACCTTGTACCAAACATCAACTATGTACCAAATGATGTGCCTCAACCAAGAACAAAAGAATGTGCCTCATACACATGCCACCATATACAATAGGATATCATCAATGAAGTGCCACAAGCATGTGATATCATTACCATGACATTTACCAAACCATATACCAATATAGCTAAGATATTATTCAATGTACCATAACCTCACCAAGTTGTACCTCAAAGCATATTCCCAAATCTCCAAACCGTGTGCCACAATGTACCTCAAGAATGTATGAAACCATATGCCATAAGATATGCCTCAAGTGTATGCCAATATCACAAAGATGTGCCTCTAACAATGAACCATAGAAACCATACACAATGTGCCAAGGATATGTCTCAAGCATGTATCAGTATCACCAAGACATGAACCTCGACCATGTACCAAAAGGGCCTCCAAGACATGCCTTAAGCATGTGCCATAACTACTTGTTGAGGCCTCAACAACTCACCTAAATTTTGAGAAAAATTAAGGGGTCCTCTATATAAATTTTGCTAATGTTGTTTTTTAATTGCTTTATTTTGAGTGATTTCATTTTGAAGGGATGGTTTTATGATTATTTTATCTTGGATCATTGTGCCCTATGGATTCATAACATTCATAAATTCCTCGTAAGTGGGATAGTTGGAGTTTTATCGAGATTCACTTTGTTTTGGTTTCACTTGAATTTTGATTGAAAAACCAATGCATTGAAATTATAAGACATGATTGTCTCCATAACTATCAAAATATAATTTAGCTCTATATTTTACATTTTATTACTAAACCAAATTAATTAAAAATAAATTACACTATTTTTTTTTAAATAAATATGAAAATTGAAATGTTTGACATTTCAAATTCCATAACTTGCAATAAAATTTATACTCACATTGATTAAATACAAGATTTATACTAACATTGATTAAAATACAAGATTAAGTAAACCTTTGGTAAGTTATTTATATATTCAATTTATTTCTTAAATTATTGAAATGGTAAAAGTTGATTCATATTAGTAGTAATTCTATTGAGCATAAATCATATGAATTATTTTACAAATACATTAAAATTCTATTTAAATTCAAAATTTAAAAAAAAAATTCCTTAATTCTTAATTACTGTACAAATACATTAAAATTCTATTTAAACCCAAAATAAAGAAAAATCCTTAAGTATTAATCAATGTCATATGAATTACTCTACAAATACATTAAAACTCTATTTAAAGAAAAATCCATCAAATCTTAATGAATATATAAGACTCTTGATCTTATAAAACATAGGTTGATCGTCTAAATCTACATAATTGAGAATATCATTCAAATTTACAAAAACCTCAAAATTCATTTTTTTTTTTTTTTCGGAAACCCCAATTTTGTACCTTTTGGAAACCCCACACTTTTACGTTTTTGCAAAAGTTTTGATTTTTTATTCTCTTTTGGTTTATTTTATAAAAGGCGGTTACATATCATCTCACGTGATTAAAATTGTATATATGAGTTTTGTGCATTAGGATTTCTTTTGTACATATCATTTAAATATTTTTATTTATTGGTTGATACATATGGTATAATGAAAATATTTTTTTCTTTTTATTCCTTTTGCAGGAATCGTTTCAGTGGACGAATCCTTGGATCAATTGATTTCTTATTCTCTAATTGTTGATATTTTACAAATGGAAAATCTGATTTAGCACTTAGTATAAATATAGGTGTGCCAAGTATAAAAAGAAAGATTGTCTATCACATATCAGGAGATTTTTTTTTGTTTGCTAGTTTGTTCGTGCCCTGTTGGACTACCCTGTGGTTGAGAAACTGCAATTCAGGGGCAAACTCAGGAGCAACTAAGCCGTCAAAATCCTCGGGGATAACATTTGGTCTGAGCTACACCAACCCTTAACATGACTGGATTTTTTGTCCCTGCAGATTTCGAACGACGAACTATTTCAATTTCCAGAAACTATAACAAGCATGAATATGACGGAAAATATCGCTATCAATTCTAATCAGTCAATGCATAGTTCTACTAGAATCCCAAAAGAGTTATAACAATTTTTCAAAGGCCAGGTCTTCCATGAAATCACCAACTAGAAAAAATTACAATACAATGGTGTAGAAGCTACAAGATTCATCGATGGTCGACTCCCCAAGAAGTTTACAAGGGGAGATTTACAACTTGGTAATATTGTGTTATTTATCTACAAGATTTGACTACCAATTTAGGAAATAATTGCACGCTTGCAATGCCAAAATCCTTCTACATTTATCTCTTTCACTCTCAAGGAAGAAGTAGATGGCTCGATGTTATAACCCTAATTTGCACCAGACATGCTTACCTGGCATCAGGCCATCTCAGATTCCTTCTTTGCCAAAACACTACTGAACAACTCTTCTTAAAAAACCCTTTTATAAATACCCATGCGCCTTGCTCCATTACTGCACGCGTGTATATGCTAACTGACCCAATACAACCCGCATGTACCTACAAAAGCACGAAAAAAGGAAAGTTGAGGATGAAACACACAACTTTGGGTAAGTTAACTAAATCTTTCATCCATGCACGACCGATCACTCGACCAAATACCTAGCTTCTTCTAACCTATAAAAGGAGGGTTAGGGGTCCCATTTGAAAGGAGGAGAATCATAGTAAAGAAACTATACCCAATTAAGCATTCCCTTTGTCCCAACCTTTAGCCATCCTTGTGCAAAGAGAAGTATAGAGCAAAGTCGTTGGAAAACAGTGGAAGAAGAGCCCAGGACCAGGATCGAGGAGCAGTGGCTGACTTTATCATTGTAAGGTATCATTGTGAAGTTAATAAAATAATTGCTTTTCCTGTCCCACCATATGAGATTGTCATTATTGGAATATTGATTGTATGATTGATTAAATGTCTAACCTTTTAGTTCATAGATCAAATACATGTAGAGCTCTTTGTTTGTCTTTAGTGAATGCAGGTTAGCATTGGGAGGAGAGTTGTAGTCAAAGAACGACCAAGCATTAAAAGGGATCGACATTAAACACGAAGAATAAGGTACGTAAACTTAATCTCTTGAGCCTTGTATTTACATATGAGTAATGGGGGTCTAGGCATGGGATGATGGTAAAAAGTAAGAATCTTTAGGTCATTTCTGCATGCATGATAAAACCCTTAGTGCTAGTCCGTAGGACGGATTTCCCACCCACAACATAATTGGCGACTATACTGGGGATCTCTAGGGTTTATGGGAATATTTTGTTTTTTGGGTTTTAAAAAAAAAATTGGTTTCATTACTTGTTTTTAAAGTTTCTGCAAAAGTCCGAGCTAATAGAGATTCTGGTCTTCCATACCAGTTATCCTTGTTTCTTTGCTTGACTGCATCTTTTTTTTGAGACCCAAAGAGGTACACGTGGCCTGTATAAGGTATGCACGCGTGTACCCGCACCCTACCTTCCCACAGCCTGCGTGTACACGCTAGCCAAGGAAGTGTCAGTCGTGTGTATGATTTCAAAAAATTTCTTTTAGAGAGTCAATCATCCTCTTCCTTGTCAGAAGTAATCCTTCTCAGGGGTTTTCTGGAACTCATTCTAGTCTCTGTTTTTTTCAATTTTGTAGCTTAGGTTTCACCTCAGTTTGGTTTTTTTCTATGGAATTTTCCTTCAATTATTTTCTTTTTCTATCAAAGTAAGTTTATGAGTATTCAAGAGATTTTGGTTCTCAATACCAGTAGTCTTTGCTAGTGCTTCATTGCTTGTCTGTTCATTTTTTAAGAGTTGCATAGGTACACGCAGCTTGCATAAGGTCTGCATGCGTGTACATGCGCTTTGACCTTACACAACGCATGTGCACACGCTGGTTGTTGAACTGTCAGCAGCGTGCCTGTTGAGAAAAAAATTTGGTTTAAGGAGAGACAATCATCCTTTCCTTGTCAAGAGTTATACCTCTCAGGGTTCTTGGTCTCTGTCATAGCAGTTTTAGCCTAGGTTGGATTCCATCATAGCTTGCTTTTTCATTGAAAGATTTCTTGTGTTTCCTATCTTTTTTAACTTATTTGTAGTTTGCAATTTTAAGAAAAATGAGTTGCATTTTGAAAAGCAATTCCCCCTCATGGCCCGGGGGGGGGGGGCATGAATCATGCATTCATTAGTTTCTTTTAGAATCTTTTGTTATTTCTGCTTTGATTGTAAGAAAATATATAAAAAAATTAGTTTGTTAGATCTCTTTCTTTCCTGGCATTTTCTTTGCATTGTTATTTGAAAAAGAAAAGAAATTAGCATAGTGTTGTGTTTTCTTCTCATCTTAAAAGAATTAAAAAAAAAAAAAGAAATCTAATCATTCTTTTCCAGTGTTCATATAAGTTTCATCATCTTTCGCAAGAGTCTTAACACCATCAGTTGCACTACTATATCCTTTTGAGTAATTCAAGCCAATATAAATTAATGCTAAATCTAAAATTCATTAGACTTTTTATGTTTGTAGGGTCAACCAACTAGTTTAGGGTTAGGGCCTTGAATTAGGTTGGAGAGGAAACTCTTCAAGGCCATTAAATCAAACATTGGAGTTTGAGTTAGGGAGTGTCAAAGTCCAGTATCGTGAAAGTTATCCAGGACCCTCCTCTAACACAGGGGCTAAACACTAGGTCGTGTGCGAAAATGTAGCGGAGATAACCCCTCCAAAGATAGACCAATTGTAGTGGGGAATACATATAGAGGGCTTGTCTTGGGATTCCGTCGATTGCATTTTCCATGAAGCTTCGTTGGTATCGAATCTGTTCGAGGTCCTCAGTTGTCTTCCAAACCACTTGCCTTTGATTCCCTTGACAGGTTTCAGGCTCGATACCATGCTCATTGTGGTCTACCCGACTTTTGACTGTACCCCCCTGGTGACTATTCGCGCGCTGGAAACCTAGTTGCCTATCTTTTTTAGAGACATACACAGGTGACTGCGGGGGTATACCGCAGTGCCTAGGATAGACATCGGGCTACGCTTTGCAGAGTATACCCAGAGGCTGCTTCAGTGTTCAAGTTGCACTTGCACCGGTAAGTTGCTCTAGTGTTAGTTGGTGTAACTGTTCTTCCAACTAGTTAGTCGTTTGCTTGATTTGCCTTTAGGAAATTTTAGTGTGTGCTATGTGCTCCCTATTTTTCCATAGTGAGTTAGTCAGTTGTGGATTTGGGTCTCTGACCTAAGGTGGTGGACCACCAACTCCATCAGTTGAGAGGACTTTTCAGTCTTTCACTTAGAAACGTGGAGCCGCCTCTTTATAGGCATTGTTTTGATAGCATTGGTTCGCCAGAGTTAGTGTGTGAGACTTTTACGGACTTGAACGATCCCGAAAAGGGATAACCTATGCATAATATCTTCATGGATAAAGATCCCAACGATACCAACCAAGGAGCCCCTTCATAAGGGGATTCTTGTGCTTTTCCCTTCTTCAAAAACGTTGGTGTCCCTTTGATGGCCACTTTGTACATTCCTGAGTTGAATGTGGTACTACCGGTTTGGTTGGGTACCATTCCAAATGTCCCAAATTCTCTTGACACTTCTCAGTTAAGCACTTTATGTCATGGGCACCCTGTTGATGTTTCTTCATCAGCAAAGTCTTCTCCTCCTCCTTCTTCCACCTCTGGTGAAAGTACAGTTACTAGTAACCGAAATTCTAAACGAAATAGAAAGAGGAAGAATAGGAAGAAGAAATTACCAACCTCTGGGAGTCATGTTGGAGATAGGTCACTAACCTCTGCAAGTCATGTTGAAGACCAACACCTAACCTCTGCAAGTCATGTTGGTGGCACACACCCACCCTCTGCAATTCATGCTGGGGGAAAGAGTCCAGTCACTGCTAGTCATACTGGTAATAGGTCTGTAGCCTCTGCAAGTCATGTTATCGACCCATCACTAACCTCTGCACGTCATGTTAGAGATGTGCAACCAACCACTCCTAGTCATGCTGGGGGCATTAATTATGTTGAGAAATCTAGATGGATATGATGTAATCCAAATCTCCCTTGTAAGCTTTGCAAGGGAGATCACTTTACTCATTTGTGCCCTGGCATTCCAGAGGTACAACGATTGTGGTCCCTGTCTGCAATCTCTTCTTATTCTAAGTCTTTTGAGGTTTCCTTGCAGTCTATTCAACCATTGGTTGAGAAAGTGGTCACACCGATGCAGTCATCAGCTGATCCCACTCCTCTTTTGAGGGGTGAGGTGCCTTTAGACCTTGTATTCTCTCAACCTATTCAACCATTGGTTGAGAAAGTGGTCATGCTGATGCAGTCATCGACTGATCCCACTCCTCTTTTGGGGGGTGAGGTGCCTTTAGACCATGTAGTCTCGTATCCTATTCATCCATTGGTTGCAAAAGTGGTCATGCCGATGCAGTCATTGGTTAATCCCACTCCTCTTTTGCAGGGTGAGGTGCCTTTAGACCATGTAGTCCCGTGACCTATTCATCCATTAGTTGCGAAAGTAGTCATGCCGATGCAGTCATCAGATGATCCCACTCTTCTTTTGCGGAGTGACGTGTCTACCGACTATGTTTTTAGCATTTCCGGTTCAATACTTTCATAACAAGGGGGCATTCCGCTCGTTCCGAGCACACCTCGTCCAAGCCCTAGGATGGTTTCCTTTGATTAGAATGACCTTGTTGAGCCTCGTCTTCCTTCTTCCACACTTTTTCAAATAAGGGTTGAAGTTAATTCAACAAACATTTATCGATGTATTGTGGATGAGGGAGCCTCTGCAAGTATTTTATCCTCCTTGGTTTGGAAAGTCTTGGGATCTCCCAAGCTTGTGTTTACTTCGCATGAGCTATTGGCTTTTGACAAAGGTCCTAGTGAATATTTGGGGATTCATCCTTAGTTGCCTATCTCATTAGGTGGGAAGACTGTCCTTGTTGATGTTATAGTGGTGCAAGGCCCGTTAGATTTCAATATGCTTCTCGGGTGTGATTATGTATATGCTATGAATTTTGTAGTGTCTATGCTCTTCTGGGTGATACATTTCCCTCACAATGGAAGAATTGTCACTATTGACCAGCTGGAATCTGCTAATCACCATCCTAATTCGACATTATTTCAGACTACCCCTTTATATGTTCCTTGTGTTTGTGTAGACTCTACCCCACCATGGGTTAATTATGTGGCATCTTATCCTCGATGTTCAATTGCTTTTGAGAAGGAATCGGTGCAATTATGTGTTCCCTCTCGCGACTTGGTCTCAACAATTGATCCATTGGTTTATCCAATGGGGCCATGGGAAGCCTTTATTCCCTCTCTTGGTCCAAGTGGGCTTCAATATCCTTCTAAGTCTAATCTCGTTGTTTGTAGATCCTCAAGCCCTCGTGCTCGTGATTCTTCGTTGATAGACTCTACTAGTCTTGGCCAGAACTTCCATCGTCATATGGAGTATTGTCAGTTTACTTTACCCTTTGGGACTGTCGACCCTCGTTTGCATGATTTCTCAGATTTTGAATTTCCTTCAGATGAGGCTATCTTTGAAGCCATGAATACGGTTTCTATACCGCAGGAGGGCTTACACTGTGGTTTGTGTTTTCTTCCCTTTTGGGAGACTTTCCAAGTTGACTATCAAATAGACTCTTGGTCTGAGCCTAGTAGTGGGCTCTACCTGAACCAGTTTCATAAATGATTCGTAGCCCCCATGGGTCTTATTTTAAGCCCTTTTTAGACCCTCTAAACATGAAAATATTACCGAGCGATCTTGTGGCCTTTCACGCTTGTCAAATTGAAATTTGAAGTCACATCTATCCAGCGGTAGTTTACCCATTTTTCTGTCTGGACGGTCAACTGTACAAACAAAGGTATACTCTAAGGAACTTCAGTTCTCTAGAAGAGTACCCCCGAGTATCATTTTAACCCTTTTTAGGGCCTGAGGGACTAAATGTATGAAAACGTAACCCCCACGGAGTCCATAGTTAAGCTCTTTTCAGACTCTGTAAAATTGAAAAGATCATCGAGTGACCTTATTCTTTCACACTCGTTAAAATGGTCTAGAAGAGCATTCCTGATGGAGTCCATAATTAAACTTCTTTTAGACTCCTTAAAAATGAAAAAATGGCCGAGTGATCTTGTCTTTATCACACTCGTTAAAATGGTTTTGAATAGACATCTTTTTGGTGCTAATTTACCCCTTTTTCGAACCAACTAGACTACCTTCGAAAAAGGTACCCCAGTGGAGTCTCCTTTTACGTTTTTCAGACTCTCTAAATATGAAAAACCGCTGAGCTTACCTTCTCTAGGCTAGTTAAAATTACATCGAAGGAAGTTACCATTATGTGTTTTATTAATCACATTTTCATACTCGCGTCTTTGGCCTAATGCCAACTCCATGTTGCTCTCAACCGAACCATCTAAAACATGCGTTATATGCAAGCCCTGTAACACTTTGCCTCTGTGTCTTGACACCTTTGACCCCTGGAGGGGTTTTCCTGAGTGTCCTTACTTTGAACATCAGTCTTGTCCTTGCTCCTCAAACTTCTATGTTTGCAACACTCATCCCTTCTTTGTAACGTAGCATTCTTTTATTCTTTTTCCAAAATTATTGAAAAAAGACAAAAAAAAATCAAATATACCCCAAAAAGAGGAAGGGAAAAGTATTTTCTTTGTATTGGTAGCATAATGAGTCGCCCTTGGATAAAGCACATCTATCCATTTGTTCGTCAAACTCTAGGATTTAATACAACCTTAGGAAGTTGTTCTCGTTACATAGAGTTCTATCCTCCTCCATTTGGTTATTCTTCCAAACATATGGAGAGTTTGCGTTGCCTCTTGCCTCGTATACTTATGTTAATGCCATGATGCATGAGTCTCATCATTTGTCGTGCGATTGTCCAAGGGAAGTTTTTACCAAGCCTGAGTTGACCCCTCTACAGTTTGTCTCTTTCCCTCATGCCCGACCGAAATTCTAATCAAGTCTTTGTTCAAAATCAATGAATCCTTCAGTCTGATAATCAAGATTCTCTAGTCCATGACTGACAATCCATCGAAGACCTCTGGGTAGTTAAGTCGTACACTCATATTACACTCCTACCCGAGTTTTGAAGATTTTTAAGTTGTTTCTCGAGCTCTGAAGACCTCATCTCCAACCATTAGGCCTTATCAGCTTCTAGAAGATGGATACTTTACATGTATATCTTTTTTATTTCGAGATGTAGCTCCACTGTGTATTTCTCGCGGCTACACATTATATAGTTATATGACATGGATGTACAGTGTATTTGATTGGTAGCCATGATTTTATTTTATTCCGAGCATGGGTATGCCAGCCTCAATGGGACAATTATTATTTTGCAGACGACATATCCCGATTTCTGGTCCCTGGGCTCACTTGTTCGGCACATCGGTGAAGATTGTTAATGTATTTCGGTCATCATATGCTCTTTTGACCTAACACATTAGGGGGAATCTATTATAACCCTAATTTGCACTAGACATGCTTACCTGACATCAGGCCATCTTAGCTTCCTTCTTTGCCAAAACACTATTGAACAACTCTTCTTAAAAACCCCTTTTATAAATACCCACGTGCCCTGCTCCATTACTACACATGTGTACACGCTAGGTAACCCAAGACAACCCACGTGTACCTACAAAAGCACGGAAAAAAGAAATTTGTTGACGGAACACACAACGTTGGGTAAGTTAACTAAACCTTTCGGCCATGCATGGCCGGTCACTCAACCAAATACCTAGCTTCTTCTAGCCTACAAAAGGAGGGTTAGGGGTCCCATTTGAAAGGAGGAGAATCATAGTAAAGAAACTATACCCGATTAAGAATTCCCTTTGTCCCAACCTTTATCCATCCTTGTTCAAAGATAAGTATAGAGAAAAGCAGTTGGAAGACAATGGAAGAAGAGCCCAGGACCAGGATCAAGGAGCAGTGGTCGACTTTATCATTGTAAGGTATCATTGTGAAGTTAATAAAAGAATTTATTTTCCCGTCCCGCCATATGAGATTGTCATTATTGGAATATTGATTGTATGATTGATTAAATATCTAAACTATTAGTTCATAGATCAAATGCATGTGGAGTTCTTTGTTTGTCTTTAGTGAATGCAGATCAACATTGGGAGGAGAGTTGCAGTCAAAGAACCACCAAGTGCAAAAAGGGATCGACATCAAACACGAAGAATAAGGTACATCAACTTAATCTCTTGAGCCTTGTATTTACATATGAGTAATGGGGGTCTAGGCATGGGATGATGGTAAAAAGTAAGAATCTTTAGGTCATTTTTGCATGCATTATAAAACCCTTAGTGCTAGTCCGTAGGAGGGATTTCCCACCCACAACACTCGAGTCTTCCCATCAGGAGTTTCATGGAGAAAATAACTTCACCAATTTACCATAATAAATATTCCACGAGCTCATTAGACAATCTTTATCATCATTTTTTTTAGTTCTATTAGATATTGGTTTATTTAATTTTTCACATTAGTGTAGTGTAGTTGTAACTGAATTATGTTTTATTTATTTTTAGATTTAATGTAGCTTATTTAAAATAGCTACACAATTGTAGATTTTGTAGCCATTCTTTTAAAAGATAATTAGTATTGATTACAATTCTGTAGCCATTCTTTTAAAAGATAATTAGTATTGATTCAATTTATTTTATCTCATTTTTAGGTGTCAAATATCTATGCGAGATCGACTTTGGTGTAATTTTATTAGGCAACATATGGCACCAATCTTCAAGGTCCTTATTAGGCATAGGATATCAAATCTCATAAGAGGATAAGGAGCCTAATTTTATTAATTATTAAACGATTTTTTTAATATTTGAATTCTATACAATATAAATAGAGTATGAAGAACTTGGGTATAAGGGGATTCCAATTTTGCAAGAATGAAAACTCTTTACAATGTTGTTGTAAGGGAAACTTGTTTTTGTAGAAGGAGGTTGTCGTTCGGACCAGATCACATTGAGATTTTGAATCTATATTCATTATGGGAACCATTGAGTCTCCATTTTGACACTTCTAATGCCCTATATTACCTTCTATCTGAACCTATTTTACATATTCCATGTGTATCTAATTGATTGTTTCCTCCATAATACACTCTATGACCTTGTTCACGTGCATAAGAGGTAACTTATGATTAAAGCATGATTTGTTTAGTTTTATTGAGTTAATTCGATTAAATGTTTGATTATGTATGATCCTAATCACTTTGACTCTTAAGCAGCATGATTTGGTACCCAGTCTATTATGGTACCAAGGCTCCACCTATTCCAGTACCAGCCTGTGCTAATCCGGTACTAGAAATAATTCAAAATTTTGGAAAGCTTCTAGAGGACAATCAGACACATGGGTTTTGTCTAGAACGATTTTTTCATTAGGAAATGTGAGTCATAATTCACTCAGCTCGCACGTGTGGACCTCCAGCTCAGGGGTAATGATTCTGCCAAAATTAAAAAGAAAACTGAAACTGCCAACTTGCGCTTCGATTTATGTGCATATGGTATTAGATCTAAAAATTCTAAAACATGGGTTTTGTCCAGGATATGATAAATTGACTAACAAGAAAGCCATTTTTCAAAATTAGAATTGGTTTGGGAGATATGGGTTGGAGACTAACTCGAATCTGCCCAAATTGTTAAAAAACACAGATTTTTGGGATTTATCCTAAAATTATAAAAATTGTTTTCTTAGTTTGGGGATTAGGTTTCATCCATTCCTCCATGTATTTTATGTATAAATAAGACCTCATATGTCTGAGTAGAAAGGAATTATTATCATGATGTAAGAATGGTTCTTAAAGGAGAATTGTTATGATGTAGAATGGATTCATGAAAAGACTCTTTTTGTAAGCCTACTTGTTGGAGATTAATGCAAGATTGAATTCAGTGATTTTGTCTCTCTTAGAAGTTAACATCTGGTGATCTAAAAGCTTCCATGTTGGCATCGACAAGGGCCACCGATTCCGCTTGGTAAGCTTATTGTAAATTGTTAGTGTAGATTTTTATTTCATATATTTGTTATTTTGATTTCATGATATTTTGTTTGATTTCACTATTCAAATTTGTTGCAAAGTGTGGTAATGCATGAACAATTGGATCTCCATATTTCACCATACATGAGCTTTAATGGAGCATCCCACTTGTTAGTTTAGTTGCTCCAGGAGATAGATCTTAAGTTCATCTCTTCATTTCATGAGCCTCTAATGAACATATTTGTCACCTAAGAAAGAACCTTTCGATTCACTGTTTGCTTGAGAAGTTTTGCTATCATTTCTCTCTTCTAAGTTTGGAGTGGTATTGTTGAAGTGTGCCCAGATTTGCTTGTTAGTTGTTGTTAAGGATATTAGCTACAGATAACAGATTCAAAGTCCATCTTTCCACTTCATGAGCTTGTAAATGGACAAGGCATTATCTGAGCAAAATCATTTGAGTGCATGATTGCAAGTTTTTCTTTCTAATTTATGAATTGTGTGAAGAGTGTTATCTTTGAAGTGTGAAAACAGAGTATTGGTTTTTATATGGTTTTCTTGATTGAACTATACTCATCAGACATAGGAACCTATCTGTTATCGACACATATAGTGCATCAACTCTTTTGATTATGAATCCCAGTTGATAATTTATGTTTGGTAATATATTATGCAAATAATTGCACCAACATTTTGGTGTCGTTGCCAAGGAGTTGTAAACGGTAATAGGTAGTATTTGAATCAGATTGATTTAATGGTTTTGGATTGGTTTTATGGATGACCTAAGGGCAGAGAGAAGATGGTAAGACGTGCGGGAAGAGCCCACGCATCCACTTTGGTGGGGTTTCTCCAAAGTTAGGTTGTCCTCTCTTCTTTTGATGCAAGTGTGTTTTTATTTATGCAAATTTAGTTTTCTTTATGATGAGATAACTTGTGTGAACCAATAACCTGGTGACAATAGGGTCCCAGTAATGCAAGGAGTTCATGTTTGGTGTGTTTTTCTTTTGCAAATAGTTTTAAAATTTAGATATTTAATGATAAATCATGTTTGGGGTGCTGTAAGAACCCCCCGAGTACTAATCTGTGTTGTGAAACAGGTATCATCAACCAGCTAGAGTAATTCAAGGATGATCAAGAGCTTGAAGAATGTTCCTCCAAGAACTTTCTCGCATTCTGGAAGCAACTGGTATATTTGCCTCTCAGGAAGAGCATATCTTCACAGCAGTCAAGAATCTAGTTGTCTCTCCACATGAAGAGTTAAAAGTCTCGTCGGATTCCTCTTGTCAATTTGTTGAAGGGAATAAAGAATCATGGATAGAATTCAATGGAGAGCAACCAGTGGAACCTGAGATTGAGGAATCCTTAGCATGCCTCTCAGCAGATCCTGTATGAACTCCAAAGACCAATCATCTTGAAGAGGATAATCTGCATTGCATGGTAGAAGAGGACATTTGGTGTGACGTAAACAAAGAAGGGAAACAAGAATATAATGATCCTATTGAAATATGGTTTCAATTAGTTATTAGGTCACACCACTCTTTTATTTATTGCTTGATCCCATCATCAAAGTAGATGGTCCTTCATACTCTGTTATGCATTAAAATTTATCTTTTAAACCTGAGTATGGATATATTTCTAACCCTGTTACGCACATGGCTTCACTGGAAGTATTCCTATACTTGAATGACATTTTATTTTGTTCAACTAGAGTAGGATAGGTAAATAAATAAATAAATGTTTCACATAAGTACAATACAACCTATCTTTCATATTTTTCATAGATGGGAATGTCAAAAGCTAATAAAGAAATCAGTTTAAATTTTTTTGTACCTATAGTAGTTTTCTTTCTAAAAGTTATGATAATTTTGTTTGGAATCTTATGAGAAGGGAATCTCTTCATCCTCTGAATGCACACATGATACTAGAAGGGTTTCAAAAGAGAAGAAGGAATCCTTGTCAATGGAAGATAACACTTAAGGGAGTGCTTCATGACCTATTTCTTCAAAATTCTTCTTTTTCCTTAAGTTGTTAAAAATGATGCATTCATGCTTTATCATTACCTATCTATTTTAAGACCACAATTTCAAAAGGATGATCAATTCAGTGATCTTTTTAATAGAATTTGAAACTAAATCCATTTTATTCATAGCTAATAATTCAATGTTTGACATTTTCCCTAAATTTTATGTTTTTAAGCATGAATACAAATCGAGTTTTAATTAGTTCTATTGGTTTGTCTTTAGCAGGTGTTCACAACTCTATGAGCAACCCCTTTTTTTTAGCATCTCACATTGTTTTCATGAGGTCATGCAAAACCTTAGGCATGGGGGAGTGGTTGCTGAAACCTTCATATTCTTTTGCAACTTCCGTCGGCGAGGCCAAATCAACATGTTCAGTGCTGGGATTTGATAGTCATTTCCAGAATTAAGGTACCATTCTATTTCGGTAATGCAGAATTGCATTCATCTGGTACTGCAAACAATGTTTGCCTCTGTGCTATTCTGGTACTGAAGCACAACCCTGCGTCCATCCGGTAATCAGGTGATCCGGTACTAGTAATAAGGTGTTGGTAGCTCTAATCATATATTCAAGTTTTGTTGCTCGATTTAAGTACTAGGGCATATAAATTCAACATTTTTCATTTTACTAAATGAATTAGATTAATTATGCAGTAAACATATGGTTACTCTCAATTATTGCACGCTTCTTACCATGAACTTTTGCAAGCCCTCGTATACATATCCTTGTATATTATCACTGAATTCCTTTGTGAAGTGGTTGTCGCCATGAATGAACAAAAATCATCCATCATGTCACTTTGTTCCAGTACTATCTATTCTGGTACCACAGAAACCTACTCCATTACTCATCTGGTACTGATGTCAAAGTGATATGATCTTTGTCACGTGCTTAACATTGTTTTCACTTTAGATAATTGGAGGTATGGGCTAATCGCTTCATGTTCTTTCTATCAAGGATCATTTAAGTCTTGTGTTGAATTATTTTTACTCTCATGTGCATCTTCCTCCTACATTTCTACACTCAACCCTAAATGAATCATCCTTGTTCTCCCTTTAGGAAGATATTTTTTACATTTAGCTCTATATGATAATGGGTGCACTTGTCTTATTACCTCATTATTTTGAAGAAGTGATTGCTAATTGAAATATCCATTGAAAAGTGGTGACACCATTATGTATAATACTAACCTAGTTGATTCAACAAGTTCTTATCCAAGTTTATCTTTACAAGTTTCTCTTGAGAGGTATTGATGAAAACCTCATGTGGTGGACCGCCCTTGCAAAACCACAATGAACTTTCATGAGAACCCTAATAGGATTAACTAGAGGGACCTCTTAGTCATTATCTGAGATGTTCCATTATACATTGAATAACTGAGATTTAAGTTGAATGTGGATGTTGTCACCCTTGGGATAATTGCAAACAATTAATTATGTTCCTAATAAATCTAAAACACTCTCGTACCACCTGCCTTCCGTATACTCTAAAACTGTCAATGAACATTATACATTATTCTAAATCTTTTGAGTAATATAATAAAAATGAAGTATCAAAAAGTACAAGTAAACCCACCGGGGTACTGAACATGCCTACTGGCAGCGGGGCCATTCTTGTATGGGACTAAGGTAAACCTATCGGGGTACTGAACAGGCCTGCTGGCAGTGGGGCTATGCCGGGTAAAGGGAGTTGAAAAACATAAAGTGGCACACTTCAAACTGAACAAAAACCCTTGGGTCTCATTATGAATCAATCACTATCAAATCAAGGCTAGGAGATGACCTTTATATCTCTCGGATGATGTTCTTAAGAACCTCCAAGTATCCACTTTAGAGTTCTATCTTTAAAATAAATAAGTTTGTATGAGAAGTGGGACCCTCATTATATGTAATTCACCTTACCTAAACAATAAGAGCTTCATCTATACAAACTTGGATAAGAAACAAGTTAATCATCTTGGGATGTATTCTTTTATGTGTTCCTCTCTTCAAATGATATCTAAACTCTGCTTATATCACTTTTGTTTGAAAGGTAATCTAGCCAGGGGGGGCTATTAGTCAAAGTAATTATGAAAACTCTTTGCCACTATTCTATAATCGTATTAGAGTCACATCCAGCCCTTTCTCCTAACTTTGATTGAAAACAGATAGGAAAAGACTTAACTTCAGGGAATGCTTGATCGAGTGAGGAGTATCATCAATTGTGAAATTTTGAAGATCATTGTTGCATGAGGACATGTGATGACTTAAGCATGGGGGAATATTGAGTCTCCATTTTGACACTTCTAATGCCCTATATTACCTTCTATATGAACCTATTTTACATATTCCATGTGTATCTAATTGACTGTTTCCTCCATAATACACACAATGACCTTGTTCACATGCATAAGAGGTAACTTATGATTAAAGCATGATTTGTTTAGTTTTATTGAGTTAATTCGATTAAATGTTTGAATATGTATGATCCTAATCAATTTGAATCTTAAGAAACATGATTTTGTACCCAGTCTATTACGGTACCAAGGCTCCACCTATTCCGGTACTAGCCTATGCTAATCTGGTACTAGAAATAATTCAAAATTTTGGAAAACTTCTAGAGGAAATTCGGGCACATGGGTTTTGTCCAGAATGATGTTTTCATGAGGAAACGTGAGTCATCATTCACCCAGATCGCATGTGTGGACCTCTAGCTCAGGGGGAATGATTCTACCAAAATTATAAAAATAACTCAAACTGCCAACTTGCGCCTCGATTTCCATGCATATGGTATTAGATATAGAAATTCTAAAACATGGGTTTTGTCTAGGATATGATAAATTGAGTAAATATTGGGTCGTTTTTCAAAATTAGAATTGGTTTCGGAGATATGGGTGGGGAACTAACTCGAATCTGCCCAAATTGTTAAAAAACACAGATTTTTGGGATTGATCCTAAAATTGTAAAAATTGTTTTCTTAGTTTGGGGTTTCGGTTTCATCCATTCCTCCATGGATTTTATGTATAAATAAAACCTCATAGGTATGATTAGAAAGGAATTATTATCATGATGTAAGAATGGTTCTTAAAGGAGAATTGTTATGATGCAGAATGGATTCATGAAAAGACTCTTTTTGTAAGCCTACTTGTTGGAGATTAATGCAAGATTGAATTCAATGATTTTGTCTCTCTTCGAAGTTAACATCTAGTGATCTAAAAGATTCCATGTTGAGATCGGCAAGGGCCACTGATTCCGCTTGGTAAGCTTATTGTAAATTGTTAGCATAGATTTTCATTTCATATATTTGTTATTTTGATTTCATGATATTTTGTTTGATTTCACTATTTGAATTTGTTGCAAAGTGTGGTAATGTAGGAACAGTTGGATCTCCACATTTCACCATACATGAGATTTAATGGAGCATCCCACTTCTAAGTTGATTTTCTTCAGGAGATAGATCTTAAGTTCATCTCTTCATTTCATGAGCCTCTAATGAACATATTTGTCACCTAAGAAAGAACCTTTCGATTCATTGTTTGCTTGAGAAATTTTGTTATCATTTCTCTCTTCTAAGTTTGGAGTGGTATTGTTGAAGTGTGTCCATATTTTCTTGTTATTTTTTGTTAAGGATATTAGCTACAGATAACAGATTCAAAGTCCATCTTTCCACTTCTTGAGCTTGTAAATGGATGAGGCATTATCTGAGAAAAATCTTTTGAGTGCATGATTGCAAGTTTTGCTTTCTAATTTATGAATTGTGTGAAGAGTGTTATCTTTGAAGTGTGAAAATAGAGTGTTGGTTTTTATATGGTTTTCTTGATTGAACTATACTCATCAGACATAGGAACCTATCTTTTATCAACACATATAGTGCATCAACTCTTTTGATTATGAATCCCGGTTGATAATTTATGTTTGGTAATATATTATGCAAATAATTGCACCATCAGGAACTATTGTTTTGTGATGATTGCGGGATAAAGATATTATTCAGTCTTGTATTGTTTATCATTTGTTCCAGATGAGTGTGATTGTTGATTTAGCACTGTTGTTTAAATATGAACAATTTATGCTTAGTTAAAATTACTATCAAGCTGCCTTTACAGAGTTGGTCAGAGTTAAATTAAGATTGGATATTGTATTCAAGAAGATTTGTATATGTTAGTTGTTATCTATCTATCTTCTTAATATCATACATATCTTCATGTTAATCATTGTTATTATATGAGAACTATTTCTATCACATGGAATGTACCATTTTATCTTGAATATAATCATTGTGATATTCAATCCAAGTATATGCATATAGGGATTTGATAACTATTTATCATATGAATTGCTTCTTTGATTTGTTAGCTCATTTTGACCTTAGGATTTAATTTTGGTCCATTCTCTTTTATCTTTCTCTTGATTGGGACTGGGACTAGTCCTTCTCATATTTGAGATAGATTAGATTTTGTTTTGTTGTTTCCATATTAGATTAGATTGTGTTTTGCATTTACTTTAATTCATTACATTTCTCAAAGTCCCCTTTCATATGAGTAACCTTTCTTGTGGCCTAGTTGAGCCCACATTTTAGCCAATCCTAAGGATTTCTTCTTACAAGCATGCTGCAAGTAGTTAATTCATTTCCTTCTTCCTGCTGATAACAATAAGATATATCATACATTAGCAGGTAGAGGGTATATTTAGTGTTAGATTAGTTTACATTAGGATTAAAATTTAGTTTATATTAGTTTTAGGAAAAGGGTAATTGGACCCATTTAACCAGTTAGAATCACCACACCAAATGGTTAAGGGTCTAATTGGGGCCTTGACCGGGTGATCTCCTTAATGTTGAATATGGAAAAAATTTCCCTTCAAAAATACCATGACACAAGCCTAAAAAATAACACATAAAAGACATACCTTTACTCATGAACAAGAATTGGTACATATCATCTCATACCAACAAATAAACCTAGTGCATTTCATCTTCAACAAATAAGAGATATCATATTTTTTCAAGTCCTTTTGTTAGGATCCGATCCTAGCCCCTTTCCATGGGGCATTATTTAATAGGATATGTTTTCTATTTAATAAAGGCCGACATTAATTAATAAGGCCTAATAAATAAAGAAGAATTAGTCAATGTAAGAAGACCTAATAGAATCTTCCGCTTCTAGAAAGATCTTCCTCTAGAAGTTTCCTTAGAAGGTATAACTAGTATAAATAAGAGTACGAGGTATTGGATATTTTTTCTTAGAGATTATTGTAATAGATATTTTCTCTGCTAGAGGTTTCCCCTCGAAGAGGCATGTGAACATTGCTATCATAATAAAGTTTCTCTTCTTGGTGATTATTTTGGTGTTCTTCTAATATTTTTTTGGATATATCATTATTATTTTGTCATTTCTTGCTAGATATTTTATGTTTTGCATAATATATTGTATCAGAAATATTCCACCTTTTCACAAATCCATGACCTATATACAGTCAACCTGTAGATGTCCATGCTTTGTTCCACTGTGACACACAAACGTCTGCACGCTGCTCCACTATGACCCACAAATAATCTCAAAAATCTAGTTTGCAGAATTTTCTTTCGCTTCCCTTTTCTACCTCAGATTTCAGTACTTTAGACTTTGCTACCTCATATATGCTATGAAAAGATAAACCAAACATCACTTGAAAGATAGATAATTATTGAACTTGTGTGTGTAATAATGAGAGGCTTCTTGTGAAGTGTATTTACACTATCCATGTGAATTCTTTCCTTAACTTTAGGGATGACCTTCTCTTTCTTGTTATAACCATTTTACCCTTTAATTAATTACTTGTAACTTCTTGTTGCAACCATTTAGGGGCTTCTTGACCATTCTTCGGGGCTTCCAACTTCATGACCTCATAATTCCTCAACTTTGAGGAACCATGTGGCATACCACTTACCTTTGGAAACAACATGAATATGACTATCCATCTATGAGGGTTTTGTATACAGTTGAAGTCTTCTTCAATCTCATTTTCCTTAGTCAACTTCGGGCCTCATGACCAAACATCTGGGTTTATTGTAGACTTCTTCAAAGTGTCTTCCTGTGAGGGCCATGCTTAAACACACACCATAATGGGACTGCATTGGAGACTTCTCAATATACACCCATCGCATCTATTGGCATCAATGACAACTGCTTATATTGACATCAATGACAACCAACTGTCCAACAACATCAATGATAACCAACTATCTGTTGGCGCAGACCAATTTTGGGACGAAATAAAGGAAGTTTTGAAGGAATCGAAGCAATGCCAAAAAATAAGGGAGTGTGCTGGAAATAAAGGAAAAGAAACACTAGAAATAGAGGAAAAGAAGCGCCGAAAACAAAGGAAAAGGAGTGCTGATAAAAGTAGTTACTAAGTGGACAAACTGTTGCAGAGTAGTTGGTAAGTGGACAAGCAAAGAATTGGAGAAACAGTTGGATCGAGAACCATCCGATATTAAGTCAAGGAGAAAGTAGATAGACCTAATCCTCTTAGGCTTAGGGATTTTGTAAGGGTTTTGTCCCAATTTTGTATATGTAGAATGTATTAGGATGACGAGAGGGTTGTAATTTTTGTGGTACATAGGGTCATTGTTGTTGTTATCCATTTTTTTAGAAGTGTGTATTGTCGAAGAGAATGATATGATATTTGGAGATCGTATGTAATGGCAGACGAAATGTACAATGTGCAACACTAGATCTTACAATAATATGAATAAAGAGACTAAGCGACAAATCTTTATGGATGTAGCCCTTGGGGGGGCTGAATCACAATATATCTGTGTCTTATGTATGAATTGTTTCTGACTTTATTTGATTTAGTAATTTTATGATGACTATGTTAAATGATAAAGGAAATAGCACTGTGCACTAAGAATAAACTAGTGGGATCTGTAAAATATCTCTAAATGAATGTATTATCTAGTGTTTAGATGAGAATCTTGTATTACAGTAGATAAATACTTTTCATTGAACACATGAAACTATAATGGTTAATGAAGTCCTATTAGAATAGTTGTGACAATAGTTTGGAATAAGATCTAATGAATTTTTGAAGGCTAACATTGAGTAGATCATATGTCGTTGAGAGAGAAACACATCCCATTCCATGTTTCAGAGATCTGAGTCCTGCGAACACCCATAGAAGCCATCTCAGGTGAGATTGTGAAGTTCACTCTATGCATTGTGTTGCATTCTATTATCCAGAAGGGTTTATGGTTGAAGGGAAGTTGGTAAACATGTAGTCACAACTTGGGTCAGTCCATAAGTAAACCAACAATGGTTTTGTTTCTGGTTGGAACTCATAAGATTAGATCGGGATGGATGTATCACATAGTATAACACAAGTTATTAAGAAAAGTAATGTTTGTAGATTTAAGGTATTAAGATTTGCATAATACCTTATCTTATGCCATTACTGCATGCATGTACACGCTAGCTGACCTAAAATAACCCGCGTGGACCGACAAAAGCATGAAAAAAGGAAAGTTGTTGAAGGAACACACAACTTTGGGTGAGTTAACTGAAACTCCTAGCTATGCATGGCCGAGGGTTCATCCAAATACCTAGCTTCTTCTAGCCTATAAATGAAGGGCTAGGGGTCCCATTTGGAGAAGGAGAAATAGAGTAAATAAACTCTTCCCAATTGCATATTCCCATTGTCCCAACCCTCTAGCCATCCTTGTGCAAGAAGAGATACAAAGCAAAGAAGTTGGAGGACATTTGAAGAGGAGCCCAAGATCAAGATTCATGGAGCAGTGGCCGGTCTCGACATTTGTAAGTTGTTGATTCATTAAAGTTAATAATAAAGAAATTATTTTCCCGTCCCTCTATATGATTTCGTCATAATTCAGTAAATGTATGTTTGAATCTGTAGCCCATTAGTCTCTAGGTAAAATGCATGTGTAGTTTGTTGTTTGTTTTGTACGCAGGTCAATCTAGAGAGGATCGCTACCAACAAGTGATCAAGCATGAAGGGGGATTAACATCGAACATCCAGAACAAGGTATGTTTGTCTAACTATGTATTTGTTGAAAAGGAATGGAGTTTAAGTCTGGGGACGAAGGTAGAAAGTACATTTCTTTTGGTCATATTTGTGTGCATAAGATAACCCTATTTTCTAGTCCGTAAGGGGATTTCCCTCACAACAAAATTGGCGACCATACTGTCAAGGACCACCTTCACATAATATGTCGGTAGGTTCGACACTGTTTTCTTTGATCAGAACGTTTGGTAACAACGCCTTCTCGTCAGCCGCCTTCTCGACTGGGGGCAATCCCAGTTTTGGACTATCTATTCCTATGCAGGGTACTATTCTTGCACAGGGGGAAAACCTAGGAACTTCTTCCGCATCAGGGCCTTGGAATTATTGGCAGGGAGCCGTTCCCTCGTCCAGAATGTCGATCTGGGGTAATTCTTTCCACAATCAATGGAACCCCGGACAAACTACTATGCCTATCCCCATGGGACCAACATGGGGAAACCCTTCGCAAAGTCCTTCGAATGTAATGCATGCCCAACCATCTATGTCCTATTTTGGAAATCAACCGATGATGTCTCCACATACACAAAATCCATACGCTGGCCAGGGCCATGGTTTCTACTAGAATCCGAGCCAGCAACCGAACTTTTCCTGGAAACCTGGTGCCATTCAAACTCCAGGCCCCTTTCTCCTAGGTTATCACCAACAACCCAAACTACCTTTCCTGGCGACTTTTCACTTGACAGATTTGACAAGGTTGTTGAATGATCCTATCTGTCACGATCCACATTGGCCTCCTATACCGATGAAGTTTCCTTTGGACATCCCAAAGTTCGAATCCAAGCCTAACGAAGATCCAGGAGATCATGTGACTACCTGTTGGCAGCCAATTCATTTTTTTAATTGCTCTTAAAAAAAAATGCCTACACCCCTTGTCTTATAAACAACAAATCATCGTCGCATTGTGCAACTAGACATTTGTTTTATTTTTGCGACAATTGCAATTTGGTTTCGATCCAGTTTTCACAACTGAAAGTGTGAAAACACCTCTTTCATTGTTTGGACTGTCGTCATCTTTTATTGATTTTTCCGAAAGACACTTGACCATTGGTTTATCACATGACTCAAAAGATTCTTTCAAACTTATGTCCTTTGGCCTACTCTTACCTTGATTGCGCATTTGGATCTATTTGATTACTAAGCCATTGAGCATGAAGATTTACTGGTTACATTTGATTCTATAAAAGTCATGATTGATTTTGGTCTTATATGCTTTGATCCTTATTGATATGAGCTCTTGACTCATTTGAGATTTTTGGTTGCAATGTTATAAAAACTTTGAAATATAAACATTTGAATGTGCAACAAATGCATTGGCAATATTATAAGGTTGATTTGAGAATAAATGACAATGGTTTGAGTTTCACTAAGGCGCATTGATTAATCTTTTGGATTTCAATTTTATAAATCGATGCTTGGTGCATTGTTTTGTGAGTTTGATATTACATTGAACGATCATAGTTCCAAACTATACACAGGCATGATTGAATTAACATTGGTTTAAAACGTTTGATTGATACGATGGATCGTTGGTTAATGTTGGATGTCATGTTGGATTGTACTGTACACTTGGCGCATGATTATAACATATGGTGTTGATTCTACATTTGTTGGATGGCACGTTGATATGGTTGTACACGTATTTGGTTGGCCGATACCTATGGTTTAAACGATTATGATTATGGATGGAACAAAACTATACTTAGTCATTAATACACTGCATGGCGGTGGTAATCCCACCGCCTTCGCATGCATGCAGTTAATCCTTGCCTCTTTGAGTGCTGAAGTTGTTAAGCCCTATCGTTTTTTCGACCCTGTGTATTGTTTTGTTCGGTTCAAACCCTACCATGCACAAAAGCCATGGCTCCTGTCGTAAGGGCCGAGCCCAATGGGTGCCAAGCACTGCTGATGTTTGATGGTGCATATAGCGACCTGGAAAAATTCGGATGGATCTTGTTCATTAGGAAATTCGATGGTTATAAACACACTGTGGCTCGGCAATTTGCGTTATCATTCGATGGCTGTCGAGCCAAAGTTGGAGATGTCCAGCTTGAAATCACTGAACAGTTTCTCAGCTCGGCAACCAGCCTGCCTGTTACGGGACATAAGTGGTCCAAAAGTTGCAAGGTAGATGATGTCCCGTGGACATTGTTATTTCAGTCTCGAACGGTGAACTCCTGCGACAAAGGCTTGCCTGCAAAAATGTTGAAACCTCGCTGGTATGATCTCCTGATGATAATCAAGAAATTCATTACTTGTGAGGGAAGGTACGGGTTCATTTTCTTGTTTCACCTTCGTCTATTGATGGTTTTTATGGGTTTCGAACTCAGTATGCCCCACTACCTGCATAGAAGTTTGTTCAAGATGGATAAAAGGTACAAGTGTAGCCAAGCTGATACCAGCCTCTTCCATTTGGGGTTGATTAAAATGATATTGGTTTACGAGTTAGGGTTACGTCGTGATTGTTGGGATAGTTTTTGCAGTCGTAATGGCTTCGAAGAATCCAACCCTCCACAGGTTGATAAACCCATGGTGGCCGAAACCCAGCCTATTCCCCCTGTGCCTTATAGTGTTTTGCTACCCAAACCTCTACCCGACCCACCTACGAATTTGCCTGTGGCTGTGACTAAATAGGTTGAATTTGATAAACCCACAACCAAAAAGACTGGTGCTAATTCTAAAGGCAAGAAAAACTCTCGCTTAATTTCTTGCATGGCAAGAAATAAGCATAAACCCCCTGCCAAATCAGAACCTATCGTGGTCAGCGAAGACTCTGATTCAGAGATTGAACGGTTTCTCGCTGATGAGTATACTTACTCCGAAGGATTGTGTGACAAACCTCCTTATGAATTTGTCAAGAATTTACCACCTTGTCTTTGGGATAATCCTAATTTACCTGGCATTGAACTACCTCGAGAAACCCTCGGGGAATCATCGAAACCCCCTTCTGTTCAACCTGATTTTCCACCTTGCGATCAGTGTGGGCTGCGGTTGGAGAGATACTACTTGGATGTCCCAAGGTTTCAATCCAAAATCCATGATTTGGAAAACCAAGTGGCAAGGCTCACTGGTCGTAACGCGAAGGTGGAACCCTCTGATAAGAAGCAATGCACAACTAGTTCAATTCTGTTCAAGAATGTCGAGTCAGCGACGGCAATCGTCAATTCCAAATTGGCATAGCCTCAATAATCTTGCTGGTATATTTTTCACTCATGTTATGGCACATTCATAAACTCTGTATGCATTATTGACCTGCTCTGTCATGCATCTGTTGTATATAAGTTTTGATTATTAATTCTTGGATTGGTTTTGATAAGATTTAATTTGATTGATCATGATTTGATTTGAATACTCTGTTATTAAAGATTGTTGATATCTTCTCTATTTTTGGAATACAGTCAATATCTCTGTTTGATTTGGTTATATCTTGTGTGATATGATGGGCAAATTGGTTAGCTGTTCTGATTGTATATTCTATGTTAGGATCAATTCGTATATCATTTGTTACATAATCAAATTTCGAATGGATAACAATAGTGGCTGTTACGATTTGAACTGCATTCGATGGTAACAAATATATTGTTTGATTGTGATTTGAGGAATGAAATTGATCGTATCAAGTCTTACGATTTGTGTCTATAATTAAATTCAGTCATACCCATTTCAGTTATATGCCCGATTTGTATTATGGATTCTGTTGACTTTGTCAAGACCCTGTCTGTTGACTGTGTGGTGATCAAACATGAAAATCGTTGAGTTGATATTTATGGAGTATGATTTCATCCGATTACAATTAAAGCAATTTACATATCGTGCCTTTAACTGAATGATATCAATCTGTTGTTATGACTATAACTGGTCAATCACAGTTACGACCATTATTTTCGTCATACCTGTGAACTGTTTGAGACTCAGCAAACGAGAACTGTGGCTGGATTCTATTGATATGATTATGCATGAAATCGTGACGGTTTTTCTATATTGGCAATTGATTAAACGATATGAATCCTATACGAATCAATTATGATTGTCTCGTATTTTATACAATTTAGTTCGCCATTGATTGCATTTATGAAACAGTCATGCTGAGATTTGATTCGATTTTATGTCAATTGGAAAAACAGAGCATTCTTACCCTGTCCAGATTACATTCTTTTCGATTTGGTTTAATTTAAAGGATAATTTTAATTGAATCATTAGTAATTAGTTTTGGATTTGATTTTATTTGATTATATCTAGTCCTGTTTGCTATTTTTGACTAGCTACAGAATCAGATGATTCTGTAG
>ML782966.1:442250-464441 GCA_009831015.1 Picea engelmannii | reverse complement strand
TATATATACCAAGGAGACATTTTCATTTTGAATCATCTTGTACTTGAACATTTAAGTGGGGTAAAAGGAGGTTTCCCCCTCGAAGAGGCTTATTATCTAAAATTATCTCTTTTTCAAGGCATTGAGTACTTTTCCTGAGGTTTCTACATGCTATATTGATGTTTGGTTCTTAACACCACTCCTGTTGAAGATCGGGATAAGTGCAAACCCTGCTACCCTTTCCTTATCTGTGGTGACGATCACTACACAAAGGATTGTCCACGATGTGCCGAGGTCACTAAGTTCCTTCAAGGAACCCCAAAACCATCTACATCGGCTGTCTTGTCCCAACCCTTCCCGTCTCAACAACAGGCTCAGTTGGTCATTCAAGACCAACCCTCCTCTTCTACGACATCATATGTTTTGATGTGTACAGGTGATTCTAAGCAAAAAAATGTTGCACTCATGACTAGAGCCAAAGATTATACTCCATCTAAGGAGAAGGTTGACGATTTACCTCCTGCTTTGGTACAACCATCTCCAGTGACTCCACCTATTAACGGTCCTCTTCATCTCGAACGACCGACCCTTGATACAGTTCTGCGACCACCCCCAAAAGGTGTCATTCGAAAATCGGCTTTCAATCCTCATGCTCATGTGGCCCAGAACTACAACATTGTTGAATATCTGGCCCAGGCACCTTCAGCGATGTCAGCCCTTGAAGTCCTTCAGTCTTGTCCTGCACAGCGGAAGGCACTGTTGAAAGCTATAGGTGGAATTGACCCAACAAATACAAATTTAATAGTCTTTGGCTTGGATGATCACATTCCAAGGTTACCCCCTCAACTCGTGTTCCAGATCCAAGTCGTTGTCTCTGACAAGAACATTTTTCGAACTGTTATCGACGAGGGTGCCTCAACGTGTGTATTGTCTTTTGCTTATTGGAAAGCCATTGGCTCTCCTCCCTTGCATGAATCACAAAACACTCTTAAAGCCTTCAATGGCTCTGGTTTTAAGCCTTACGGTGTTCTTCCTTCGTTTCCCATTACACTAGAAGGTAAGACGGTCCAAGTCGAAGTGGAAGTCTTTGACGCTCCTCTTGATTATAATCTTTTACTTGACCATAGCTGGATCGATTCCATGCGCGTCGTTGTGTCAACACTTTTCCATGTAGTACGTTTCCCTCATCAAGGAAAGGTTGTTACCGTTGACCAACTTGCCTTCTTCAATTCTGATACCCGTACTGGCAACATGCCGTTTATTGCTAAAACCCCGCCAGGTTATGAGAATGTTAGTGTTGGCCTTCTAAAGGACTCCTCGCTAATGGGTACTTTTCCCATTCCACCACCCGATGTTCCACGCCCGTCAGTTGCTTCTATCAACATGATTTTCACCGTGCCTCATGAACTTCATGTGTCTTCTGACCCTTGGATCGTCCCTGATCCTGGCGATCATCTTCGTTTCGGCGACACAATACCGTTAAGTCCGGTTGAATCTGCCTATCAAGCCATTCAATCGAAAACACCCTCTACCCCCTCTCTTGATGAGTTGTCTCCCGATCCTTTTCGTGTTATTTTTCCTACTGACAAGATGATCATGTCCGTCATGGAGGACACCCCTTGGGATGATGGGCATCATCATTCCATACTTTTTCTGGAGCAACACACTCTTGAGAACTACCAACGGATTTCGACTCCGTCGATCGTTGTTGTCATATTAATGGTTCCCGCGACTACACATGATGTGTTTGCTGAAGGGAACTTAAGTAATATCTCACCCACCATTCCCATTGACATATCCATTAAACCTGGGATAGTCGAAAATGTCCATATTGGAGCTTCGTGTTCTTCCGACAAAATCATCACCTATACGTCTCTGTTCAAAGAATTTCGTGACATCTTCGCCTGGAGTTACGAAGAGATGCCCGGTATCGACCCTGCTATTGTTGTACATGAGATAAATACATAACCTGGAGCTAAACCCGTTTGGCAATGCCTTCGTCTAGTTTACCCACGTAAAGCAGCTACTATCAAGCTTGAAGTTGAAAAAATTCTGAAAGTCGGCTTTATTTATCCGGTGGCTCTTACAGAATGGGTTTCCAATCCTGTCCCGATTGACAAAAAAGGAGGCAGTATTCATGTATGTGTTGATTATAGGGATATTAACAAAGCATGTCCCAAGGACAACTTTCCTACCCCCTTCGTCGATCAGATTGTCGATGACTGCGCCAGAAGTGAAATCTTCTCTCTCATGGATGGTTTCTCCAGCTATAATCAAATTAACATTGCTCATGAGGATCAACATAAAACTTATTTTATTTGTCCTTGGGGTACTTTTGCCTATAGGAAACTCCCTTTTGGTCTTAAGAATGCGGGCGCAACTTTTCAACGTGCTATGTCTTATGCTTTTCATGATATTAAGCATATCATTCAACCCTATTTGGACAATTTACCAACTCATTCTATGCGCATAGTCGATCACCCTACCCACCTCAGAGCCATTTTCGTTCACTGTCGGTTCTATCCTATACGTTTAAATCCTCATAAATGCATTTTTTGCATAGCGTCCGGCCATCTTCTAGGTTTTATCATTTCGCATCAAGGAATCTGGGTGGATCCTATTAAGGTTGAGGCGATTCTTAATCTCCCTCCTCCTTCTACATTGTGCCAATTGCAAAGTTTATAGGGGAAAGAAAACTTTCTTCGTCGTTTTATCCCTAATTATGTCGAGATAACTCGTGGTTTTACGCGCCTACTCAAGAAAGATTCAAAGTTCGTCTGGGATACCGTTGCCAACAATGCTTTTGAAGCTTTAAAGTCATCCCTCACGCGAGCTCCACTTCTCTTTCCTCCCGATTACAGTCGCGGTTATTTCCTTTATCTTACTGCCTTGGAGTACACTATTGGCATGGTTCTCGTTCAAGAGGATGATGCGCATGACGAGCATGTTGTTTACTACTTGAGTCGAAGTCTCACACCAACTGAAATCAAGTATCAACATGTCAAAAAACTGGCCTTGGCTGCCGTTCAAGCCATCCAATGCTTTCGGCACTATATCCTCTCATGTAAGACTATGGTGATTTCTCATTGCAACCCTATGCAACATATTTTGACACGTCAATTGCTAGGGGGAAAATACTCCAAATGGATTGTGATACTCCAGGAGTTTGACTTGGAATTCTACTGCGCCAAGTCCAAGAAGTCATTAGCTTTTGCTGAGTTGATATGCGATTTTCCTCATTCTGCAACGGAAAATGTATCAGTAGATTCATTACTCGATGAATATATTTTCCTTATTAGAATTGATGATCTTTGGTATGGGGATATCATTATATATCTCCAAACCCAGACTTTCTGGCATGCTTTGTCTAGTACTGAACAACGTCACATACTCTATCAAGCTCTTCAATACATTATCCTCAGGGATACTCTTTACCATCGAGGAATTGACTCAGTTTTTTGACGTTGTTTAACATTCGACGAAGTCGAGAAAGATCTTAATGATTTCCATTCCGGAGCATGTGGTGGTCATATGTCTGGGTATGCTACTGCCCAGAAGATCTTACGCGCAGGGTATTTTTGGCCTTCTTTGTTTAACAACTGCATTATTTCCATTCAGAAATGCCATGCCTGCCAGACCTACAATCAGAAAATTCGGTCACATCCTGCTCCTCTTCACCATGTGGTCTCAGTTGGTCCTTTTGCGAAATGGGGCATTGATTTCATGAAATGTCACCCTCACTCAGCCGAGGGGCATGGTTACATCATTGTAGTTGTTGATTACTTTACAAAATGGGCCGAGGCGATGTCGAAATTCGATAATACTGGAAAGGTCGTAGCGTTGTTTCTTTTTAATCATGTCATAGCTCATTTTGGTGTTCCCCAAGCTATCATCAATGATCACGGTAGTCACTTTAGGAATTTTATGATGTCTGAACTTACAGAAAAGTTGGGTCTTCACCATGATAACTCAACGCCCTATTATCCACAAGCTAATGTTCAAGTCAAAGCATTCAATAAATTTCTTATAACTATGCTTCGACAGATGATAGGAATTCATAAAACAAGTTGGCACACAATGTTGTTTTCGGCATTGTGGGCATACTGGACATCATTCAAATCCGCTACTGGGTTTACGCCTTTTTGGTTAGTCTATGGTATAGAATCCATTCTTCCTATAGAATGAGAGATACCCTCTATGAAGCTAGCTGTCAAACTCTTACCCAACACTTCTGCTGAAGAAGAACATCTATTGTATCTAATGCGATTAGAAAAAACTTGACATGACGCCACTCTAGTAATAGAAGCCTAGAAAAAACGTGTCAAGGCACAATATGACAAGCATGTCAAGCCTCGTGTTTTCTCCGAAGGTGATCTTGTTCTTCTCTATGAACATGATAGAGATGTGTTAGGAGCTGGGAAATTTGAACCCATGTGGCGAGGTCCTTATATTGTTCACTGAGTTTTGGAAAAGGAGCATATGAGCTGGTAGATTATGATGGTATCCCTTTGAGTGAACCCAGGAATGGGTTGTACTTGAAGAAGTACTATGCATAAATTATCTATGCACAAGTGCCTGTATTTTAATGTATCATACTTTGTGTGTGTTACTATAGTTTTCTTTTGTCGTTATCTAGTCTCTGCCCTTATGTGACGTGGTGTTTGATTTCCAGATGTCGGAGTCTTTGCTACCCTATATTGGCTTTGCTGATGGCGCTAGCCGTAGTACTTGAAACCTTACATCCACTGCGTGGGCAATATATGCCCCAACAAATGAACTTGTATCTTTATGAGGTGTGTGCCTCGACCGTGCGACCAACAACTTTGCATAGTATAGCGTCGTTATTGAATTATTGGTTGATGCTATCTCACTTGAAATTCATCATTTGGTTGTGCGACTTGACTCACAGCTTGTAGTACTACAGTTAAGTAATATCTACTCTATTCGAAGTCCTACTTTGTTACGGGTGTATTTGCGAATTCGCCTCTTGGAACGTTATTTTGATCATATTGAATATCAACATATTCCTAGATGTCTAAATACATTAATAGATGCATTGGCTAATTATGTATTAGACAGATATTTGAATCATTTATAAATCAAACACATCGAAATTCACACAATATAAAGTAATCCAGTAGAAGCCATCTATATATATAACGATCAAAAGAGTTTTTTTTTACAAAAAATTTTGTCCGAAGACCAAAATGTCAAAAATTGAAGCTTATAGCTTCTACAAAGTGACGTCATGGATGACGTTCATGATAACACACGACTTCCCTAGCAACCCTATGGAGAAATCGACTCATATCTGTTGATACCCCTATAGTATGACGTTGATCACGTCGTGGAACCTCTTCCAGAGTCATATCTGGAATGTCTGCAGTCAGGCCCTCTAGATTTTGTTCCACTACTTGATAATCCTCAGCATACTGTGGTGCTGCCACTACCTCTCCTCGCCACTAGATGGGAGAAGTGTCGGGAGGTCTATATATTCCAACATCTGTGTTATCAACAAACAATTTTATATTAGTCTTTGGATAAACACATAAAACAAAAACATTTGAATATGATTAAAAAATTCAAAAATATTTGAAAAAGAAAAATGCGTGTACTTCTTACCAAGGTCACCCCACTGAGTATCCTCTGGCAGTGCTAAGTCCGGATCTCCTCGAAAATCCAACCCGACATAAGCGTAGTCATCAACCATCAACATCTGGGTTTGAAGCTAGTCAAAAAAAATATCGTCGTACTTGACGATCGGTCCTGCTACGTGTCGGGCCATGAGCCGACACCATCTCAACATTCTTGGATCCCTGGGACCCACTATGTTCCACTCAACCTGTAGCCTAAATACGGGGACCCTCTCAAGGAAGAAGGACACCAACAAAGATCCATACCCAAATTGCTTCAGGTTACCACGTCTGCATTTAGTCAATTTCTTTTTGATACTGCGAAGCACAGCATCTGCCCAGTTGAATACTCGAGGCTCAGTACACTCGATGGTGTACTGGAAGTAGCTCTGTAATTCCATATGAGGAGCATAACTCCCAGCCATCCGAGCTATAGTGAAAAGGATATTACGGAGGGTCAAGTCTCGTACCCCCCAGATAGCCACTTTTCCTTTCTGTCTCTTAGCCTTGGGAACGCAGTATTGATTGCAGTACTCACTCATCTTTAGCCCACCACCTCTACTACCGGTCAGGATGACATAGTATCCGCGTCGGGACAATCCAGTCAAAAAGTGAATGTCCTCAATATCTATGGATAGTGTGTGAGCTCCCACATGAAAAACCTGCTGATCTGGGTCCCACATACGCACCAGATACTCTAATAGTCTGACTTGGGCCCTCATGCCCAGAATGAGAAAGTATTTTAAGAGCCCACAATATCTCAAAGAAGCTATGGTAGGTGGATGGTTTTCGGCCATTTCATTATCCTCTTCATGTTCCCTTTCACTCCACTCAAGCACTATGGTGATGGCCAATTATCTGCACAAGGAACACAAAAATAGGATTAATAACTTTTTTCATGCTTTGGATATTTTTCATTGGCTAAAAATTTTAAAAAAAATTGGGCTTTGCAGTTCTCGCAGGTGCCTTGTGTGCACAGTGCGAGAACCTCACAGGTGGCCTTAGGCTCACCTGCGAGAACGCCTCATTATCGCAAGCCCCGTAGGGCCCACCTGCGAGAATTGCAGCGCGTATGTAGGGCTTGAAAACTCAACTCAAAACTAAACATTTAACCAATGAAATCACAAATTTAAACCATGAAAATTTCAAGGACAAAGAGCTTACCTTAATGTAGCAGACGGCTCGCTGAATGGTCTCTCGTAGCTTCCGCAAATTGACACCAAACTTGGAGGGTAAAAGAGGGGTTTTTTGAGCTCAATAGTGGAAATGTAAAATGGTGTGGTAAAAAAGAATATTTACTCATTTTATTTACTTTTACTATATCATTTTGGGTTTTTATAATTATTTATCGACTAAACCCTAATCCCTAATGTCATGTTGAGTGTAACTCTTGTAGGCGTGATGGCTTTGACGATTCAATACAGGGATATGGACATGTTTTTCTTTGTTATCGCGTGTTTTTTATTGTTTTTTATGGTTTTTACATAAAACCTCGAGCGTCATTTTTGTCCGTTCTTGCGCTCATAAATACATGAGAACGTGATCGAGCAAACTTTTATCACTTTTTCGGGCTCAACAAGGTTATATGAAAAAGGAACCCGTCTGGAGTCCTCTTTAAGCTCTTTTCAGACTCTCTAAACATGAAAAGATCGTTGAGCGACCTTGCTATTTTCACACTCGATAAATTATTTGAAGCGTCTGGTGAGCGATAATTTATCTCTTTTTCGGTCTCGTCCAGACTATTTTACGAAAAAGGAACTGAGAGAGTTCTCTTTTAAGTGTTTTTCCAAACTCTATAATCTTGAAAAACCTTCGAGTTTTATATCTCTGGACTTGTTAAACAAACATTGACAGACCCGTGATGGGACCGAACCACTCCTTCTTAGGGTTCATTAAAAATACTCCGAGGGACTCGTCTGAAGGATGAGCTTATATCAACAAGCATATGTTATCCTCCTCAATCTTGCGTAAAAATAAAGAGGTACTTGCCAAAAATGGTCGGGGAAAATTTGGAAAAGGGATATGTTTTCATCTTCGTATTGATTGGCAGTAAGTGTCACTCTTGAACATGACACCCCCTATTCATCATTTGAATCCAGTTTGGGAAATCCATTTGTCTCTCATTCGATCTATTACAAGGTTATTCCATGTGTCATATTTGAGTCAATGCTGCCAAATCATTGGTCGTGTCGTTCATATGTTCAAGAGAAGTCCATATGAAACCTATATTCATTCGGCTATCTGTAGTTATCCATTATTTCCATGTCGGCCTTCCCTGTGTCCAGTCCAATTTGCAAAATACTTTGTTTCATCTTCAAAATTTGTTACTCATTTCGTGTCGTTGATGGGGGATACATCAAGGCCCTCCTATGACAAGTTTTGTTCCGTCGACTTTAGCTCATTATCCAGAATCAAGACTTAGAAATTACTTGGTACCTTGGAACTTGCATGCCTCAATGGCAGGTTTACTCACTTTTGACAGTGGGTTTACATCATTGACCCCTGATCGAAAGATTCCATCGGATGTTCGACATCAAATCATTTATTCACACTCGATGGATTGTACTATGGTACCTTGGGAGTCATTGACATCAATGGTGATTTCCCTCGCACTTGTTAACAGTTTTATCATTGACCGGTAATCAAGTGGTTTCTACCATGTTCGACTTCAACACATGTAATCACATGGTTAGATTCGTACTTTGGGCGACAAGATTGAAGACCATGGATATCATCTTTGTGATCCAGGTTGCGATGGAGTATGTATAATTTGTGACACATAGATCCACTGTGTATGTTTCGTGGCTATGTCATCTTGATTTGAAATTTCTCGCATAGATACATAGTGTATTCCGATGGCTATCCTATATTTTGACGGCATGGATCCACAGTGTATGATTGGTGGCCATGACCCATGTCTATAATGTCATCATTCTATGATCTGAGTATGGGAATGCCTACCTCAGAATTGGTATATATGATATTCTGCAGATGCTTGGGTGTTTGCAGGTTTCCGATTAGATGTGCTCCTAGTTCTCGACACACACATGCAGCTAACAAAGTATATCGGCTGTCACTGGTTCCAACCTCATACTTTGGGGGGCATTCTGTTACCCATGATTTTGGTCGTCATGATGATGTATTGATGATGGTGTACTCAGGCTCTTCATTAGAACTTTCTCCTGAGAAAAGTTACCTTCATCTCTTTCCAGAAATCACATTTTTGAGGAATGTTCACAGGCTACTAGTATATTTGCCTGTGAGAATGCATGATTCTCGTAGGCTTCCTTAAGCCAGGGTGAGAGAAGTTCACACTGTGTTGAACTGCTAGGGTGCGAACTCTTTCTAAAGAAGGGAAAAAGATGAATTCTCGAAGCTTCTAGAAGGGAATATTCTAGAAGGATGAGATGGCATTCGAATGGTTATCCTAGTACTGGATTCCTTGATATTTTGGGATCATTCCTATCCAAGTAACTAATTCATTCTCTCCTATATATTGAGTGAATTCTCATGGAAAAGGTTAAGCAAACAAGGTTTAACAAGATTCATTGGAGAATTGGTGAAAGATTGTGTGAAGGACTGAAGCTACAGCAGCAAGGAAACTCCAACAAGTTTATCAAAGGTGGTTGATCTTCTTCATGCAAGTGAGAAAGTGTGTGTGTCGGAGCCAAGGGTCATCGAAAGGAAGTTTACAACATCAAGGCTCAGGTTGTAATCTTTACTTTCCATTAATATGATATAGTAATATGTCCCTTTCCCATAAAGCTAGTTCCACTTTATTGTATAACTCCTTGATCATATACATAGATTGACTATTGAATAGATTGTGCTTTCTTCACTTCGGTTGGTTTGTATTCTTTTGGTCTTGACTGTACGAGAGAACTGGAGCGAATTGGGAGCAAAAAAGACCAAAGTAAGTGATCATAAGGTATGTTCTTTGTTCTTGCCTCCTATTTAATTCAATGGTTAGAATCTAGGGAAAGAGTCATATTCTATCTTGCTTTGTTCTAGATACAGGTGGATCTAGGGAGATCAGTTTGTGTCTGCACTTATGGATTTATCCAATAACATTTGTGGTTGTAGACCATCTTTAATCCCATATCAAGAATACAGAGTGCGTGAGAAGTCTAGGTATGAATTGATTGATCGAATTGGAAATAGAAGTAGTTGGGGCAACTCTTGAAAGAAATAACAGTTGATAGAGGAAATCGCAACATGGAGATTGAGGAGGTGGACCTGTTAGATGAGCACTTGGAGCACTTGGACTCAGGACTTGGATGCATGATTTCTCAAGACGACCAAGGAATTTAGTGTGGGGGAGATGTTGTAGGGGCTTCTTAGGCCCTTGTCATCATACATTAGAATAAACATACATGCAATAAAGTGGATAAAGTCAAGTAAATGCATGTAATAAGGGATAATTATAAACTAAACAAATAATCAGTTGGAGCAGGTACAATTGCTCCATCTATTTATGTTACACCTCAAAATTACTCACTTCAATAGTGTCGCAAGTGTCATCATTAAAAGTGTTGTAAGTGTCACATCTTGTCCGCAAGTGTCGCATCTTGACCACAAGTGTTATAAGTGTTGCTAACATCATACTGCCTTCTTTCTTATGTCATGCCTCCAATGACATGACAGGGACACTTAGGACACCTCAAAGACTAGTTTTGAAGAGGAGGAATCAGTCTATTAGAAGTACAAGCCTTTTACCACTGAAAGAACCACTCAAAAATGGGTTATGGAGGGGAGTGCTCCCTGGCCTTCTTTGGGTGAGAATTATAACTCTCTGGTGCCCCTTTTGGGGGAGCGCTACCTTTTCTGGGCGAAATTTGGTTTGTTTAGAAGAATGAGGGAAAGATCCCTTCAATATATGAAGGTGGTTGGATTCGAATATGATCTCAAGGCATGATCTTAGGGAAGATACTCAAATGAAGGAGAGAAATCCTCCATTTATCCCAAATATCTCTCAAGTGGTTGGTTCTTTCCAAGCTTATATAAACAGGCCTTCTCATGGTGAAAGAGGAGCAAAATATTGGAGGTATGAAACCTATGATCTCATAGGCAACATACAATACAGGAAGAGAGACATTGCAATAGCATCTAACTTATGATCTCATGAGGGATATGTCATTTGAAGCATCAACATCTTGTATGTGGGTTATTTGAGCAAGGGTATGGACAAGGAGAGCTTGATGAAGCTGTTTCACTACATCCATGGTTGTAAGTAACACTTTGTTCTCATCAATATAAATTCACACTTGGCCTGTTTCCTTTGAAGTTTGTTGTGAATATGAAATTGTCTTATTCATAAGATATATCTATATTTGAGCTAATCTCAATATAGTAGGAAGTTTGTTGTATCTTTGTTTGTTCTACAGGACCTATTGAGGAGCTTAGGATTGAAGCTCAACTTGGACTTTGCAAGGACGAATTCCATTAAAAGGTACATACTTTTCTTCTTCCTCTTCGTACATTAACTTAATTAGATCTGAAAGAAAAGGCAGTGTACACTTTAAGAAATTTTTTGTCTTGGCCTTAATGAGTTAGGGACCTCGAGAGAATCCACTTGTCCACAAGAGGATTTCTCTTCAACAAAAATTGGCGACTCCACTAGGGACTAATCGAAGCTTTCAGTTTTGGTTTTCCTCACAGATATTGTCTTAGCCTTTGCTCTTTTAGACCTTATTCATCCCGTATGTCTAATTGAATGTGTTGATTGAATCCTTAAATCAACCTTCTATTAAATCGGACCCCCCTCGCTCATTACCACTTACCACCTAACCCCCCCTTCGAGTAAACCACCAAACCACTCATACATACAACCTTTGCGCTATGATATCACACTCCACTACCCACTACACATCACACTCCACTAGCACGCTCTGCCTCCACACCCCACTACACTGCCTACATGTCTCACCCACGTCAGTAGACCACCTCAACAAGGACATGTGCTAGACCACGTCAGAAAGGACATATGGAAGACCATGTCAGCAAGTACACATGGCATAATCAGATGATGACAAGTGTCAAGAGGAAATTGGCTCATGCCATGTCAACAAGTGATGTAAGTAGGCTACATCGCTCTGGGAGATTTACTTCGAAAGGTTCATCACCAACAAATTTCAAAAGTCCCGAAGTCCCGAAGGATGAAGGTCTAAATTTTCTCTCATTCATCCGATCTAAAGATCACCTCGAGTGCATTCTCAACCGTTGATCTAGTTCAGTGGAAGGACAGTGTAAGTGGAAGTGTTAACTGACAACAAGTGGTCTCTACCACCTATGACTTATTCAGCAAGTGACCACTCTGGAGGAGAATGAAGTAGTGATCATCCTAAAGTCCCAAAGAGATGAAGTAAACGAGGACCGTCGATTTGAGAAGGACATGTGGTAGGAATATGTGGACTCCGGCTAAAAGCGTTCTGTGAGAGTGTGAAGGTTGAGAATTGAAATCGCCAAAGCCCAGAGTAGAGAAGCAGATATCGACCGTTGATCAAGAAAGTGGACACAGGACCATTGATCTGGTTGAAAGGTCAAATTCTCAAACTGAATGAGGATCATTGATGTCATGAGGGACACATGTCAGTGGATTGTCAACTCTGGAAGTTTGGCATATGGGAAAATCAAGGTTTGAGATTTGAAACTCTCGAAGCCTGTTAGCGATATTTATGGTTAGGGGGGTAAATGCTAAGAAATGGGTAAAAACCCAATCATCCTAAGTTCTGAATGCAAAGGATCCCGTGGTAAACAACGAGCAAATCTGGACGGCAGGATTTCGCGTGCCTGGATCAGCGGCGCACATCGGATTCCAGNCAGGGCCCACCTCTTCAACGGTCGAGATCAAAGCGCCCAAATCAATGACGCGCAAGACAATTCTGGACCCCCCCCACATTTCTACCTTTAAGCGGAGGGGGGGGGTCCAGAATCCAGGGTGCATCTTTCCGACGGATGTGATTGAAGTGCCCGGATCAACGACATGCAGGCGATCCAGACCTCTCCCTCCTCTCTGTGTTTAACCAACGTGGGCCATTCCCCCGTTATGTCATCTTTCGGAGCCACCTTTCCCCCTACTATTGTGTGTCATCTGTCCTTCTCCACTCCTTAGTCCAGGTGGTCCTTTCTCCATCTCATCATCCACTCACCACCTGCCATGTGTCCCACTCCCCTCCACGTCATCCTCCCACTAAAATACGCCCATCACGTCTTTTCTCCTGCCTCCTCTGCTTCTCTCCTTTTTCCACGTGTCTCCCCTATAACCTCTCTCCCCCCCCCTCCTCATGCCTCGTCCTCATAGCTTTGGCGCCACTATTCCTGCCATGTGCCCCATTCTTCACGCTGGCCTCCACGTCTATTCATCAGACCGTTCAGCTAATCCAGGTGGCAGCACGAGGGGTTGTCCACGTCCCCGAGGTGCCGAGTTGGCCGGATCATCCTCAATCCCAAGGAAGTAGTTATTGAAGTGGTTGGTAGTGGTTAAACATCGTCTCCGCCATAATGGGAAAAGTCCGGCGACGAATTAAAGGCACGTCGATTCGCCCATAGAGCTGTCAGGAGTCTGATTGCATCCGTCGTTGGTGCACGATTATTCAAAGATTGCAGGCGCAGATTTTCAGAAGCCATGCAGACGCAAATTTTTAATGCAGCGTCTCGATTTTGTTGTTGTGGTTGTTTGGAGTATATGAAGGCGTTTTCACCATTTTTGTATCCATCGATGGTAGAGTGAAGCTCCGGACTGTAAAGTTTCCATGACCATTCTGGTTTCCGGGTTATGCATCTGTGTTTGAGATTTCTTGTTTTATGACAAACAGTTTTCCTTTTCCATCCCTATTTTCATCTTATACCAGAGGGTTCATGATCGAATGCTTCGCATGGATTAGCACAGTTATGTTATGATAAATGATTTGTTGTTGCATTACTGTTTTCTCTGGTTTCCTGCATCTGGGTATAAGAAGATCTTGCTTTTTGATGCTTTCTCTCATAGTCTGTTAGAAACCTATTGTTTATAATAGTCCTCTGCACTCTTCCTATACAAGTCTTCCTCCTACTCGCCCTTATTACAACTCACTGTTTGGAGTTTCTCTAAGACCTCACTCGCTCATACATGCTTGGCCTAGTTTCAGAGTTGAGACGACATTGTTCTGAGTTTTCTTCTATTCTATCACCCCTTTAAACAAATAGTGACATTAAAATAATGGATGTCAGGCTCAGCTCATACAAGCAATCCAGGAGTGACTTCTGACGCCAACAGAGCCTGAATCACGATGTAAATCTCAGTCATTGATTTATGGAGGTTAGATCTGATCCTCATATCGTGAAAGGATAAATCTGAACCATTCATTCAAGAGCACCATCAAGATCATGATATCGATGATCCCATCGCATTGCAGGGCCAGAACATGCTCGGGTCTTAATTTTTCATGAGAGGGTTGCAATCGAAACCATGGTTTTGGGGAAAGGATGCATGGAGGCTCGTAGTGAATTGTGGGGTGAAAAGAAGGTTTCCCTTAAATCACCTATGGACATGCCTGCAATAGTGTGGCCACATGAAGTTCATAGCCCAAGTTCATATCGTGAAATGGATCTAGCACTCACTAGACCAAGATCAGGAAGCACCTTTTGAACAGGTGTTTGGTCATCGCCGGTGGTCACATGAAGGAAGGGGCTTAGAAGCCAAAGAAACCATAATTGACTAGCTATAACTGACAGAGAAGATGAAGAGTTTCAACTGCCAAAGAAGCTAAGTAATCTCAGCATAACACCCACTGATGATGAAAACATTGAGGATAAATGCCAGAGATGATGAAGATTTTCCATGATGATCAAGCAAAGGACTCGATGTGAGAAAAAGATGTAGAACAGAGAAGTAAGGAAGATTCAAAAGTTAACTATGCAGTGGGGAGGATGAGATAGAGTGAACAACTTGTAGGGTAGAACAGTGATGAAGTGAAGAGCATGCAGAGGCATAGCGCATAGAAGAGAGATGGTGCATAGAGCATAAAATACAGGATAAAATAAAGCGCAAGGGATGGAAGTAGAAATACATTGATGTAGGTAGAGAAGAGTAGTGTAGCAGAACAATGATGAGACTGGTAAGCCATTGATAAATGTTGTATCATTGTGATAAATTCAAGAAATAAAAGATTTATATTTCAGGGTGGTAGGGAGGTGATAGGGAGGATTGTTTTCCTCAGAAGTTTCAAGTGGGTGCTTGAACATAGGGAGTTGTAGCTTCCATCTAGTTGCAGCTAGAAAAACCAGGGTGGTAGGGTGTTGCAAGGGATAACTATTGTTCTCTGTTATACGGGTTGGTGCATGTGTGACTGGAAGTTGGTTCTTCCATCCAGTTGGTGTTGGAACACTCAGGGATTTGGTGCTTCCTTCTAGTGGGTTGTAGAGAAACCAGAGAGTTGGTTCTCTCAGCAAGTTGTTGCTTGTAAAATAGAGGTTGTAGCCTCAAGAGGAGTTGGAGCTCATAAGAATGATAATGTACAGAAAATAAATATTACTTATCATATCAAGAAGAATAGGTTTCTCCCTTTATGGGTTTCCTCAGGAAATATATGTCTTTGTATATTTCATGTGTGTGATTGATGTTGAATATTATATTGCTTAATTCCCTACATTATTGTGATCGTCATTGAGTGTTTTGTAAAGAGTTTAAAATGGGCATAATTGTTTAAGAACAGTAACAACTGATTCACCCCCCCCTCTCAATTGTCCAACAATTGGTATTAGAGTGAGTTCCTTTTATCTAAGGTGTTATAACCTTAAACTTCACCAGACATGCATACCTGGCATCAGGCCATCTTACTTGCTATCTTTTCCAAGCCATCACTAAAAACCTCTTCTAAAAACCATTGTTTTGAAGGTGTACGCACCCTACACCACTACTTCTCGCATACACATTCTTTTTGCATCACTATAACTCGCATAAACTCATAAAAAATCACATTGAAAAGGGATACAGGTTTTTGGGTCGTTACATAATCAGTTGACCATCCATATCTAGTCACCCCAACTATTACTATCTCTTTTGGCCTATAAAAGAAGGTGTTGGGGCCCCATTCCAAAGGGAAGCACGAGAGCATAGAAACTCTGCCCATTTCAATATTCCCCCTTTGCCCCAATATTTTGAAACCACATTGTGAGTTTGAGCTAGAATTCCTCCTTTGCAAATCCTTGCCATTTCCCTAGAGACAACTGAAGAGGAGAAGAATATATGGAAGCAGTTGGTGCATGGTGAAGAGGAGCCCAGGACCGAGTTCGAGGAGCAGTGTCAGTCTCATGTTGTAAACAACTTTTGTGAGATTAATATAAAGAAGCACTTTTTCCGTCCCCCCAAATGACGTCTTAAATATTTATGATTTGTTTACATGTCTTGGTTATGATGTCTAACCCACTAATCCATACATAGAATGCATGATTGTAGTTTCTTATTTGTCTTTTGGTGAATGCAGGTCAGCCTTGGGAGGAGACTTGCAGTCGGGAAACAACCAAGTGAAAAGGGATCGACACCAGACGTGGAGTTTAACGTATGCCTACCGGATCCCTATATTTTATCTTTTATGCATGGTTGTGGGGTAATGTCAGGATAGTTGATAAAAAGTAGGAGACTTTAGATGGTTAGTGTTGCCTACACTTTATAACCCTGGTGTAGTCCGTAGAGGGGTTTTCCCACTATAGAAGAATTGGCGACCGTACTGGGGAAGCCTCTAGGGACTTTTGGGGATATTTCTTTGGGTGTTTTTGAATCACTTTACTCATTGTTTTTTAGTTTCTGTACACTTTTGTTTCTTTAAGGGATTCTGGTCTTCCATATCAGTACTCCCTACTTGTTCTTGACTATTGGTTTTCACTTTTTTGAGAAGTTTCATAAGTGTACGCGGCCTGTAGTGGGCATGCATGCATGCATACGTGCCCTGCCTTTGGACAGCCAGCGTATAAACGCAGGCTGTTGAAGTGTCAGTAGCGTGCCTGTGTTGAGAAAAAGATTTGAAGAGGCAGTCATCCTCTTCCCTGTCAGAAGTCACACTTCTCAGGGATTTTCTTGATCTAGCCCTGGTCTCTATTTTAGTAGTCTGTAGCCTAGGTTTGACCTCAGCATAGCTTTCTTTTCATCAAAAGATTTCTTGTGTTTTCTTTAATAGGGTTTTTAGACAAGTTTGTGAGTCTACTTTGATCTTCCTATTTGGTATTGTCAGTGACTCCCTGCGATCTGCGATTGGGCCAGAAGTCATTTCTTAGTCTTGAATTGTCGTCATTTTTCCCTTTTTTTCTTTAGAAGAAAAGAAAAGAATTCATTTTCAAATTTCTTTTTTTGAAGCATGAAACAATAAAAAAAAATATTTCATTTCTTTGTTTGGTAAAGTAGTTTAAGTTAGTTGTTTCATTTACCAAGGAAAAATAAATATTTCTTAAGTTCTTTACTTGAATTCTTAGGACATTAAGTAGCTCGTAGTCAAGGGAAATCTTGTTTTAAGTTTTTCTTTTTAGAGATCTGAGAGAAGTAGTTACGAAAAGTTTAGTGAAAGAGTTTTAAATTGGCAAATCTTTATTTTTGAAGAAGGAGTAGTTTGTTTCCAGTATCATCTTATGCTCTTCTCTTTCGTCTCTTAAAGAACATCACTGGTTTCACTTCCATTCCTTTTGAATTAAGACAACCACTAAATTTAACACTTAATTAAAAGTTATTAGACTTTGTGTTTGTAGGGCCCATCAATTTAGTCTAGGCTAGAACCTTGATTTAGGAAACTCTTCAAGGCTACAAAAACAAACATAAGAGTCTATGCTAGGTGTTACACGTCAAAATTACTCAACTGGATAAGTGTCACATGTTCCTCTCAATTGTCGTAAGTGTCGCATCTTCCTTACAACTTTCGCAAGTGTCGCAAGTTGTTCATAAGTGTCGCAAACGTTTTTCAAGCATACTTCCATGCCGACGACACTAAGGAGGCACTTAAAACATCTCATACACTTGATTTGGAGAAGATGAACTGGTTAACTAAAGTCAAGGAACTCTTGACACCTGAGAAGAGCTCTTAATCAAAGGTTCTGAGGGTGAGCGCTCCCCTATAAGGCCTCAGAGAGCATTATAATGCTCCCCTTCCCTTCTGAGGGAGCGCTATCCACCTTTGGAGTGCTGCAACTTCCCTTAAGCTTCCTAGGGAGTGCTACAGTGCTCTAATGCCCCTTTTGAGGGAGTGCTGCCTAATCTGAGGCAGTAGTTGGCCCGTTGAGGAGAATAAGGGGAGGATATTTCAATATTAGAAGGCAGTTGCATTCAAATTCTTGGTTCCATCGGGGGATCCCTGATCTAAGGAGGAAGTTCCCCAACTTGTTCTAAAGATAACTGAAGAGGTTAAGCTCCTCTTAACCTATATAAGCAAGCTCTATGATGGTGAAAAGGAGGAAGAATTGTTAGCATGAAACCTATGATCTCATAGAAAACACATAGTTAGCCAAAGGAGAGTGATCAGTGAAGCTATTGTCATCCAGGTTGTGGATCTTTCGAGCAAGGGTTAGACGAAGGGGACTTGATGAAGTTGTCGCATTCGCATCTACGATTGTAAGTACTGTTGTCGTTATTCTCATTAATATGACACGCTTGGCCTGTTTCTTTATATTTTGTGTCTAATGTTACATGAACCTATCATCAATAGATAGATCTATTTTCAAGATAATATCAATAGAGTAGGAAGTGGTCGTATCTTGTTTGTCTATAGGACTCAGCAAGGAGCAAAGGATCGGAGCGCAACTCGGAGCGTGCAGGGACAAACGTCGATAAAGAGGTACTTTTGTTCTCCTTCCTTCTCATGTGTTAGTTTGTATAGATTTGAAAGGAATTCAGTGTCCACGTTAAGAATTTTCTGTCTTAGAGTTAAGGTCAAGCTCTTTGAGGTAATCCACCTGTCCACAGGGAGATTTTCCTACAACAGAAACTGGCGACTCCGCTGGGGAGATAGCCTCAAATATAAATTTCTTGTTTTGATTTATCCTCATTGACCTTGTTTTACCCCTTGATTGTTTAAAAACTGGTTCACCCCTATTTTGATTGGTTTCATGAGATGATTGGCTCCCTACCCCATCATACTCAGCCTAATTGTCGAGATTGAATTGCAATTTTTGGAATTTTTGACATTTCTGGGATTTTTTGAACCTGGCACCCCTGCCCCTATATTAACAGAGTGCCAGCGCTCCCTAATATCCTTACATAGAGTGATATAACGCTCCTTTCCTTTGACAACAGAGCGCCAGCCCTCCTTTAGCCAATAAACCTTCCAAAATTTTTATTTATTTATTTTTTTTTTTTCCAGGGTTTTTCTTCTATGTTTCTCTTGCTGGGTAACCTTGTGAGTCAATCCTTATTCTTCCCAGATTTGACATATGTCTTTTTCTTGAAGAACAAACGTCTTGCTGTTTGGATTTTGTAGCCTTCTTCACTATTGTTGTTGAGTTTTTCTGCCATTTGGAGTTTGGAACCCATACATTGTCTTTCTCTCCTCATCAACTGAATGAAAAATGTTGGTGAAGGTCATCAAAGGTCTACATACATTTCCATTTGGTTTTAGTTAAGATCGTTGTTCTTTGACTTTTTATTTTGGGTGTGAAGTTTGTTTTCTCTTTGATTGCTTCTTTTCTTTCACTTCTTGTTTTGATCACAACGAGAGGGTGTATTGTTTGTATGATTCTTGCTTGTGTTGGTATGATTTTCATTCATCCGAGAAGATAATTAGCAAGATGAGCATTGTGTTGAATTGATCATTATTCATATGCAAACAATAAAAAGCATATTCATGATTGATTGTGCATGTTAGAAGGCATCTCAAAAGTTTTAGCATCACATCAGGATTTGATTAAAGAAAACTTGTTTGAGGACACTCCTTATTAGTGCTTGTTAGTGAAAAGAACTCTCTCTCTCTCTCCCTTAGATAGATGTTCATCGAAAAGAAATGAATGCTTATCATTTTTGTTGCATTTTTGGAACTGAGTCATAATTCCATTCATTTCTCTTCCATGCACCCCTTTTTGAGTAAAGAACAACTATAAAAATCAACGCTAATTAAAAATTATTTAGAACTTTTTATTTTCTATGATCCTCTACCAACAATAGACTAGGCTTAGTACTTTGGATTAGGCCATGAGCATAACTCTCCAAATTTTACAAAACAAACAGTAGCATCCTGAGTTAAGGAGAGTCAAATCCAATCATCATATAAGTCTGCCTGGGATCCCCCTCTAACACAGGGGTTACACACGAGGTCGCATTCGGGTGAGCTACGGGGACTAACCCTCTGTGGTTTAACTGATTGTGGTGGTTAGATCGTATTATGGGGATCGCTTCAAGGTAAATCCACAATTACTGCATGGAATCCTTTTAGTTGATTTCGGGCTCGATACCCTGCCCATACGTTCGGATCGGATTGTCGACTGTTCCTGCCCAGGGGCTGACTGCGAATTGGTAACCTTAGTGGCCATAATATTTAGGGTCTTACACAAGGTGACGGTGAAGGGAAGTCTCACTGTACCTGGAGAAGACATTGGTCAAACTCACTCGGGCTCCTTGGAGGGTAAATCCACAATTACTACGTGGAAGCTTGCACCAAGGCGTAAGTCTGTTAAGTAGGTTTCCATTGTAATTGTTCCACCCTATCCCCGCCCCTTTTGGACTTGATCACGCAACATTGGATTTCATCACCAACTAGTATGGTCATCAAAAGAAGGTCATGTTTGCTTGGTTGTGATTCTTAGATTTCTATTAGCGTATGCTGTTTCTTTTCGGTAGTTGGCCATAGATCTCTTTCGCTGACTCTCTTTTGCCAACATCGACCCTCCACGTTGTTCGCGGAGGCTACAGGGAATTCCTCCAGAAGATATAGAAGGAAACACCCCTTTACCCCCTCATTCTATGGAGGAATCACCTCAACAGAGTGAGGTTCAAAACACTATGACTTCCCAGGAAGAAGTTCCCACTCCTTTGGAGAATTTTTGGATTGTTTCAGAATCTCCGGAAGCTTACCGCATTCCGGAGGGATATGAACGATGTATCCTCCAACTGAATTCTGCTGGTGAATTTTTCATCATCAATCCTTCTGACATTCCGGTTGGGTCTCATCAAAACCCTTTAGCCGATGACCCCTTTTGGACTGCAGACATTGTTTGAAGTCCACCACACTTGGTGTGAGATCTTTATGGAACAGGGGAAGGTGTTGATGCACCCATATCCTACATGGTACCCCTAAACCATTTTATCGATACCACCATTTTTACAGCCACACCACCCATTGGTCCGAACATACTGTCCATTGGCCCAAGGTCTACTCTTCCCCTCCAGATGGCCCATTCTACAATGGTCCCTCACATTCCGACTATTCCTGTCGGTAATGCGGTGGTCAACCAAGCTATGATTAGCACACCTATAACACCAAGACCTACACTTCCTTTTGGGTTGAGGGCACTGAATTCTTCCACTGCCACTACTACCCAAACCATTACTACCCAAGTTATGCCGGGAAGTTCCATACCTATCCAACAACCTGGAGGGACCGGTCTTGGTGGTCCTAATCCACTTGGTGGAACCGGTCAGTCATTTACATCTGGCTCTCAAATTCTGGGGACTCTACCTCAAGTCGGGGGGCACCCTCCCACCAGAGGACAATTTCCATTCGGGGGGCATCCTCATGCTGGGGGGAAACCTCAATCTGGAGTCCACCATCAACCACACGGATAAAATGTGTCTGCCACACCTAATCCGTGGAATGTCCCTTTTCCAGGAAACCCACAGTTTTCGGCGGGACAAAATTCTCAGACTCTGCAACAACCTCCTTATGGACAAATGCCAAACCCAAACTATAACCCACAAAACCCATTCGGTTATCCTCTGCTCACACATGCTTCTCAAAACACCTCAAATCCTATGTACCTTGGTCAAAACCAATCTCATACAAGAGGGCCCACTATTTATAATTACCCACATAACCCGGTAATGGGCCCCACTAGTGTCCCTCTACCACACCAACATTGCCCACAGGTTAACTGAAAACTACCTTTTCTAGCTACCCTGGATCTTCCAGACCTGTCTCGGTTAATGAATGATCCTATTTATCATTCTCCAGTTTGGCCAACTATTCCAGCTAAAATTCCTTCTGATATCCCAAAATTCGATGAAAATTCTAGAGAAGACCCAAACAACCACGTAATGACTTTCCATTTGTGGTGCTCATCCAACTCCCTCATGGAAGATTCTATTCATTTGTGTCTTTTCCAACGAACACTTACGGGTTCCGCAGCGAAATGGTATATTGAATTACCACGCGCATCTTTTCACGATTTCAACTCCCTCACCATGTCCTTCCTCACACACTTCCAACTGCCCATTCAATACGAGACGGGTACTGAAATATTAACCTCCCTTCATCAGACAACTTCCATACATATTGTTGTTCCTGAGTCTGTACTAAGGCTTAAAGTACAGTGTCAAGGCATCCGAAAATATGATAATAGTTGATAGAGGATTTCGCTAACCTCGGTGTGGGAAGCTAAAGAAGATTTCTGCGTTCACGTTGTCTTGCTTCCA